>CAXIVR010000003.1:177127088-177534588 GCA_964035755.1 Teleogryllus oceanicus
GTGATTAATAAAGCATGCAAGTGCTCACAATGAACATTAATATAATTTACATTTTAATTATACAAACTTACATTTTCTACACACTCATAAGATGGCGTTTACGCATTGTTTTAAAGTATATATCATCAGCTAATTTTATGGCGACTGGGAGATTATTAAAAAGCTGAGCTGCAACGCAGAAAAGATCTTTATTAGTTGAAAACTTTCTATTGAATATCCTGTGATACGTAGATACTATGTTCTCTAGTATGATAGTTATGTACCTCTTTATTACTCACCAAATATTGATACAGATTATTTCTCAATAGTAGTATTACTCTGTAAGAGTAGAGTGTTACAACAGCCAGTAATTCATATTTATTAAAAAAAATCTTTACATGACTGTCTTGGATTCAGTTTGAAAATGATTCTGATGCATTGTTTTGTAGGGCCATTAATCTATCCATATCTTTTTGTGTTGTACCCCCCTATATGTCAATACCATATTGAAGTTGTGAGAAGATTATGCCGTAATAAATTGACAGAAGTGAGTCTGTTTCCAGGTATCTGGTGTCACTTATTTAACGGCGGGCGGAGTCTTCCTTGGAGCCTTGCTGTCGCATGCCGTCCGCTGTAACGAGAGCAGTGACGTTCTGAATATAAGAATAAGTGGAATAATACAATAACATTCTTGAATTTTTTAGTCAAAATTGAATTTTTTTTATTGTTTGGGGATTTTTTCCGAGTTCCGGGGTACCTTACGAAACTATATACACAACTTACATAGCTGGAGGGCGCATAGTTTTCTTTCAATTTATTCGCGCACTTGACATTGGCATTAGTAATATACATTCTTCTGTATAAGTCTAATGGTAATGAGCATTTACAGTAATGCTTAATCGCCATTGTCTTAAAAAAAAGCTTTAAATTGTTCAATGAAAATTTGTATTTAGAACAAGGTTTTGCTCTTTAATATTCTTCGTGTAATATTTCGGTTGTGCTATTGGGACAGCAAGAAGATATCAAAAAAATATACTTTGGGCGAAGAAAGATGGCAGCTGACCAGAGAATGGAGCAAGACCTTAAAGCCAAAGCACATCAAGAAAATTATAAAACCTTACTATGAGAAAGTCTGTGCCATTCTGTAGTACCATTAGTTACTTTCTCGTATACGTACGTAACACGGGAGTAATATACGTAGTATAGAGAAAGTTATGTAATGCTGCGAAAAATTGATTTTTTCAACGGAAATGCATATTTTGGGGTCACCTGATATCGAAAAAGTGTTGTTTTTTTTCAAAACGTCCGACTGCCCGTCCTTCCCTGTGCCCGTCCGTCCGTCTATCCGTCCAGCATTCGCCTGATGTTGATGGGAGAAACCACGGAAAACTACCGATCAGAGCAGCCGGCCGCTAGAATTCTCCTCCAGAAAGCGACTGAGTTCGACCTAGCCGACACGTTAGTGTCGAAAATGTTGCCACTGTTGGGGCTCGAACCTAGAACTTCCCGGTCAGAGACACTGTAGTGACATCACTTGATGCACTGAGCCACCTCTCCCGGTCCCTTATAATTTAATGCGTGATATATTGTGCAGGGAAATTCAATGTAAATTAATTATTTTGATCATAGCTTCCTAGCAATATTTGCATTATTGATATCAGTATTAAACACTGCATTTGATATCCTTCCTTGCCATTGTAATGTTAATGAAACAGAAGTGTCTTATTACTCACTTTCACTTGGATGCACTACAAGTGAATACTAAACACTTTTTAACTCCGCTTTAATCATAGACAATTAAAATGTATGATATTTTAATCGGACTGCTTCATCACGGCGCGACAAAAACCTCTGACGCAACGTAGTACCTTGCCAGGCCTTGCTTCTCCCACTGGTGACCTCCTGGTGTCCGACGGCTGAAGGACGCCCGGTGACGAGACGTCTGAAAACAAAATTCCTCGCGTCACCGACTCATCGAAGCAGCGTCTACGTTAACCGGTTGCGCAACACCTGCACCCGAGACAACAACCACTTCAGAAACCGAACGCATACCGGGAGAGGTGGTTCAGGCCATCCACTTATGTCACTGCAGTGCCTCTGACTAGGAGGGCCTAGGGTTCGAGCCCCGACTGAAGAAGGATTTTTGACATGACTGACGTAGGTCGAATTCATCGGCTATATGAAAGAGAATACTAGCGATTTGCTGCTCTCATTGGTAGTTTATCATGGTTTCTCCGATCAACACCCGGCGAATGCCGGAGCAGTACCTAACAAACGGGCAACGGGCCGCGCGCGATCTTTCCTTCCTCTTCCTTGTCCTTTCCTCCCTCTTACTTTCATACACTACACTAACACACACACACACACACACACACACACACACACACACACACACACACTAACATGCACTAAACTAACGCAATGTGGGCAGACCGTTCGGGAGCTTAGAGTTTGTCACGGCTGGAGCGGTGTCCCGCTGGTGGGAGATACCTGGTTGAGGGGAAAACTCCGTAAGCCGACGGTAGGTCGGAGCTGGATCTCGTCCTCCTGCGGGAGAAGATCACCGCCACCTTCCGTGCTAAAATCATGCACTACACTTAGGGTACGTATTACCTTGGCTGTTCACGTGCCCGGAATCACTAATCAATCAACCAATCAATCAAGCGAACGGGTCCTCGTGAATTCAGCCACTGCCATCGCCACTTATCGTGGTGCTGCTGCAAATTCGTCGCCGTTGCCATTAATGTCGCCTCATCTTCCCCGTATTCACCATGCTACGTATCCTGCAATACTATACATTCTGATTTGCAGATTTCAACTATCCATCAGACCATTACACAATACTACAATAGATACGAGAAAAGACTTGAAAACCACCCAAATTACCTTGCAGTGAACATCCTGGACAATAGTGAAGACGTCAGAAGTTTGAAACAACACTACTCCCTAGGCCTCAGCCATAGATATAAAATTGCAAAATAATATCAAAGATGACTATGTAATTGCAACGGTCATTACGTTAATCATTAGGATAAGTTTAAAAAAGTCAATTTTTGTCTCATAATGTCAAAGGACAGGCTGTCAAAGGACAACTCTTCACTCAAGTTATTTTTATTTATAAATAATTCACCGAATGTTCATCTAAGAACACATTATGAAGAAAATGACCTAATTGATTTAGAAAAAAAAGATCTTCCTCGTTACCGGCGCCTTCTACATCGCTATACCCACCGTCACCGCCGTCGCTGCCGATACGGACACCGCTGACGCCCCCACCATCCAGGCCATCCCCGACGTCTTCGCCATCCTAGTCCTCGCTATGATAGATTGATTTATTATTCAGTGCTTATGAGCGTAACAATTGCTATGGTCATGAGGAGAGGGCGCATTTTGATGTCCTAAAACATCACCAAAAATGATCAATAAAATGCTCTTAAAATGCTTTAAAAATGCCCTAAAACCAAAGAAATACGACGTAAAAAAGATGTTTAAAAACAGTTCGGATGAACAGCTCAAGTTGGATGCGTTACTGATGCAATGGAGGCTTTTTCCATTCGTTCGAGTGAACTCAGCTTGTAAAGTTTTGGTTTGGACTGTTTTTTACCCAGAAATCTGTCTTTAGCTATCCCGAAATCGGCCAAACCCGCAATGGTGCTGATGTACGTCACAAGAATTACATACAACGGCTGTCAAAACAATTTCTGAGGGAACAAATCAAATAAGGTACTGAGTACTTCAGTGAAGAACATTTGTTGCATCTCGTAAATAGTATTTGAAGCAAGTACTAGTAAAAAGACATTAAAATCGAAGAAAACAGCAAACAATGCACTAGCAATGACGGAAAAAGTTACAAAATGACTTATTAGTCGAAATCGGCAAAATATGTAAAATAATAACCCATAAAAATGGGTCATTTCCTTTTGTTATAATATAAAATGAATTTCTAAACTAATCGGCATTGTTCTAAAGTGAAAAGAAAGAAAGAAAATGACATTTCATTAAACTCCGCCCTCTATTCATGAGTTACTAAGCCTCATGATTACTAAGCCTAGTACACACGTTGCGACAGAGTCGCGGCACACGTGTATCGCGACACGTTCCAAGGGTGTCCCGCGACATTTCGTCCGTGTTTGGAAATGTCGCTATACAAATGTTGCACTTCGCAGGTCTCCCAGCCGCAATGGGATACTACATGATACAAATGTTGTGCAACATAATGTAGTTTGGACCTGGCGTGAAACAAAGCCCCGGGACACGCTGATTCCAGCCTGCTGATAGCCGCCACATGGTGTTGTGTTTTGTGTTCTGTTGTTTTGCGATGAAAACTACTCTAAAAATTAGTGAGGAATTAAATACAAACTCCCTTGTCTTCGGGATGTTAAGTCCACCCAGGATACAGTCAGAGGCAAAAGGAGGGAAGTAATGGAGTCTGGCTGCAAAATATACTTTGACCATGGTGAGAGCACAAAAGACTTTCGGAATCCAAAGAAAGTGGCTCTTCCCCCCAAAAGTCAAACTGGTTTGGTTACAACCTTTAATGTTTTTACTACATGGGATAGAATCGAGAAGAAGCCTTCAGAAAAGAATTTCTCCTCCAGTACCGCTATTTTTCGATTTTTTCTTTTTAATATTATTTATTTGTTTAAGCACGAATTAAAAGCACATAAAGCATTTGTCGCGACATATCTCGCCGATTTGTGCTGCAACGGGCTCTCTGGGTGCGGACGCAGGACATTGTACGGCAACAGTCTAGGGATAATGTCTCGCAACTGTCCCCACACAGTCCCGTGTCCTTGTCGCTGGGCATGTTCTGCGCTACACTACACTGAGCGAAGTGAAATATTTAGTTTGGGAGGTGGCGCTGTTCTTCCCCCGTTGAAACGAGAGATCCGGCGCCGACCAGTAGAAGGCTCCCCCACCTCCAGATGGCCACCGCCCCTGACCTACTCTTACCTCCAGGCTGGTCTCCCGGCATGTGGGGTAGAATAGTGCATGCAAGTGTGTGATTGATTGATTGATTGATTTTTTCGTGTTTCCGGGCACGTCAACTGCTTTGGTCATTAGTCTCGTTACTGTAGTGCATGTTTTCCCCGGGATATGGGGTTATCTTCCACCGCTGGATGGCGAGATCCGGCGCCGACCTACCGTCGGCTAGTGGGGTTTCCCCCTAACCAGGACTCTCCCACCAGCGGGGCACCGCCCCAGTCGGGACAAGCTCTAAGCTCCCGACCGGTCTCCCGTAATGTGGTAGTGTAGAGCATATTAGTGTAAGTGTGTGTATAAGGGGAGAGGATAGGACAAGGAAGAGGAAGGACAGATCGCGCGCGGTCCGTGTCCCGTTTGGTACGGTACTGCTCCGGCATTCGCCTGGTGTTGATCGGAGAAACCACGGAAAACTACCGATCAGAGCAGCCGGCCGCTAGAATTCTCCTCCAGACAGCGACTGAATTCGCAGTAGAAAAGCTAGTGTCGAAAACCCTGCCGCCGTCAGGACTCGGCAAGTGTGTGGAAATAAGGGGGACGATAGGACAAGGAAGAGGAAGGGAAGACCGCGCGATCTGTGGCCCGTTAAGGTACTCCTCAAGCATTTGCCTGATATTGGCCCGAGATTCGACGGAAATTTACGGGTCAGAGCAGGCGGCCGCAGGAAAGATGTTGCAGACAGATGTTGAAATCGACAGTGGAGAAAATCCATCACTCGAACTCTAGATCTTCGCGGTCCATGGATCTATGAATATAGGGAGATGGCATGACGTCACAAACTTGACGCCACCTCCGCCATAATGGTGAGTCCAGAAAACTTGTAGCATAGACAAATGCGTGTGAGTGCTATGTCTCTTGTAGCTGTGCTCTTGTTCAATTGTGTTGTTTAGCATCGTTTGTAATATTTAAAAGCCTTGTTCAGAATAGCTTTTTGTAACAGTTCGTTATGGTCAGGGTTGAGTGACTAACGGCTGTATAAACCGTACGGGAAAACCGGACAATAGTTTCTACAAGTAAGTAACCCCTCCATGTAATTTGGAACATTTCGTAACTTAGTAAGTTATTCTTTGATTTTCGATATTTTTTCTTAAAGATTTCTTGCAGATCCAAAGCGGAGAGCATTGTGGATTAGAGCTATATGAGGAGACAATTGTCAGCCTAGCAAATACAGCAGGGTATGTTCGGCTCATTTCCAAGAACACGATTTTGCAAGAACTTCTTTATCGTGTGTACATTTGTGTGTGTGTTTGTTTTGTATTGTGTATGACGACGTATTGTTAGGCATGTAGTAACACAAGGTATTGGTTTGACAGACGTGTTTTGGACCTAGCAATATGGCGGACTGGCTTCACTGAACGCGGAAGAGTTTGGTAACGGCACCTCCACGTATTCTTAGTGTCATAGCAGTGTCAGAGACACTGCTATGACATCAGTTTTCATCTCATCTCAGCCGGATGGACGCCACCAATCGGCCCAAGAACCAAAATCATTCACTAGAATCTCACTACAGAACCGCAATCACTCACTAGATCTCACTGTAGAACCACAATTACTAGAATATCTCTATAACATCTCTATAGAACCACAATCGCCACTGCCAACACTGCACAGGCGGAATTTCGGAATTTTTATTGGGGGGAAGGGGGCAAATTTCGGTAAGTTTTTTTAAATAAAAATTTAAAATTACATTTATAAAAAAGAATTAAATTGTATTTGTTAAATGATATTAATTTTCATAAAATGTACGGCAAGCAGTATGCGGTAAGCTTGTATTAAACAATTCACTATTTAATAATCTGTATTGCTCACAAAATGTATTTTATGCATAACTTATAAGTATAATATATCAACATAAATGCAGTATTATATTGCAGCTGCTTGGATTTGTTTCATATTTTGAAATTTGAATACTTCGTATAATGTGTGTATAATAAATAGGAAATACTCTTTCTTTTTCAGAGTTAATTCGAGTGTTATGACTCATGCTTTTAGGCATGAAAAGGCATTTAATTTCTAAGCAAGTATCGTTTGAAAGCAAAGTGTAATTGAAAGATGTTTTTTGATGCGGAACATACACAGTATCACTGATCATTATCCCGTTTGTTTTATAATACTGAACCAAAGTCCACCCATTTATTAATGTATGATATTAGCTCTGATTAATAGAATTATTGTTCGCTTATTTCTTCTCAAAATACAGAAAAAAAATCTTTTATGATATAAATTTGAAGTTCGGCAAATGAAATGTCTAAATATTTTTGTTTTAATTGGCCCAACAGTGGGGTGGGGGCAGTTGCTACCTCTTGCACCCCGCCCCCCCCCCCGAATCCCGCCACTGCAACAACGTCACTATCGCCGTTGCGACGACACATCCTTCCCTCCCCACTAGTGCATGCATGGAATGGCGCTAGAGAATGTCCCTCTGACTCATGACCACGCGTCTGGCGTCGCGTTCTGCGCATGCGCAGCCGGTATATTCCTAATCTAAAAACATCTCTCTCCGATCGCTCTCTTCTCTCTCCGTCATCGCGGAGAGTCCCTGTGTCATTTTCTGTCTATGCGTCGCAGTTCGATAAGGTCAAGGAGTCATTCGTGCTGGGGCAAAAGCCAGTCGTGGGGTGCCAAAATATTGACTAAAGGAAAACGAGACGACGCGACGTGGCGATCAATGTTTTCAGTTCGACGCTTAGTGCAAGTTGATTCATATTCCGCACCATATCGCCAGGGACATCCTCTAGTATAAGAGTTTTCAAACTCAAACGGTCCTAGAGACTGTGGATCTTACCAACTTCACGTAAATCACCCGCCATTCTAACGACATTGGTTTAGGGACTTTTCATTGCACTTTAAGTTTAGTGAGGGCCCAGTTCAGAGGAGTCGACCCTGAATGAAACTCCCCGTGAGTTGGCACATACACGATGAAGTCAATTTGCTGCGGATCGAATAATTTTCATTTCATTTTCTACCAATATACCGAAATTGCACTCTTGAACTTGTGGAAGCATATCGCCAACTTTTTATTGAATTTGGCATTTTGGTGTGATATTCTCATCCCATTATCTGTTTTTGAATTTTTAAACCAGGCGCAAGAAACAATGCCAGGTAAGAGCGTGTTAAAATTATGCATACAAATAGTGTGTTATATTACAAATATTAAATAGAACAGAAAGATACAAAATTATTACTCTATTATTGAGAATTCGAAAGCGAAGTATGGAAGAAAAAGGATGATGAAGACCGAGTCTGACTTCTATGTAAAGTGGCGTATTTGTTTAGGTAAGACGTTTATGAAATGTAACAAATCTTAAATTTTCGCACGAAGGACGAGATTTTTGCATTACTACAGGCATGTATTTTGTAGATTTTTTTTGTTTATATCTACAAATTGTGAATTTAAGTATATACGATTTATGGAGTGCTAATTAGCAATTTCACGTTCTTTCCGGCCACTATTTAATTACATATACCACTGATCCAGTTACACAAGTTTAAAATATATACACGGTAATTGAGCATATTTAATTCATATTGTTTGGTCTAATAGGTGAATAAATTAACACTACATCTACATTAACAATTAACATTACAACATTACAAATGTATATAAACCTCTAAAATGCAGTACCAGAAGAGATGACTCAGGGCATCTACTGATGTCACTGCAGCGCCTCTGACCGGGAGGTCCTAAGTTCGAGTCCCGACGGGGCAGGATTGTCGACACTGTCCGATCAACATTAGGCGAATGCCGGAATAGTACCCTAACAAACGGACCGCGCGCGATCTTTTCTACCTTTTCCTTGTCCTATCCTCACCCCTTACACACACACACACACACACACACACACACATACACCGATATGCACTGTAATACCACACATGCCGGGAGACCAGTCTGGAACCTAGAGCTAGTCTTGGCTGGGGCAGTGCCCCGCTAGTGGGAGAGATACCTGGTTTGCAGAACCGCGCTACCCGACGGTAGGTCGGCGCCGGATCTCTCCATATAGCGGGGGAAGACAACCGCCACCTCCCAAGCAAAAACACACACTACACTTACGGGACTAATGACTGAAGTCGTTGCCGCGCCCGGAATCACTTACAGTCAATCAATCTGAAATACAGTGTATAATAGTGTTGATCCCTGTACTAATCGCGAAAGTGGGGGGGTGCGGGGAGAGGCGGGTTCTGTCTACGTCACGGCAATGCATTGCTGTCAACTTGATCAACAGAAAACTCAGCGTGATAGTGCGTCTTGGAATACATAACAATGAGAAACAAAGCACTTTTTTTTTAAAAAATTCTGAAGAAATAATTAATAGTTATAGAAACTATTGAGTAACAAGAAGCACCGTACGCAAAGGTCGTTAGAAAGAGAGAGTGAAAACTGAGAAGCCCGCATTGTAAAGGACGAAGGTTGGCAGCACTGCAAACTGAGCCGTGACGTTCCGAGCGGAGCTCATATTTTCTACCGGGCCGTGCGGTGCCGGGCTGAGCTAGAACTAGGGAACTGGAGGGTCAAGAAAACGCGCGCGCATAGTACGCGCCACCGATGACAAGTCACCATCGCCGACGCCACAGCAGCCGTCGCCACCAACAACAGCACGCGCCCGCACCGCCACCTTGAGGCTATCACTCTCACTACGGGCCCCCCCCACGCCGAGGCCACGGCCGCTTGGCCGGCGGGCACAGCAGTGGCCGCTCGCCTGCCTCACGAGTCGGAGCGTGGCGTCGTCCCTCGCCGCTAACCGAGTGCTGCAACGCGGGTGAGTGGCAGCGGTCAACGTTGTCTTGATTCCTTTGGACTCCTCAGTCTGTCTCTTCAAAGGCGTGCGCGGACTAAAAGACGACGGGGAGGGGCCTCCTTTTCCATTAAACCTTTCTATTTACTGATGACTAGGGCCCGGATAATTATGTAATAACATATTTTCCTAACCTAACTCTTAAGTCGAATCAACGATATATTCACGTTTCATATCGGTTAGTGCAAAAAAAGTTGACTTTTTAGTAATGTTTTTTTACATATTATGACATAAAGTACATATATTTACATATTATACCCATAAGAACGTATTTTGACTTTTTTTTTCGTTTTCGTAGAAGTTTTTTTATTTAATTCTTCATATTTCATGTATGTTTTGATAAGGAATCACCTAGACAAACAATTCAGTATTGTTAAACATTTTTATCTGTAGCGTCCTCTCTAAATGACGCTATTGAATTGCGTTGGAATTAGTCCGTCCATAAATGCCGACGGTATTGCAAGGTGACGATGGAATCCATAGCGTCTGTAAATTTTCAGTGCGAGTGAGGCAGAGAACAGAATGGAAGTGTGGTTTGTGAAAATATGAATTTAGCAGGCGATATGACGCACCCACTTCGCGTCTTTAAGACGTCTCCCTTGACTTCGATACCTTTCTCCAGAAACCGCACGCACTAGCTCACAAGGTGCCGTTGACACTTTTCTTTCTCCGCGTGTCACACGTGTCGAACCCTAACATCTTCCGGTCAGGGCCACTGCAGTGACATCAATTGAGCTACATAAGCTGGTCACTATTTGACTTTAAACACGCGCGAGAACAGCAGAATTTCGTGTTTTCGTTTACCCCGTTCATTATAAAAATGAATGTTCACAACGATTGGTGACCCTAGTGAAGGACTTTCCGGTTGTTGTTTTGGTCTGATTTTCTTTTTCTTTCCTGAAGCTGTTGTATTGTTCATTCATTACTTTTACCCTGTAATTATTTTTGATTGCATGTTTGTTTTAATTTATTTTTAACTTTCAAAAACAGGTCATTGCAGAGACAGTTTAAGCGAGCATTTTACATTTGAACAATTTCTCCCAATATACATTGTTTCGGAACTAATATTAGAAAGTAGTGCGTAGAATACTGCAAAATGGTGGATAAATAGATTATCGAACATAAAATATAATCCTATACTCGCATCAATATTTAATTCCATTTTACAAAAATTATAACCTCACTTCTAAGAATGCAACATGTTATTGTTAATGTCCTTTTTATCATTGTCCTTTCCATCGTCAGCATCATCGTCATAGACCTTGTGTTGTTGGGTAATATTTGTTGTAGTTGATATAATCGATAAGTTCATATTACTCTAGAGACCGCACGTAAGAATGAAAAATAATACACGGATGTATGAATCTCTGTAAACTAAAAATATTCCCTGGCCTCAAGGTCTTATCAGGATTGAAGGTTTAATTTGGATACACGCTGGGTCCACGAGTTATTCGGGGCTTCTTATCGGAAAGTTTTTTAGATTATTAACGTGAGAGATAGAGTAGATTGACGTGGTTTTCTGAATCGAGATAACTTAACAGATCTGTATAGGATAGCCATACAATACAGAGTTAATGGTACTTTTATTGTTATCAATATTGATATTATTATTATTATTATTATAAAATAATTTAAAGTTATAGTTTTAATATTCTTAATTGTAATGTTTGTAAATTGAAGAAGTCTGCCAAGAGGTTACATAAACCTTCCTGCACAAGTTATCTATCTAGCTATCTATCTGTCTGTCTGTCTATCGATCAAACAATGTATCTACCTAATAATAAGAATGGCAACCCTCGCCACGAAGGGCGTTGAAATCAGTAAGGAATCAGCCCATTGCCCGGCTTTATGGATGAAATTAGGTCGGGATGGAGAAGGATGTCAATGTAGCGTAAGTTATCAATATATAATTTATTAATATCTTCACATATCTTTCATAATTCTTAATATATTCGTATCCCATCTTCTACTATTTCTTACATCAACAACCTTGCTCTTCCTGATAAAACACAATCGTTATATTCGCGCCGTCTGTGTCACTACTGCTCGTTTATACACCTGGAATGAACTGAAAAAAGAAACAAACAAACAAAAAAAAAAAAAAAACAGAAACGAATGGTTACAAACGCTCAGCAAGACAGTGGTCGGCCTTGACCAAGCTAATTATAACTAGTGCCGGTAATTTGCCGCAAAACCTGACCGGCCTCATAACCTGATCTGCCGGTCTTCAAAGTATCTTTTGCGACCTTGCAACTACGTGCGAACTAGTATTGGGTGGTTAATTTTTTAGTCCAAATTTCGTATTCAGTTCTCTGCTCTTTACCTTCCCTATCACCACGTGTTCTGTTATCGCTCACTCTAACCCTGAGGCGGCTGCGTGACACTATAAAGTTGCAGCCTTGCGGGAGCCTTCCATGTACTATTTCCTTTCTCTTTTCTTTTTTCAACTCTCATGGACGATGCAAGGAAAAGAAACTCATCTTTTTTTTTTTACAGAACGATTTTATCGTGAACGTCACCACTTATTATATGGCCAAATGATTCCACTGTCCTGTGAGATTTTATTATGAAAATTTACTACTAAATCTATGTTTTCTAAACATGTTTCTTCTTATTTCTTGACTGGGAGTGTTGAGGTTGCAAAATAGCTTGTTTTTGGGAGAGCATTGAACGATGATTCGGGTTGACAATACTCCTACCTCCTTTTGTAACCTCGACACCAGGGAAACTTCTGAAAGCCAATTATTTAAGAATTATTAGTTTATCTCAGCGTACGAATTATTGAGTATTGAAGAAGTTTTCGTGTTTGAAAGAAGTTTGAAGCACTTTCAGTACTTCCAAAGAGTTTTATTCGAAAGATGTGTCGCCTTTCTCTCTGGAAGTCCGCCCGCGGTTTTTAGCAGAAAAAATATAAGTCCAACGCGGAAAGTTTAAAATGTATTCCTTTTGCTGTTAATTAGCGCCAAGGGATTGTTATAAATGATTGAATTCCTAGTATGGAGCCTAATTTGAATTAAATTTGGCCGCCTATGTGCCAACAGAGAGGTTCTTGAGTTCGAATACCGATGGTGGCAGGATTTTCGACACTAGCTGCATAACTTCTTAGTTTTCATCTTCTTCTTCTTCTTCTTCCCGACAGGGTTTAGGTCATGTGACCTGTTCCGGCATTAATTTATCTTCTCGGTCTACCAATGTCCCTTCTTCCTTCTGTTCTATAGTATGAGCTATACGTACATAGCTATGAAGGGAAGTGTGTTCTTTGGCATTCTTGGTACATGATTGTACCATTTTTAACTTATTTCGAAATATTTTCGTACAGTTTTATGACTTTTAAAAATCTCTTATTTCAGAATTCCGTTTCTCATTTAGTAGCGAGCACCCTAATGTGTTTCGCAGAAATTTCATTTCTGCCGTTTATATTTTATTTTTGATCTTTTTCGTGTACACAAATGTTTTGCTGGCGTACATAAGTAGGAGAACTGCAAATTTCTTGTAAAATTTCCTTTCTCCTTTCGTGTTCGGTTTCTCAGATACTTGGGTATCGTTCCACAAACATTTCGGAATTTTACTAGTTTATCTTCCACATCATGATTTATATGAAAACATATATCACAGTTTAAGTTCTTGAAGTTGCTAACTTGGACTACATTGTAGTTTCCTATTGCTATTTTAGCTCTTACTGAATATTTGCCTCGAAATTACTTTTGATTTTTAGCGGACATTTTAAGTCCATATTCTTTTTAAAAAAAGGTTTGGGTTTGTTTTCATCACTTGATTCACTCTCTTGTATTACTCTTATATATTCACTCTCTTGTATCTATCTATTCTCTCGAGGAGAATTCTAGCGGCTGGCTGCTCAAATCGGAAGTTTTCTGTGATCATTACCAGGCGTATACCGGAGCAGTACCCTAATAAACGGGCCACAGTGCATGCACAATTTTTCCTTTCTCTTTCTTGTCCTATCCCCTCCCCTTACACACACACTAACATACACTTCACTCCCGCACATGCCAGGAGGCCATTCGGAAGCCGAACTACTTTAATTGTTTAGTATTGCTAATAAAATAATAGCCCACACCTCTGGCTCTACTACTTCCGCAACTGATAAGACGGGAAGTTAAAAAGCGTGCGTATGGCGAAGCTACATTGTAAACAGCAAAATACAGTGCAATGTAAACAACCAGCTAATTCGGGAATCGGGGCTTTTTCCGTAATATATATACTGCAAAGGACAAATTCATTATGTAATTATATTTTCTTGGGTATCTAGCTGAATGCCAGGCATTTCCTGGGCACTTATTTACCACAATCATTCATTAAATAATCACACCCGTCTCACCTAATGTGCCAACTGAGTACGCTTTATACGCAGTATGTGTAATAAGAGTTGTTTCCGTTCCCCCCTCTAGGATTTCTCGTGGTGTCTTACCCCCACTGTATTATTTGGTTTATTGTAGTATTAATGCATACCAAGTTTTGTTCCCACTTTAAGGAATCAAGTTGGAACACGAACACGCGCGTATGAACGTACATTACTTTTTGTGGACATTAAGAGTTTCGGCAATACATGTACAGTTGACTCTGATTATAGTGAACGTGGGTATAGTGAACTCTTGGTTATAGTGACCTTGTCATTGGTCCCATTTCATTTACATTACTAATAAGCACAAGAAGATTGATTGATAGTAAACTATGAACTTTGGCTATAGTGAACGTAGGCAATACGTCCTGGAAATAAATTTCCTCCTGGAAAAAATCCATCACTAGGCAGATCATGATCGTCGGCAAAAGGTCATCATCGAAGAAGTCTCCCCTGAGGTGGAAGTGGCGGGCTCCACGATACTTAATTCATCTCTAACGCCCAACTTCATAATGAACTGAATATATCACCGATCATCAAACGTATTGCCCATCTTTCCACTAATTTTTACTCCAACCTAAATACAATTAACCGAGCCGTCCACTACAACCTGGCCACTATAATTGACTTCCCTACTAGAATGAAGAATAGATTTCCTTCCGAAGCGTTCTTGAACATTTCCTCTACTAATTGTTCATAGAAGGGGCCCTTGTAGTTTCCTACACCTATAGTAAGGTAGTTTAGTTTTATGTTTTAGTGTAAAGTTTAGTATAAGTTACAATGTAAGCCAGCAAATGCACATGAGATAGTAATTTAGTACTGATCTGTGTAATTTCCAATCACTCAATAAATAAATTATATAAAAAAAACGTTACTTAAGAGACAGTTGGCGACGCAAAATCAAGTATGGAGAGAGTATGGATCAGAGGCAATACTGCCGAAAAATGTTTCAAGCAGACAATTGAAAATAATTAATTTTATAAGGTCAAATTAAGTTCCTTTTCTAAAGTTAGTTAACTTTCAATTCGTGTTGTTAATGTTCGTGCTGTATCTCTATTAATAATACCAATCATTTTGGAGATATTCTATTTAATTTTCACATCGTCAGTTTGTAGTGAACCTCTGATAGAGTGAACCACCAAAAATGTCAGTCCCCAGAAGTTCACTGTAACCGGAGTCCACTATGTTTCTGAGGTAGTTTTTACATTGCTGGTGAAATAAATAGTTGCATATATAATAGTTATATTCATTTTAAAATGATTACAATATAATTAATATACGTATTGTTGTATCCAGTTTGAAGAAATAAAGCATACCTCGGTCTTAAGTTCGACTTCAATTTTCTGTTCATAAAACAATGCAGTTGGCCTTGGAAGTATTCAGTTGGTTTACGTATCTTCACTCATTTTGTAATTAAAAACTAATAAAAATATTATTTCGCTTTAAATGATAATTTATGACTGCAATTATAGTTGATTTCCCGTTTCAAAACTTTTTATAACCTGTATTACATAAAACGTCGCACAGTAGCTAACGACGCCGAAAACAGTGTCTGTTGGTTAAAATTTAAACGTTCTGACACAATGAACCTCTCGTGTGATGAAATAATTTTACTATATATTTATGTAGTTTTAATATTTTTAATAGTTAATATTGCGTATTCATTTCTTCTCCATTGACAATTCTTAAATAATATCCACTCGTACGTAATTTCACCAATCAGGTTAATCCAGCATTTCGTCAATAAAACATACTTTATAAATATTATTATCATGTCATTAGTCCCTGACGTTTTTATAACGTGAAATTCGACCAAAGCGAACACTTGACGTGCATAATTCTACAGACCCATTAGTTCACTTTTATGATCGCCAATATTGATGGGAGCGTTACTATTTGTTTACATCGAGTACGCCTACATCCTCAAATACTACGTATGTGTGGAGTAGGGAGCAATGCCTCTCAGTAAACAACAAAATGACGATAACCATGAGAGAAATCCACGCGTAAAGGGATAATTATTAATAACAAACATTCTCGTGTGACATTCGCCATTAGTCAATCAATCCATAGTTACCTACAAAATTTCAGGTTACATATATTTAATTTGCTATCAGGTCGAACGTTTCTTAAACATTGTGCAAAACATAATAATAATAATAATAATAATAATAATAATAATAATAATAATAATAATAATAATAATAATAATGTCTTTATTAATGGCGAGGCTCAGGCCATAGGACCTGCTCTTCCGCCTAACCACTGAGTTTACATTTATACAGAGTAGTAACATATAAGAGGGGAGGGAAATCTGTACATTTACGTCTGGGAGTGCAAAACACGGAACATATTTGGAATTTGATGTGATTTTTTCGTGTTTCCGTGCGCGTCAACTGCTTTGGTCATTAGTCCCGTTAGTGTAGTGCACGTTTTTATCGGGAGATGGCGGTGATATTCTCCCGCTGGATGGCGAGATCCGGCGCCGACCTACCGTCGGCTAGTGGGGTTTCCCCCTAACCAGGACTCTCCCACCAGCGGGGCACCGCCCAAGCAGGGACAAGCTCTAAGCTCCCGACCGGTGTCCCGGAATATGTCGTAGTGCAGTGCATGTTAGTGTAAGTGTGTGTGTGTGTGTGTGTAAGGGGAGAGGATAGGACAAGGAAGAGGAAGGACAGATCGGGCGCGGTCCGTGGCCCGTTTGGTACGGTACTGCTCCGGCATTCGCCTGGTGTTGATCGGAGAAACCACGGAAAACTACCGATCAGAGCAGGCCGCCGCTAGAATTCTCCTCCAGACAGCGACTGAATTCGACCTAGCTGAAAAGCCAGAGTCGAAAATCCTGCCGCCGTCAGAACTCGAACCTAGGACCTCCCGGTTAGAGGCGCTGCAGTGACATCAGTTGATGCACTGAGCTACCGCTCCTGGTCATATTTGGGAATGTGCGGGAGTTATGTCATAGGTGTTTGGGCATGTGCTTTCAAATCTCTAGTACTAAATAACATTATTTCTTTCAATTTGATTCCTATTCTGCTTACAGGTGTACATGGAATGGAAGATCTAGAAATGATGTAAACAATAGAGATCAATTAAAATAATTTGATGATTGTCACTGGAAGTGGAGGTAGCGAGATTGCCCGTTTGCAAACCACCACTAAGCAAAGATTCTCGGATCTCGAAAATCACCATTTACAATATTTAAATAGTTGAGAGTAGTTACTAGAGCACGGAAGTTTGTCAAAATGTCTTTTTATTATTGTTACGATTTTATGACATTTAACAATTTTTTTTTTTTCCTATTTTAGCTTCTGATGCCTTATTTTGATATTTTGTATTATTTGTACATTTTATATCTTTTTTGTCATTATTTTCTCTACCCTCTCTCGGCACCAATCGCTATTGTAGCGTCATACGGGTGTAATCAGTACACAGACGAGAGTGGGTTGTAATAAAAGCAGGTTTATTCACAATTTAGACCGTAGTCACAAATAATCAATGCTCTGTATACAATTAACTAACTAAATAGACTCTACTGCTAGGAGAGATATTTACAACGGCTACCACACCGCAACATACTACCTAATGTTTCGCCGTGCGTAGTACCGCCTGCCCTGAGACCGACTACATGTCTCACTAGTCACGACAATAACTGCCGGCTTCTTCGCCGCGTGCACGTTCGCACCTCTCACGGACGACCTACACTGCTGCTGCCAGGATCACAAAGAAGAACTAAATTTTCTCACGGCCTTAAATAGCCCTCGCGACGCTGCCCGCCGCCACCATTGCCTCCGCCCTAACGCCCGCACACCCCGTCAGAAAAACCCCGTTGCCTTTGTCTACGCACCCGGTGCACACCACGCGCCACGTGCCCACGCTGTTTTAGCGACACGACGCTACACTATCAAACTGGAAACATACCTATAAGCCTCGTCAACATGAAGACACGGTCGTGTATTGTCTTTTTGTGACTGCGGACGCTCGTGTCAGGTTGTGTTAAAAATCTAAAAGATGATACCTTAAAATAAAATAAATGCCTGAACTTGCAAGCTCTGGTATTCACATTGTTTTAATGAAGCAGAGCAATAATAGCTCTTTCCGGTAAAACAACTCATTTAGGTTTAATAAATTTTACGCACGTTTACATGAGATATACACCGCTCACGTCCGATTCGTTATCACTAGACATCGGATGTTTAGGGAAATACCTATTTTATTCTAGTGAACTTATTTAAAGGCTGATAATATATGTGCACGAATCATGACAAATGATGACTTATGACAAAGTTATAGTGCTTATTTTTGCTTATTTTAGCATAAATGCCTTTTTTGTATAAATACCTTTTTTAGGACTTTTTTGCCTCTTTATTTATTATTTTTATATACAATGTTAAGATATCGGAAAATCGGCGATGGTCCAACGTGACCATTCATTACGAAACGTCCAATTCACGTCTTGGTATTTTAAAATACAGGATAATTCCTGTAAGTATACCAACTGATTTTTCTCCTTTTCCCTATTTCATAAATACCAGCCATGATCTGAGAACATGGTCGATTGACAATACACCGAGGGCACCGAAATTTTAAGTGGAAATAAATATAAATTCCCCGAAGGTTTCAGTGTTGCTACTGTTGGATTTCTAAAATATATACCAGTCACATCGTTCAGATATCCTTCTCCGCATTCAAACTGATTTGGTCTCCCTGTCGTCGCAAATTTGAAATTGTGATCCTTGAAAAGTTACTGGTATAATGCAAATATTACTGGTTAATGCAAACTATTAATAAAAAAGAAACGTAGAAGAGTTGTAAATATAGTTTTACATTAAAATGTACGAACTTGATTTAGTTTATTTCAGTATCATTTCTGTTTACAAAATAATATAGACAAAAATTACAATTTTTCATTTTATTGTGTATGTAACTTATAACAGTGCCTTTTTTCTCCTATTCTTGACTTTTTCAGTGCCTTTTTAGGCGCCTAAAAGACGATTTTTTAGTGCCTAAACATCCAATATCTAGTTATTACTCAGTTTTTCACATGTCTTTAGAAATACCACTGGAGCTTCTACATTTTTGTAGGTCAATAAAGTTTTTCGCCGATACGGTGGCCGAGATCGCGAAGGCAGTAGTGTCGTTGCGATGTCGGACCGAATGGTCGCGGGTTCGAGTCCCGCCTTGGGCATGGTTGTATTTTTGTTCATCCTTTCACCCCTTATCATCACCATATCGTTTCATCTTCATAGTTACCCTAACGTTAACTCTAATAGTGGTTGGAGGAGAATTCTAGCGACCGGCTGCTCTAATCGGTAGTTTTCCGTGGTTTCTCCGATCAACACCAGGCGAATGCCGGAGCAGTATCCTACCAAGCGGGCCACGGACCGCGCGCGATCTGTTCTTCCTCTTCCTTGTCCTATCCTCTCCCCTTACACACATACACACTTACACTAACATGCACTACACTACCACAAATTCCGGGAGACCGGTCGGGAGCTTAGAGCTTGTCCCGGCTGCGGTGGTGCCCCGCTGGTGGGAGAGTTCTGGTTAAGGGGAAACCTCACTGGCCGACGGTAGGTCGGCGCCGGATCTCGCCATCCAGCGGGGGAAGATCACCGCCATCTCCCGAGAAAAAAAGCATGCACTACACTAACGGGACTAATGATCGAAGCAGTTGACGCGCCCGGAAACACGAAAAATCAATCAATCTAATAGTGGTCGCTAATGACCTAGATGTTGATGCGACCTTCAATAATAAAAAAAAGTTCTTTAACGTCGTTGGTTGATTGGCCACGTCAACTGGTTTGATCATTGGTCCTGCTAGTGTACTGAATGTAGGAAGGTAGTGGTGTTTTTCCCCCGTTCATTGATGAGATCTAGCGCCGATTTACGTTCGGCTTTCGTTTGGTATAGATTAGAGAAACCGCGGGAAACTACCAATAGAGCAATCAGCCGCTAGAATTGTACAGACGGGCTGAATTTGGTCTAGCCAAGTAGTTAGTGTCGAAAATCCTCCACTGTTGGGACTCGAACTCGAAGGACTCAATTATTAATAGCTTGGCATGTTCAATTACATTTTGTCCCTCAATCACTCTATATACTGCTTACTGCCTCTGAACTTCTTTCTCTCTCTTTCTTTGAGGTTTCTGGAACACTTCAGTTCTCACGATCAGGTCCGCTTGAACAAAACACGAGGTCCGGGACAGTAGACGGCGCCCCTTATTCCAAACAAACGCCCCCTTCCCCTCTATAAACAGCATCCATCTGTTCATGCAACAGAAATATAGAATTGGGAGTTTTTGTTTTTTTCTCCCTTTCAAAATTCAAGATTTAAGTAGTATATGACTTAGTGTTGGGATCACAGAATTTTGAAAATGTGCACACAATTCACTTTTCCCCATAGCACGTCATACGCAGTTTTTAACTGTTTTTTTTGACGTAAAATAAATAAATAAATAAATAAATAAATGAATTTATAGCGGTTAATTTCAATTATAACTATATCCAATTTTTTCTATGTTTTAAGGGAAAAATATGGGTCTCAATGAAGTCGGGTGACTGGGTAAGTTGCCCAAATTGCCTCCCCCCCCTGGATGCATCTGCTAAGATCTTACCTGTTTCAGACTTTACTGTTGATTTTTGTGGTATTAAGGACATTTTCGAACTATTTGACCTCGTCATTCTGGCAGTGTCAGTCTTGAAGTGTGTAGTATAAATTTAACTTTTAAAAAAATCAGATGAAAATCATTGAAAGGATGTAAGCACTAAGTAAACTAAGAACATTTAGAATAAAAGGACGATCAAATTTCGGAACTCACAAGAAAAATTTCTATTCTCCCACTTTAAAACCTTTAATCTCGACAACTCGTCACAACACACAACATAATGGACGGGAAGCCGAAGGAGGGAACGTGAGTGTCAGGGGGAAAAGTTCGTTTTCACGATTTTCGTTTGTTAACATTTTGTTAGTGCCAATTCTGCGCCAAGACTGGTAAGGGATCGTCCATAATTTACTTAACGTTAAAGAGGGGGGAGTATACATCTTACAAATCTCTAATCAATATTTATCTTCTGCTGCCAAGGGCCTAACTGGCAAAAGGCAATGTCAATTCAATAAAAAATAAAGAGGAGGAGGAGGTTTGAGGCAATGTTGCGCTGCGTTACACTGGACTAGCGGGAGGAGATAGTTTAAAGTTATGAAATGCTGATTTTTTTTTTAAATTTCGAACATTTGCTGAAATAATTCATTCTATTCAGTCTTGTAATAAAATATTAATATGTTAACAGTTTTTTTAATTATTTTTTTATAATTATTAACTGTGATGTACAAAGTTTTACAATAAATATAAATTTCATTAATGTTGTATTTATTGAATCTGTTAAATTGCAAAGAAAATATCCATAACTGATCTGTTGTACGTTCTAAAATTAAATTGGCGCAGTAGACTTTGCCCATGCATCCACGATGGCGTAGACATGGCTTGTTGTCAGAAATTTTCTCGCCTGTGCGTCCTTTCTTCAGCCAAAAATTGTCCCCATATTATCGTCTGCTTCGCCATATAATTCGAACTTTAATTAACATTAATTTTAATATATAACAAGGATAAATTAATACATTGTTTTTGCTGTTATGTAATATACTATTCCTTATTGTAAAATTTGAGTGTTGTTGCATGCGTTACTTAATTTAATAGGGAGCTTCAAGCAGGCGCTACAGTTAGGGAGAGAGGGAGTTCAAAGTACTCCAAATTTGAGTTAGATAATTTATGGTCGGTCCCTTAATTTAACACGTTCTGAATGGCAGGAAACGTAGAGGTGCCCTTACCGTACACACAAACTTGTTACAAAAGTCCTGGGTATTATAAAATCGTATGATGAGTTTGATCAATTGATTAATTTCAATCTGTAGGTTATTCAATGTATTAACTCCAACGAATTTTAATTTTTGTTTGAAGTGTATTCTTAATCTACTTGAAACTTTCTGAACGTACGCCAAAGATATATGGAATGAAAGAATATTAATTTAATTTAAATAATAGAGAAAATATATTTGAGATATATAAATGACGTGTGCATTTGTATGTGCAAATGCTATATAATGCTATGAAATGACCACTTGAAAACACATTAAATGTGATTTTGAGTTGAAACGTTTAGATGTGTAGGTTATGTGCATGCCTTCAGGTCTATGACGTCATTTGTATCCTTTTCGCGGCGGGCTACCATTCACCGAGAGCGAGCGAGCAGTATTACCCTCCAGCTCTAGAAGTAAAAAAAAAAAAACTTCGAGCGACCGTGACAGGACTCGAACCTGCAATCTTCGGATCCGAAGTCCGACGCCTTATCCATTAGGCCACACGGTCTGCGCGCTTTGTTTCCAATGTGGGTAATAATGACTCCACAGAAGAGCAGACGCACACGATGCCATCCGCATGACTCAAGTTAGTGGTCGATACGGTCCGGTACAATAGTTTGTGCACACGCGAATGTTAAAGCTCTATTGATATTCTGCACATGCGCAGTTCAAGTTTCCCATCACTTTAGTGGATCTGCGCATGCTCAGAAGATCGATAGTGCTGTCCGCTATGGCGTGCACAAACACTCTCTGTTCGCTTTTAGAGAAGAGAGGGAGTTTCGAAAGCTGTTAAAAGCAGAACGAAAGAAGTCCTCCTAGAATTTTTGTACTGTTTTAGTGTTAATTTTCCATGTCATTCATTTATACATTCGTAAATTATACTGACGTGAATGTATTAGAGGGTAAAACAAATGTTGCAGATTTTCTTGGACAAATGGCTGGAGTAATTTTTTATTTTGTTAGTGAGAGTATATGTGATGTTCTTTTAACGTAATCATTTCATTTTTGAATGTTGCAAAGTTTTAACGTACATTATTTTTAAAAAAAAATAGATGAAAATATTATACTGATTAATTCAATAATCAAGTGTACACGTTTTGTAAAGAAATGCTCTCGTAATTTATATGTAAATAGGTAATTGATTCATTAATATAAAATTATTGGTAAGTTGTGTTTGGTTCTTTTTCGAATACAGCCAGTTTCCCCATGACAGATCTTTGAACTATAAACAAACAACTCCAATGTACTATAAAGAAACATAAAAATATTTATGGGAGAATTTTAATTGTAAGAATTAATATGAACAGAAAAACAATTGGACTGTAATTACCAAAAAGAACTAAATCAACTCAACAGTGATTAATAAAACCCACCTCAAACCCTAACTACGCAAATCTAACTTCAATATCGCACTACACTCTCAATTCCGCTCCAGACCAGTGCGGCGTGCAGGTCTTTTCCCTTCTCCTTTCGACCCCCCCCTACCTCCACTCCTTCCTCTCCTTTTCGACCCTCCTCTCTTTTCGCCCCTCCCTCCTTCGCTCCTCCCTCTCCTTTCGCCCCTCCCTTTCCTTTTGATTCTACCTCTCCTTTCACCCCTCCCCCTCTTTTCGCTCCTTCCTCTCCTTTTGGTCTTCTCTCTCCCTTCGCTCATCCTTCTCCTTTTTCTCATCCCTCTCGTTTCGCTCTTCCCCCTCCTTTGGGTCCTCTCTCTTTTCTCTCCCTCTGATAATTCTCCTCCATCCTCTACGCTCCGCCTGCACATTCCTCCCCGTTCGCTCCGCTCACCCTCTTCACCCGGCGCGCCCACTCGCTTCACCCACTCGCTTCACCCGGCGCGCCGCTCACGCCCCGCGTCAGACGCCATTTGGTGAAGAGAACAAAACACATTTTAATTTTCAACTACTCTATTTTGGTTTTTGATTTCTCAAAAATTCAATTTGACCATTAGGAAAGGATGCCATTCACATGCCTCAATCGAAATATTCAAGCCCACCTGAAGAATGTGGGTAAATTTGTTTTTATTTAAGATTTTTAGGTGTTATTCTGTTGCGTGTCTGCTTCTGGGGAAGTCCCGGAAGTACCATGGGAACATTCTGCAGACAATGCCAATGTGGAGATTACTTACGAGTAAATGCATAAGAACATTAATGACGATAAACTGGTAACTGTTGCGGGAAGGAGCGCGAGAATGACGTGAAATTCTTTTTTGATGTACGTAGTTCTTTTATAAGTGAATACTAATGTGAATACTAATATGTTCCCAGATATCCACATACCAGAACAGAATTATCGTACAAGGTAAACAGCAGTATTGTCAGTTCACATGAAGTGTTGTTTTGTGTGAGAATTGAGAATAGAACAGAAATAACCTATAATCAAGAGTAGCTGAGCTAATTAGGACTAGAGTCTTCAGAGTACTCTTTGCTTTTGCGTTACGCGCTCGCAAAAGTCTTGTCCAGGAAGCCTACGACTTCGATTAGTTTCCTTGGGACATTAATGCCTTAAAATATGCAGAAGGCCCCGTAGCCATAAACTTTTTTTTTCCTTCAGAATTTAAGTAGTATATGACTTAGTGTAGGGAACACAGAATTTTGAAAATGTGCTCACAATTCACTTTTCCCCATAGCACGTCATACGCAGATTTTAACTGTTTTTCTGACGTAAAATAAAGAAAATAAAATAAATAACTAAATTTTTGGGATGTCGGAAAGTACAATAGAGACGGCTCAGACTACACGTTTTGGTGAACAATTCCGTATTAGATGGTGATAAGTGACACTCATTAACGTACTTTTTGTTTCCACATTATAATTTTGGGAATTATTTCAACCTCAAAAGGGTTACATCACACTGTGTTTTATTTTTTGTTACCATGTAATTCTTGTGAGCAATTAGTTGTTTACATAAAGTGTGGAGTTCTCTTGCCTCAAATGAACTGCTTATCTCTCCTTAGTTCCTATTGGCTTTCTAAAAATCTTCCCTCGTTGTAATGTCTCATTAAGAGTATTAAATAGAGCTTGGAATATTTCATGAGACATCCTAAAATATTGAAATTTCGTTATCTACTTCAACCAGGTCTGGACTTTCAATTCCTTTTTTGTCAGTCTTTCTATTTACACTAGAAACCCTGAATATGGGTTTTCTTCGACTTTTTGCCTCTTCTATTATAAATGAACACAACTATTACATTTTACTTAACATTATGTACCCGTTTCGCACAATACAAGGAAGGGAACAAGGATTACAACGGACTTCGTATCTGTCCGAAGTGTCCCGTCCCATCTCGTCCTGTTGCGTCCCGTCCAGTCCATTTCAGTCCGGTTCCGTCCGATTCAGTCCAGTTCAGTGCCGCCTCGCTTTAAGGGTTCTAGGGCGGCGCCCTCCCCAGAAAAACCAACCAGTTGAAAAGTTGCAGAAAGTATTAAACTTGCAATAAAACGACTCGTTTAATTTGTGCTTATCACCGCGGCAATTTTTGAGAACGAATTTACTTTTATGTGCCCGTTTAAACGAAAAATAAATGTTTTTGGAATGGGTCGCATCATGGACTATCGCGAGTCCGTGCGAAGCTGGAGCATGCGAGGCAAACGAAGCTTGAGGAACAGTGGGGGTACTGGAGTTCGGTGTGGGCAGCGTACTGCTTAGGGTTTTGTTCGGCAGAGTCCGTGGCTATTAACTAAGCTAAAAATACAGACCCTTTCATCTGATTTCATAAATTAGTTTCGTTTACTGGAATCTTTTTAAAATCTTATTTTCGCGTGAACACAATTGTATCTTCCGATATCAACGTAAACGTTGTCTTAGACAAGGATTAAAATCCAGATACGTGCTAATCAGTTGTACACTACGTACTATAATTTTCCTTGTTCAAGAATGGTTTTGAAGAGGTGTAATAATGAATGTGATTGTTCGGACAAACATACTGCCCCTCCTAATTCGCAATCTACCGGCCGCCACTGGTCCCGTCCCGGTTTAGAAAGACCCACAACCTACCCAATACTGGCTCCCACAATAACTGCTGTCCGTTCCGTTCCAAATCTCCGTCCGTGCCGCACCTACCCAATGCGCGCGTAGATTTGAATGCAAGTCAATAGCTGCAAAGTGGTCGAAACAGAAACTGCATCACAGGCAGTGTTACTAAACTCTCAATCTTCGCGGAATACACAAGTCTTTCGCATCTGTCACATGAAAGTACTCGTTTTCATCAGAATGGCCTTGAAATTAACTGAGACTTGTGCAGCGAGAAAGCTTTTTGTGAAAGAGTTTGGCATCACCTCCTTGCGTTTCCTGAAAAACCACCCCTGCTTTACAGGTAACATCAAACTTGATATTCTTAGTAAAAAAAAAGTGTGTTGTGACAAAGAAGATCCTGCTACAAATGAGTAATGGCTACCGCATAAGCTTTCCACCGCTAGGGCCTGAGTTCGATGCCAAGCCAATCCGTTTTGAATTTGTGGAGGACAATGCGAGCTCTCCGTAAGATTTCTCAGGATTCTTCCCATTTCTTCTTCTCATACCCACATTTCTCCATAATAACTCAGCTCATCGTCTTTATCGTTATCATTTTATTACTCGTCACTCACAGCATACGGGCTTCAAGGACTTCAACTACTGAATCTAATCTCAAATCTCAAATAAAAATCTCAAATAGTCTCAAATAAAAAATAAAATTAATTTTAAAATTAAAACGAATAAAACATTTTAAGTAATATTAAAATCAATTTAAATAAATATGGTTAAAAATAATTAAAATAGAAAAATATATTTAAAAATAATTTAAATAAATACAAAATTAAAAAAGTAATAGATGACATTATCTTGTGTGGACCAATCCTTCTTCTCAAGAGGGAAGTTGTCGATACCAACAATATAAATGGTTACACCTATATGCGTGTGTCAGTCTGAAAATGTGTAGGCGAAAACGTACGCCTGCACTTCGTGAATGGGTTATTTCCCCAACCTGTTAAATACAAGGTTCGCATCTTGTAAATCGGCATTCGAAGAAACTTCTGAAATCTTTATCGTTTTTGTTGATTCATTAAACAAATGCTGAGATATTCCTTCCTTTGTTTTCTAATCAATACATGAAGCTTTTTCTCCTCTCCCTAGACATCACACAAAGACTTAACTGTTTTTGTAGTTAAATATAGAAAGTAAATAATATTATTTAGCTTTAGTGCATGTTTGTGGGCATGCTGATGAGATATTGTAGAGAATATTAAGGGATTGTTTTTAATTTGTTGCGTCTACAACTTGACGCAACGCGACTCCCAAGTCCCTTAAGGGGCGTTGAGCGCTATGCGCTATCCTCCATTAATGTGCGCTATTGGAGAGTAATCCTCCATTAATGTACGCTATTGGGGAGTAATCCTCCATTGATGTGCCCTATTGGGGAGTAATCCTCCATTACAAATATGTCATGTCACGTCACGTCACGTCGCTGTCAGTTGTCAAGAGGGCCGCCAGGTAGCATCTCTGCGTACGCGCAAATAATTGGTCATCTTAGTCAATTTAGATTTATTCAGAGCAAATAAATACAAGCCCTTGTTTTGCATTTCATTTAGATTATTTATAGACTGATGATATCAGCAAAGCCGTCGAAAGCTGTCTTTTTGAATAAATCTAAGTTGATCAATTACTTCGTCCTACGTGCTTGTTGTTGTTTCTTTATCTAGAGTGCAGAATATTTCTCTTCCCTGGAAATAAGTTGGATCTGATGATGACAATATTCCTGTCCAGTTGTATATTAACGCATTTTTTAAATTTCAAACATTTCAGGCAAGATGCTGCTTTTGGCTTTGCAGGCAGTGGCACTATTAGTGCTCTTACTTTTGCTGCCGTATTATCTGATGTTCATGACACGGAGAGCTCGACTCGTTGAGCCTATTCCAGGACCCAAACCTCTGCCTTTCCTTGGCAATGTTCTTGAATTTGGGCGAAACGGTACAGGTAAGTTCTGTCTTTTGAAATTGCTACTATTATCATTATAACATTGAGGATCTTGATTTA
Source organism: Teleogryllus oceanicus (assembly GCA_964035755.1). NCBI lineage: Eukaryota > Metazoa > Arthropoda > Insecta > Orthoptera > Gryllidae > Teleogryllus > Teleogryllus oceanicus. Next base: position 177,155,071 of record CAXIVR010000003.1, read on the forward strand.
TATTTTCCTTTTCACCTCTTGATCTTCAGAGAAATTTTCTCTTGCTTTTTTTTAATATTTCACCTCATTAAAATAGAAATAAGGTTATAGCAGTGTACTTGAAACACAGAACTAGACAAATACACACCATTACAAATATTTCTCTATGAATTTCAGGTCATGCAGTTAGAGAAAAACTACAGTTTAACGAAAATTAATTAATTTGTTTCATGCTTTTCATTTAAGTAACAAAATTAGTATGCTTCCCATACACCATACTCAAATAATTACGAAAAATGATGTTAATAATTTATTTCATGAAAGAAGGAATAAGAGAAAATTTGAGAAATTGAAATGCATTAAATACTTTCGTACATCATGTTTTGAAATTTCTTTTACTAATTGCCGTCCTAAGAAATATTAAGTTTGAAGATATCGTGACTTGATACTTAAAATGTACAAACTTGACCTCCCGGCATTCTTTCTATTTTTCCAAATATTTTTAGATTTCTTTTAGTGAGGTTCATTCGAAATAATGAAAAAAAGTTCGCATTCTTTATTACCCGGAAACTGTGGAGGAAACGTGCACAAAATACACTTCTACTTGTAGCATATTACACTCGGTTTTTAACTTTTTGGCGTAAAATGTATTAAAAAATGTTTAGCTGTAATACAATTTGGACAATTTTTATATAATATGCACACTCTAGAATTAAGGGCTGTTGAATTGGATGGTTGTGCTTAACAACGTAACTTTCTCTAAAACCACTTCTGTCTAAACTAGTAAATAATTACCGGAATGCTGGATCTTGATCATCCTTCCATTTTACATATTTGAAATACCTGCAACAAGAATTTTAAGCTCGGATGATAATCCTTCTCTCACATGGGCTTTCATATTTTAGGGATTATTTGCTGTATCTGTTTCACAATAAGTGGCTGCTTTCATCAACTGCATAACACTGCTCTGTCACTGACACGTGTTCTAAATTATATTATTCGGAATGTGTCAGACTAAATGTTAAAATCGTCGAAGACATGTAGAGGGCATATAAGGAGAGTTTTTGCCAATGGGCATGTAATGGGAAACTTCATATAAAAAATGTACAATTTTAAGCATGCTTCTCTGATTGGGAAGCATTGGTGATTGGCAGGTACAGATTCTGGCGAAGTAGGAGAATTTCTTCCTAACACCAGTGCAGGTTGACTTTCCTTCCAATCAGGAACAGGGTGTTCAAAATTTCATTTGTTTGTAAGTTCGTTATATGATACCACCACATTCATTTTCATACCACCACCCACCACATTCATTCTCAGAAAGTGATTTCATTCGAACCCCATAAGCTTTAGGAGTTTCATTTTGAGTCATTCCATAGTTGTGGTTTTTAATTTCGACCATAACGAGCAAATAAATCTTATAAGGAAGACAGCAGTAGGAATATTTTATACGCATCTATGTGAAGCATTCTTCCTATTCCGTATCTATAGGGACGGGAGGGGGGTGATATTCTGAAATGGTACCGTCTTGCCTTTTCATAGAATGAACGGAACGAAGTCACACCCGTTGTGGTAAAGTGTTTTGTGGTATGGGCTTGTGTGCATAAGAGTTTCTCAGATCGTTATTTAGTTTTCTGGATGTATTGCGCTATTTTCCTGATAGTCGTGATTTTCGGTCCTGTAACGTTTGTTATTTACAGTGATTTGCTTTCTTTTGATTTATGAAGGTACTCTATGCGCATCACCTTTACAAATTTGAATACGTTAAGAACAATATTTTATTGGGCATTTCTTCTATCAAGTTGGTGGCTTTTTATTCAATAGTGATTCAAATTAGTATTACCATAACATTAGCCAGTGGTTCTGGAACGAAATTTGAAATGGAGGACAACACTTTTCAGATATAATCCCTTTTTAACGACTACCTTAGTTTTATTATATAGTTGTCATCTTTTCAACGGTCGTTTAAAAAAATTCTTATTTTTCATTATCAATGCAACTGAATCACTACTTCCATCTCACTTACGTTTAACATCACTCAAAAATAACGCAGTTCGTAAAAGAATGTACAAAAATCGCAGGTATTTTTTTCACAAAGGAAGTAGTGTTTGTGTTCAAAGTAATCAGTCCGTGTCATTTTCATTTAAAAGTCGAGTATCTGTTCTTGAAAGTGGAAATGGTGTCCGTTTGGCAGTCCTTTCGTCAGCTACATGCTCTGTCTCAGTGGAAGTTAAGCCGTATTCAATTGTTGATACGTGTACTGTATTCTCGCGTGAAAACGAGAGTATACAAAACCATGCTTATGTACTTACTGTTTTCTACAATTTTCTTTTAGAAATTATGACGCAGCTTGCCAGACTTCGCCAAAAATATGGTTATTTTTATCGAGCTTGGTTTGGCCCATATTTATACATAGTTGTGGCTCATCCCCAACAAGCAGAGGTATTGTTGAAGAATTTGGATTTATTATTAAATATTCAGTTTCTTGTTTTAATTTTTGTAGATAAATTGCCTCAAATTCTTGTTCTAAATACAGAGAGGTCCAAAAACATGTATACACTCGGCGCCATCGATGTTTTTTAGGTGTTGATTGGGCTCACTTTGAGCACGCGTAAATGTAAGAACATAACAAAACATTCAACGGAAATGGCAAATAATCACATCCGTATGTCTTCCCGTTCCAAATATATTCACTGTCACAGGAATACATTTTTTGGACCCCTCTTTGCAATGAATTTAAATTCATTGAAGCAAAGGCTACATTTTCTCTCTACAGACTCAATTTCTTATATTCTGGAAGGAGTCCATGTGCTGCACTGTAATAAAGTAATATCGAGCAGATTATCACTCTGTGTAAATAATTTCAAATGGTTTCCCTGGAATTTAAAAAAGGATAATAAAATATATTTCTATCATAAGAACATTCTGTCTCAGCACTAGTATTTGATTAAATACATTTTGATCTTTTTTAAAAATATTTCCTGAAAAGTATTAGAAAAACAACCAATATAATACTTTTATTGTAATGTTTGGAAATAACCTAACGATAATTATCTGAAACATTTTTCTGCAATTGTGTGTACTCTTCCAGGTTTTCATGACGTCAAACGTCAACATTACTAAAAGTATGAACTACAAATTTTTGGAACCATGGTTGGGTTTGGGTCTTTTAACATCCACAGGTAACAAAACTACTATATCCTCCTTTTAGAAGATATATATGTAAATATGAAAATGATTGTTCTATGTGAATAGGCCACAAATGGAAGTCGCACAGAAAAATATTAACTCCAACCTTTCATTTTAAAATTCTGGAGGAGTTTGTGGACGTATTCAACTTCCATGGAAATGTAATGATACAGAAAATGAAGAAAGAAGTTAATGGCCCGGAGTTTGATGTGCATAAATATATTACACTATGTACCCTAGATTCTGTTTGTGGTAAGATAAAATCAAAGTTTCTAAAGATATTGATAATTTTTAGGTTTAAATATTTATTATTGGACGGTCTGAAATGATGTTTAATGTTGTAGACTATTTTAATCCGATTTCACTTTAAATGGATTTTCATTTTCTAGACTAACTTCACTCACATAATCAATAAATTAATTTTTTGCTGTATTTGAAATATATCTCTCTTTGATATCGTAGGTTTTCTCAAAATTTATTTCTCGCATTGGTATTATCTGATTGTGTTGCTTATGGCATGAACTAGCTACGCAGGGCCGCGCCAACCCTACTGTAAGCGGTGTACCGTAGAAGGGCGGCATTTGTGATAGGGTGGCAAAACTTCAGGCGTTTTTTTAATATTGGCATTATTTCTATTTTTTTTTTAATTTTAAATGAAAACGTTTTCTCTTTTATTCACAAATATACGAACACTCTTTTAGTGTCTAATCATGTACTAAAGAAAAAATTCACTAATGAAGTACAGTAATATAATTTTCAGAGATTTCATCAATTTCAGATAATATAATGTCGGTTACTTTGATTATTCATGCGGCACCTATATATATATATATATATATATATATATATATATATATATATATATACACACACATTCTATTTTATTTTAATTGAAAAATAAAACCATGTACATTTATATTATTTTTTTAACATTTTGTTTCGATTTCAGAGGCTGCAATGGGTGTTTCAATGCACGTACAAGACAACAAGAATAATGCTTATGTTAAAGCTCTGAAAAAGTATGTAGCATAATCTGCCAAATGGCTTATGAGCAAAATTTACTCTCACAATTCAAGGAAAAAATATTTTAACAAAATATTAATAGACAGATTTTTCAAGGATTTTTAATTCTTTGCCGCATATTATTTACGGAGTTTATAATATAAAGTTTGGTTGGTGTAAAGTTATATTGTAATGGTGCAAAGAAGGACAGCAGTCTTCAATACTGTAGTTTTAATTACTTCTTTTTTGAAATTTTTGAAAAACCGAGTAATAACCGAAAATGGGACTAGCACCTATCATATAGTGGCACTAATTACATATGTAAAGAAAATGTAAAGAAAAATGTGAGCGGATTTTGAAAAGAAAATCCGGACACTTGAGGAGCAAATTTCGTAAAAACTTTTTTAAACGTTGTACATGACCTTTTTAAAGAACTAATTTTGAACAAGTCTTTGTCTGCGACAATATCTATCTTCAATTTTAAAGATTGAATTTTTCCCAATTTTCGAAAAATTTGGGAAAAAAAATGAGACCTATATCATTCTCTTAAACGTCGTTTTGGCAACAAAATTTAATAAAAAAATTTGAAGCCAATATTTTGAAACTTTGCCGACAATAGACAATGTTATTGTTTTTGACGTTTTGCCGACAATAGACAATATACTATTGTAAACAATGAGGATGCCAACCTCATGGAAGAAAATTATGGTGCCTGGGCTGAAAATAACCACGAAGTACTAGGGTTTTATCAACGCCACCTACATAGATCTGTTTAGGTGGCTTTAGTTTAATTCTCGACATACTCACTAAGAACGCAGCGCCAAAACACGCAAAAACACGTTTCTGGAAATTTCTTTGAATCTTGTGGCCGGATCCGAAAACAAATTATCAGTTCCCTATCAGGAGACCAAAACGCGTCGAATGACAGTCACATCATATGTCTCGATTGGTGCACGAGTGGTGGTCTAGCGTGTCTTGTGGTCTGGGTAACGGAAACCACACAACTTCACATCTACACACTCAAGGAGTAACTCGAATACTATATAGGAATAATATGTTTATTGGATCGGTTCATGAGTAGTTTGTCACCTAGAATAATGTTTCATGACCAGTTCTTGACCCTTAGAAAACATAATATGGGTCTTAATGACAATATTTCTCAGGGTGAGCTTTTGTGTTATAACATATATGCTTTAGCCTATTATAAGCCTATAAACTATATATATATATATATATAACATCGGCTATAGCCATTGAAATTTATTTATTATGTAATCAGTTCTAATACATTTTTTATTTGCAGTGTGGGAGATATAGTTATGCAAAGGAGTGTTCGACCTTGGCTTTTTCCAAATTTTATATTCAATAACACTGAATATGGAAAACAACAGAAAGCGTCTATAAAAATTTTACATGATACTTCAAATGAGGTAAAGGGTTCATTTGGTAATTTAGCATATTGAGCAAGATGTTACATTGTAATGATAGTTTTCTTGATAAATTACCCATTTTTGTTGTAGATTATAGCAAACAGAAAGAAAGAGTTCTTTTCAAAGGATAATGGAGTTGCAAATAAATCAAAAGAAAATGAATTTGGTGAGTGAAAATATCATTTTAAAATTAAGATAAAGAAAATCTTAATACATACCGTAAAAGGAAGACAATGAGTATTTCAACAGTGCTTTATTCGTTAGCGAAAAAATTTAGAAGGGCGGAACCGCGAGGGATACACATTGTCCCGAATATATAAAGATTTATTAACATCTTGTAATCAGTAATGATTACTTTTCACGAAGGATTTATTTTTCATCAATTTTTATTCAATTTTTTTGGTTTCGTTTTAAAAACACACACACTTTATAGGTAATAACGACTAATAAATAAAGATGACAAACAGTACTTGCAATTGGCATTGTGCTGTAAATCATGTATAATTATTGTGTAAGACATGACATAAGCCTTTCTACCGTGTTAAATACTACGTTGGTGAATACTACGGCGCTGGTTTGCGTTTCCTCACAGACGCCGACGCTATTTTATTAACTTAAAGAAACACTCTCTGGCTATAATAACTAACAATATAATTGCAGAAGAATACGGCTTCGGATTAAAATTTCTTTAACAAAAGATGTTGCGTTTAATTGGGAACGTTTTTGCATCGAGTTGCAAGAGTTCGTCGTGAACGTGGTGTAAGACAAGATAAAACTATGCCGTCAGATGACAAATTTCATGTCCGAGAATAAATTTAAATAATATAAGAAACTGCCATTGTTTATGTTCATTCCGAGAAACAATAAAACTGATACAAATAAATAGTTACGAAGAAAAAATTGTTGTGCTCAAGACGATGTAATTTATCTTACGAAGCCACAATGTTTTCTTTGTTTACTCAGTTGCAGTGATAGAACTATTGTCATGAGAAATAGTTCACTTAAATCTCGTTGGAAATATTGGAAACCTGCGGTTTCAGGTTTTACGTTTGGATTTAAGTGAAACGAGATCATTGACCGTATATCCATGTTAATTTGCAGGACAAAAGAAAAGATTGGCATTTTTGGATTTGCTCTTGCAATACAAAAAAGATGGAGGAAATTTAACTGATGAAGAAATAAGAGAAGAAGTGGACACATTTATGTTCGAGGTTTGTTGTTGTTGGCTCAGGCAAGTAGAAAAGCATTTCAAGTCTTGTGTTCATTTTTAAACTTTTTGTATTTGTTATTACAGGGGCACGATACTGTTTCTTCGGGATTAGGCTTCTGTTTGTGGTTGCTGGCAAAACATCCACAGTGTCAGGTACCATACTTTTAATTGACATTCTCAAGTTCTAACATAGTTTTAATTTATTGATGAGATACAATGAAGTTTTCAGTGAAGAAAATCACTCCTATCTATTAGCATACGCGTATAATGAGGTATTTTGTTGACAGATGGTAGAATGTATGGTTGTATTGCGGTGATATGTAGGGATTGGAAGTTTTATATAAATGACTGCGCATATAAAAAGACTCTTCAAAGGCATTTCGAAAGCTCTAAGACATTTTCAAACACTTTTTTCTATCTAACGTCTAACTTATCTATCTAACCAGTTGACACTATGTGACATGTAGGGGAGAAATGCAATATGTTATTTTGAAGACATACATTTGCTGATCTGGAACGTTTTTTTCTGAACTGTTTCGAAACGCCCTTTCCCGAAGTAGCGTTTTTGTAACATCATGGCCACTAACGTTTATATTGATGCGTATGAAAACAGTCAAGAACGATTACTGGGAATTTGTTCTGGTTTGAGGTGGCGGTTAATTCCACGTACTCCTTAAAAGTGTAAATGTGATCGGAATGCTTTAATTTCCTCTTCAGGACAGCAGTATTCCGATCGCACAGGAGGATGCAATCTTTGAAATGGTAAATGTTCTTATATTTCCCTGAAGAAATAAGGACTCACATGATCCTCAACAATATGATCTCCACTCGATCTGAAAATATGTGAAAATCGTAATTAATGAATTTGTAAACACGTTCAAACCAATTTGATAACGTGTTTAATATAAACGTATTCAAATCAATTTGTAAACACGTGTTGTAAGCTTCGGGATGGGGGGAGGGTGAAAGCCCCACAGTCCCTCCTCACGTGGCGTGCCAAACAAGTAGCTTTTGTTGCTTTTATTCTCGTGCAGCCCATGCACTTCAAAGACTATAGCGTGTCCGAGGTTAAGAATGAATTACAGGGCGCTATGGGCTTTTCCGGTAAATATACATCTCCCGTTTTTATGATTTCAAAACTGTATTAAATCCTCATTAACATACTTTTTCATAACAACAGTTACAATAGTAAAATATTACCTCGAATACTTTACATATTTCCCGTAAATCGTGGTGAATATCTTTAGATTTCATTAATTTTTATTGGAAGGGATACGTTCAGCTGTTGGCGGTGCCACGTACTTCGGTTGCTGTATCATACTGCACCCAGAGTGTTCGCGTTCCGGTTGTTTGGCAGTGTATTTTCGCATATATTTAGTTGTGTTTTGTTTTTGAGATTTTTGGTTTTAACCACGTCCAAAGTTAAATATAATTTCGTTTACTTTCCTTCATTTTGGTTTTTAAGTTGTAGTAAATTTATTAATGGGACGTACCACCTTCAGATGTGACTGACTTCAGCGTATTTCTAAGGAGGCGCATCACTTGGAGTACTGTGGTTGATTCAGTAAGTAAAAAAGTTGGAGGGGTGGGGGAGGGCATCTTATTCAGAAGTAATTGTCAAGGAAATGCACCATTTTATTTCTAATTAGAGGAGAGAGAGGGAGAGAGGGGGAGGGAGATAGACCAGGTGATGGAGGTGCATAGGACCTCTCACCCCATCACTCCGTGGACCAGGTGCTCCGGCAGGGGCGGAGCTCTCACGTGTGCGTCTCCCTCCATCTCTGCTTCACTTCTTATCCGACGCTGGCTCACTTCTCCTCTGCCTCTTCTGGCTCCGCCGGGCCCCTCGCTTGCATTCGGCAGCAGTTTCTAGAGGTCGCTGCCGGAATGGTTTGCCACGCTGCATGCCGCTTGAATTGGGAGTCACCCCCGGCACGCAGTGATGTAGTGGCAGATCATCACATTAATTTAGAATTTTTTAAATTTAATTGCTTTGTCTTTGTTATATCCACAATACACGGTGTTTGTAAAAGATTTATTTATCCTTTTTATACAAGGCAAATTCTCTTGATACAATATTCCCCCTGTTTGCCTTCTCGGCTGACGTCCAGTCTTGGGTACAGCCGCTGCGGCGATCCAAGCGCCTCAGGCTCCGGGCCCGCGCCTCCACTAGGCCGGGCGTCACGCCGTCTTCACACGGCGTAGGAAGAGAGGGGCGGTAGGTCTACCGCCACTGCCTCTCGCTGCTCCCGTGCGCGCTCCTCCTGTTTGCCTCCTCGCTGGCTGGATCCCGACTTGCTTGTTGTTGTTGTTGTTGTTGTTGTTGTTGTTGTTGTTGTTTTCCGGCGTAGCCGAAAGGTCAGTGTGGGTGTGTGTTTTGCAGTTCGCACGCATGAGCGTTTTACTGCTATGTGTAGGTGGTTGGTGTAGGTTCACGACTCTCTGCTTGCTGCGAAGGGGCCCGCTAAATACCCCCTTGGGGCCGCGGCTCGCCGGCTGGGCCCGCCGCCGAGGACGGCGGCGAGTCTCTGCCCGCCCATTTTGGCGTGACGGCCCGCGCGCCTCCTGCCATTACGTGGCTCGGTGGCGGGACTTACGAATGCGCGCGGGCAGTCACAAGAGCCTTTGCAAACTTAATTAAGACTGTATGATCCACCAACCGTAAAGCGTAAGAGGGGTAAAGTGCTTTATACTGAGGGAAAACAAATGGTTATTAATGTTTATAACTATTTAACTATAATTATATTTTCGAACGGGATTGGCCATTTTGCAACTGCATGCAGTTGGCTTGAATTTTGAACATTCTATTGAAATAGTGGTGCACTTCAAAATTAATATATATTCCTGATTTCTTATGACATTTCCAAGCCCAAAAGACGTGAGCAGCTTAACAGAAACGTCTGCTGTCTATCGGAGTCTCATAGGAATAGGAGGGGGAAAAGGAAGAAAATACTCTTTCATAAAATTGGAAAGGTTCCAGGCAAACTACTTTAGCGCTAAACTAGCGCTCCGCCCTTTGCGGAATTCGTCGTCACCATCAAGCGCGTAAATTTCGATTCATACAGTACAGCAGAAAAGAGTCACATTTGGCATCACTGTTACCATAAGAGAGCGTACTTCATTCTGAACCTCGGGCGCGCCATAGCAACTTTTAAGGGTGCGCGGATGTCAGATCAGTGCCATCCAGGTAGTAGTGCCATCAGAGGGCAACAAAGGAGTGTGTAAATGGTGAGATCTGTAAATTTGTACAACTGTATAATATTAATTAACTTGTTAATTAGTGTTTTAACGAAATTGCCAATTTTCTTCACTTATTTGCAGGAGAAAGCTTACGAAGAATTATATGGAATATTTGGAGATTCCGATCGTGATACTACTATGCAAGATTTACAAGATATGAAATATCTAGAATGTATAATCAAAGAAACTCTGAGACTTTATCCGAGTGTGGCAGTATTTCTAAGAGAATTGGACGAAGACGTAAAATTAGGTAAATGTTTCTATTTTCAGAAATTTTCTTTAAAATTTTTTTTTACGTGTATTCAAGTGCTAAAAACGTATATGTTAATGTGTATTCGAGTACTAGTTTAAATGATAACATTTGAGCTTTTTTAATGATCTTTACGTGCATAAACGTGATCTTTACGTTCTCTTTTGCTTCTTCTTTATTATTCATCTTCAGGGCTTTCCGTAACCACGCTTCACATTCACAATCGAAACTTGGAAAAGATAGAAATGCTTCTCGGAAACACAAACTCGGAAATGTGTCTTTCCCTCCTTGTCTGCTTTTCGAGGGCTTCTCTATTGCAACCGAATGCACTTGTGTGGTTGAAACTTATTTTCCCTCTACATTAACGTCCTTTTACAGACTTTTCTTGAACAGACGAGAAGAAACAACACTGCTACTGTAATATGTGTATTTCTAATTTCATTAAAAGAACATTTTCAAAACCGACAAAATCATCTTCGGTGTTGGAAAGTTTCTGCAAACTTTTAGCTTTAAAATACTGCAAATAAACCATTAAAATGTCTAAATATGCTGAAAAATTTTTAGAATATGCAAATGCGCATCAGTTACAAAAACATATATTTTGCAATGTATTTTTATAACTTTTAACCACCTAGAAAAAAGTATGATCAAATTAAAAAAGAGGTTACCTATTTCTACACAGATTACTTGACACTGACACCAAAGATAACAATTTTTTTAAGGTTATCTATTTTTCAGAAGTGCCTTCTGTCAGACAGTATCAACTTATTTTACCATTAACATTAATTTTATCCTTTAATCTACATTTATTCCGGATCTCAACAAATTTTAATTTTACTTTATTATTTTCATTAAATTATTATTGTGCTTAACCGTTGAAAATAGTACTGTTGTCAGCCGGTCTCTTAGCAGTGTTGTGGCAAATATACTCAAATACGTGGGCATTACGGTTGTGGTTTAGGGTTCCGCATAAGGAATGGATTTTTTCATTTCTTTGAACGTGGAGGAAGGGAATATCCCAGTTCCGTGTTTATCACATGAATTCCTTAATCCTTCCGAAATCCCTTTTCCTGACCGGAAATTGTGTTTAAGATCTGCGTGCAACCTGTTTCGAACCAATTTCTACATTTTGCTGATTGATTAACTCAGAAACATATAAATGTTATTATTTCACAATCTTTCTTACAGATACGTGCCATATATTAGCTGGTACAACTATAGCGCTTCTGCCATATTTTATGCATCGTCATCCAGACTATTTTCCTGAACCAGAGAAATTTGATCCTGATAGGTTTTCTCCTGATAGAGCTCAAGGAAGGAATCCTTATGCTTATATACCATTTAGTGCAGGTCCTAGAAACTGCATCGGTGAGTTTTATTTCTCTTTTTTTTTTCTAGTTATATTTTTCATATTTTTGTACGGTTAATTTGCTTTCTTTTGGGAGCCATTTCATATTTTGAAATTAATTTAATTGCATTTGGCATTTCAAAACTTTTATTTGTACTAAACTATTATAAAATATAATTTGTTTCAGGACAAAGATTTGCCATAATGGAAATGAAATCACTCATTAGCAAAGTTTTGAGGAATTACAAATTGTTACCTGGGACAACAGAACTTGTTTTATGTTCTGAACTGGTTTTAAGAAGTGTTACAGGTGTAAATATCAAAATTGAAAATCGTAAATGATGATTTTCATCATTAATTTTTCTAGGTTTTTTATCTTGTTAATTGTCTTATCAAGAGATATGAATGTATATGAAGTATTGTGATTTTAAAAAAATTAATTGTGAAAGTAGATAAGAGAAGTACTTTGTATTTTTGTATGATTTTGTACATATTGTGATTTTCTGTTATACATACAAGCCTTAGGTGAGTTCAAATATTTTTTTTTATATTGACGTTTGGTGCCATTAATATGTCATTTTAAAACAAACATTTTTATTAATGAATCAATGAAAAGTTGAACAAGCAGATGAACAGGTGCATGTGAAAAATGGTAAAACTTTCAGACGGTGAGATATTTATTATCTATTTATCTTATTGCGCGAATTGTCAGGGAAGCAAATAAGTTCAGAATTTAGAATCTCAACACGATTGTCATTGTATCTACGGAAAAGGCGTTTTTTTAGGTGTAATTATGGTATTATTAAAGATGACATTCGCAATGAGCATTAAGATGGAGATGGTAGAAGGAGAGTAGGGAAAAGGTAAGGACTCCGAGTAACCGTTCCGTGAACGATGTATCAAGTATCGCTTTCTCATTTAAAAATAATGACATCTGAGGCAAGTGATAAAATAACGACAGTAAGCAATAAAAATAGCAAAACCAATAACAAACCAATAAAATAGCCAAAGAAAACTGTGATTGGGCTGCCAAATACATTTAACATAATCATTGAGATGATACTAGACTTGTGACGAAAAAAATCATGATTTTCTTCTCGCAACTGTTTGGCACGGTCCCGGTTTTAATATGCGTTGAATCCTTCGATCTCTGTCGCTTTGGCTGTAAACACAGTCAATGGCGCGCTCCTGTAAACATCATTTTCAACTTGGTCGAAATATATAATAATAATATAAATAATAATAATAATAATATAAATAATAATAATAATAATAATAATAAAACATCAACAATGATGTTGGCCTCGTGGGGCAGACGGTTGTGGCAGCCGTCGTCTGCGCCGAAGAGGCTTCAGGTTCGAGTGCCGCGTAGACTTGGTCGTATTTGCGATTGTCCCTTCACCCCTCATCATCCTATCGCCTCATAATTCACACTTCAAGGCGTAACAACCTTGTCGTACCGAAGGATGCAGCTGAAAAGCTGATCCTCAAAGTTACACACGTTAATCGTGTTGTGTGGTCAGAAATATGGCCGATACACAAATAATAATAATAATAATAATAATAATAATAATAATAATAATTTTTCAAGTAATAAAATATTAATAGACGAGTACTAAATTCTCCAATTGGTTTTAAGGGCCTGTGTGAACGTTTCAGACGTGACTTTCGCCGCGTGCCGTCAGTTGCTGCAGCGTGACTTTCGAATTTGCCCAAGTTACGATGCCCGTTTTCATCTGGATTGAAATGATGTATCTTCTAAACTATTAAAGCAAAATGTCTGAAAAATTAGGGTATCTACGTGAAAGTATGTTATTTCATTTAGTTTATTGAATATGATCACAAATAATGTGCACATTAACCTAAAAAATAAAATATATCTTTCCGAGGGCGATGTGCTGCAAAGAATAATACAAAATGTTGGGTTAATGTTGGCAAATTTTCCAGCAATACGAGGTTTCTTTTTTTGTTATACCACATTACTCACTTTCTCAGACAAACTTCTGTTTTTAGTACTTTAATTTACGTCTGGATAGTTTATTTTGGCAATCGCGCCATTGTAGTACTACCACCACGTGAAAATCGGAATACAAGATGATAGAATGAACATTGACCTGCAAGCTAGCGATCACTTCGCGAAATTTATCGAGTAACCCTGGCGTCGCATTCAAAAGCATGAACGACGTATGTCTTCGTACTCGCTGGAGAGTGATCCCGTTAAGGACGGCATAAGGCATCATATACACCTGGAGCGGTGGCTCAGTGATATTGCAACGCCTCTGACTTGGTTTTAGGTTCGAGTCCGGACAGCGGCAGGATTTTCGGCACTAGCTTTTCAACTAGATCGAATTCAGTCGCTGTCCGGAGGGGAATTCTAGCGGCTGGCTGCTCTGATCAGAACTTTTCCGTGGTTTCTCCGATCAATACCAGGCGAATGCCGGAGTAGTATCCTAACAAACGGGCCACGGACACGCGCGATTTTGCCTTCCTCTTCCTTGTCCTATCTTCACCTGTTACACACACTAACATGCAGTACACTACCACACATGCCCGGAGGCCGGTCGGGGACTCCGAACTTGTCACGGCTGGGGCGGTTCCTCTGGTTAGAGATACCTGGTAAGGGAAACGCCGTTAGCTAACCGGAGGTGGGCGCCGGATCTGGCCATCCAGCGGGGGAAATCCACCATTATCTCTCGAGCAAAAACACGCACTACACTTACGGGGACTAATGACTGGTAGTTGACGCGCCCGGAATCACTATCAATCAATCAAACAACCGTCGTACACGCCTGAGGGTTTAAAGGGGCTGTGTTTGGTTGACACGCGGCGCGACGCGGCGGAGGTGCGTACTAGCCGGGAGCGGCGGCGGCGGCGGCGCGAGCTGGTAGGCCTTGACTCGCACCATGACCTCGGCTCTGCCTAATTCGAAAACGCCGACACACAAACACGCAACATATGCCGCGTCGTGTCGCACGGGCATGGGAATGGACAACGGAGAGAATGGGAGGGAGGGAGAGAGAGGGAGAGATTGAGGGGGAGAGAGAGGGAGAGAATGAATGAGAGAGAGGGAGAATGAGAGGCAGAATGATAATGAGAGAGAGTGAGAGAGAAGATGTATACGCACTGAGCGAATTACTAATAATAGAACCGAAGTTATTTTTATCTCTATAATGAGTAATGTTGGTAACAAAAAAGTAAGGCAGAATAAAAACCCTATAGAAAACCCGAACATTTATTCTTATTAAAATGTCTGAAGATCATCGTAAAAACAATTATCTGAATTCTTTCTGCATAAGTCGTTACTCTCTTGTATCCACTAAGAGTTCTGAATTACTAACTCAAATTAATTATTAAAACCCGACAAACATCTTGCTTATTTTGAAAACAGCGAAGCAGACGACGTGAAGCGTACACATGCATTGCGTAATAATGCCAGGTCCCATCGCGCCTTGAAATTCTTTGACGCACTGGATGATTCTCTCTGGTGGTGGCGAACGCAAGTCACTAGCTCGTGGCCGTCGCTCGCATTTCGCACTTTGTCCGCTAGAGCGCGCCCGTGCGTCACAACTTGCAGCATCAGGCAGGCGTACAGGCTAATCAGCATGATCTGCTGGATGAGGAACAAAGAGAAAAACCATACCTTGAAAATAAAAAGACAAGATATTTGATAGATATTTACTTGGGGGATTTTTGGGGCTCTTGACATTTATCTACCAACAAGACTCCCCACCTCGCGAAAACGTCACGACAAACGGGTATCTGCCAAAGTCAAAGGACTACAGAAGTGGAAAATGGTACAATACGTAAAAAGAGTTTTCTGTAACGCATAATTCCCTATGTTTATTTGTACCGCAATACGTTTTTAGAAAATCACTGCTAAAAGCAGTTACTTTTAGAGTATACAGAGTGAGCTAAATTAAACTTCTAGAACTAACGCTAAAAGTAAAATGACGTTCCAAAGTCAAGACAAAACATTATGATTGCAGCAAAGAAAACAAAGTATTTTCGTCTGTCCACATCCGCTACTTCTGACCTTCACGTAACTTAGTACATAATGAAGAGGTTTGTTCACTCAAATGAAAACAAAATGAAAGTCGGTAAGGTTGTATAATAGTATATTATGAAACGATGATGTAATGATGTGTATTAATATCGAGTGTGATATTACGATACGAGCGAGGAAAGAAAGAGTGTCGTAAACTTCACACGTGTGTATTAATACCCATTACATCGAGTTTCCTACGGTACTTTTTCTACGACTTATGGTATCTTTTACTTTGTATCATCTCGTGGCAGTTGACATACAGGATTCAGCCAAGGCCACTCAGGGGACAGCTCCCTACCCTACCCTGCCAAAGGTGATTTTGGTTTACCAGTCCGCCTGCGACGATGTACAAAAGTTAAGTTTTAACTTGCTCAAGCCTCATTCACAATGCAAATTTAAACGTAACGTAATGCTGTAAACTTAGCCGTAAAGTGTCCACGTAAAAGCAAACATTCACAACGAAGAATGTAAGCTGGAACGTACGTTTCGCCTGAACCAATCGGAATTCAACAAACTGAAACTTTATCAATACGTTTCTAGCACGGTGAAAAGATGTTTCCACTATAGCCTCTAGCTTTTTCTTCGACATTTGTATATTGTCTTATATCTATGTATTTATCTATGTATGTATATATATATATATATATATATATATATTATATATATATATATATATATATATAGTTGTAGTAGTGCTCGCATTTCCTTCGTCTTATAAAGGATTCCCTTGAACCAAATTCACGAGCAATTTGTTAAACGTAATTAGTTTACTACACATGTCAATTAAAAAACACAAGAAAAATTGCCCAAATGCTTACTTTAAATTTACTATACGCATCAAACCCATCCGCAAACTAGTTTTCTAGATTACAATAACAAAATGACATAACCACAAACTACTTACCGTAAAAGTTCAGTTTGTGAACTCTAAAGGACTTCTACGGTTACGTTCAAGGTATTGTGAATGGTCTCGCTTACTAAAGCATATGTAGGTTTTGCGGCTACGTTACGTTTACGATTAAGTAAATTGCATTGTGAATGAGGATTTAAGCATTATACTTCTATTAACCAAAAGACAACTAAGAAAATGGTTTGTTTTCTATAAATCATGAAAATAAAGAAATTGAACACCGTAGATAACATTTTTTTTTAATCTTATTTCGCCTTTTCTCTTATTTCTGGAGGTTCAACTCTACCTCTGATTAACTTTTAAACTAAAGAATTGCCCGGTTATTAAGAATAATTTCACAGCAGCAACATGTAATACAAAATTACTTGCGTTCTGATCTTATTGTCAATCAAATGTATCCTTCCTCGACAACCACTGGCTTGTCAAGCTCGCTCGCCCGCTCTCGCCCGCTCTCGCCCGCTCTCGCCCGCTCTCGCCCGCTCTCGCCCGCTCTCGCCCGCTCTCGCCCGCTCTCGCCCGCAGTGATTCCGGGCGCGTCAACTACCAGTCATTAGTCCCCGTAAGTGTAGTGCGTGTTTTTGCTCGGGAGATAATGGTGGACTTCCCCCGCTGGATGGCCAGATCCGCCGCCGACTCCCGGTTAGCTAACGGCGTTTCCCTTACCAGGTATCTCTCACCAGGGGCACCGCCCCATCCGTTATAAGTTGTAAGTCCCCGACCGGTCTCCGGGCATGTGTGGTAGTGTAGTGCATGTTAGTGTGTGTAACAGGTGAAGTTAGGACAAGGAAGAGGAAGGCAAAATCGCGCGTGTCCGTGGCCCGTTTGTTAGGATACTACTCCGGCATTCACCTGGTATTGATCGGGGAAACCACGAAAAACTACCGATCAGAGCAGGCGGCTGCTAGAATTCTCCTCCAGACAGCGACTGGATTCCCCCTAGCTGAAAAGCTAGTGTCGAAAATCCTGCAGTCGTCAGGACTCGAACCTAGGACCTCCCGGTCAGAGGCGGGCAGTGACATCAGTTTATGCACTGAGCTACCGCTCCCGGTACCGCGCGCGATATTTCCCTCCCATTCCTTGTGTCCTACCCTTCACACACTCTTACTTACATTGCACTACAGACCACACATGCCGGGAGACCGGTCGGCAGCTTATTGTCTCGGCTGGGGTGCCCCACTGGTGAAAGATACTTGGTTGAGGGAA
The DNA here is from genome assembly GCA_964035755.1 of Teleogryllus oceanicus. NCBI lineage: Eukaryota > Metazoa > Arthropoda > Insecta > Orthoptera > Gryllidae > Teleogryllus > Teleogryllus oceanicus. The sequence continues at coordinate 177,172,874 of CAXIVR010000003.1, forward strand.
AACCCCGCTAGCCGATGTTCGGTCGGCGCCGGATCTCGCCATCCAACGGGGCAAGACCACAGTCACCTCTCGAGCAAAGAGCATACCCTATACTTAAGGGACTAATGGCCTTAGCGCCTGGAATCAGAAGCAGCAAGAGGATGAGTCAAGTCTGGAAAGCTAGCCCAGAACAAAAAATTAGAAAATTAATTAGAACGATAGTTATTTTTTCGTTATTGCTTACGCTGTAGAAACTATTGTAATCCTGCGGGGAAGTGTTCCACAGAAAATCACCTATTGCTGGGTGCTGGTAACGAAAAGTGGATAAATATCGTCCCTCCATGTATTAAATTATTTATCCATTATTTATCCATTTATCCATGTAGTAAATTATACGTGGGTACTCGATATCGAAAAATCAAAAGACGGCCTTTTCGTCTGTAAACGTTAGCGGCAAAACCGCAACGTTTTCGGGGTGAAGATGAGCGGTAAAAAATTTGGTTTTGCGGAAACAAAATAGTTAAAAATTCTGGTACTACTTTGATTTGATTTTGCTACGTGGACGGGCCAGCTTGATCGACCTTCGGAGTTGCCTCTGATATTATAAACCAAATATCACAAAACGCTTTTCTTTTCCATAAATCAATCTAATATACATCAGATCCTAATATTTAGAGTAAAACATTGCATGGTGTTTTACATATTTTTTTCAAATATCCAATTTGCAGTGCTTTCTTGGCTGAAAAATTTGTATTATTACCGCAATTAATAAAACTTTATCAGAAGAACAAAGTAATATTAACGGAAGGATATTCTTCGAACTTTTCCATTTGTAGAGAAAAAGTTCAAAATGTTGATGGTTGTTCGTTGCCTCAGAATGCATTTTAAATGTGAAGCAACGCATTGTTATGAAATACGGAAATGCCCTTTTCGGATATTCAAAGTTGCATTTCTTGTTATGGCAACTAGACGCAACTTCACATTCTTTCCAAAAATCTGAACAGAAATCTTCAAACATGAGGTGAGAAAATCCAGTGCCTAGCAGATAATCACTGTAGCATTCTTTTCTGCGGGCAAAGCTTTTGCTGTACCAATATTTCTCGAAATTTGCGATTGAAGTTACTAACCACATCATTGATACTTTCTCCACGTAAAGGCAAATATTCTCAGTGGTCGCACACTTGATGTGGCGTGAATAACTAGGGCAGTGCAGGCAGGCGTTACACCAAACAGACAGACTACATGCGTTCACCTTTTCATCCAATTCTGAAACAGTGTTTCAAAAATTATATACCGTTTTTACTTTCTCGCTACTACTTACGCCAAGTATTGTAATGCAGGAAAAATAGCGAATTTTTGACAGGAAAACTCTTATTGCTGGGTCCTGGTAACGTAAAACTGGAAAATTCTTGTCCCTATATATAGTGAATTACTTGAACACGTTGTGTAGTCAGAATCCATGTTTTGTGGATCCTGGATACAGAAAAATCGATTGACGGCAAAATGTCCGTCTGAGAACATCGCTAGTCGCTAAACCATAAGCAGAATTTTCACAAAAGTTGATATTTCCCCTTCGATATGCCTGATATCGCGGACCGTTGAATTGGAAACATATTTTAATTATGGAGGATACTGTACAAGAAGTTCCCAGACCATTTACGAAGAAAAAACAACAACCAATGTTTTGATTAAATTTTGTTGGCGGATAGCAGTACGCCTGAGAGATTGATGCGGGTCTCATTTTCATTGGTATTCCTGATTTTTCGAAAATTGCAAAAGTTCGATTTTTTTCGGCGTCTATCTTCAATACTTTAGTTGTAGTAAGAGATTTTTACTTTTTCACACTTACAGAACGTTCAGGGTAGTAGACGATTTTAATGACAGTTTCTATAATCTATATTTTTTTTCAAAATTTAAGTAGCATATGACTTAGTGTAGGGATCACAGAATTTTGAAAATGTGCACACAATTCACTTTTCCCCATAGCACGTCATACACAGTTTTAACTGTTCTTTTTTTGACGTAAAATAAATTTAAAAAAAAATAGATAATATATGAGCGTCGCCTAAGACCCCATCGCTCTCCAAAAAATATTCTTCTGCCAGTCAGCTGAGTAGCAGAATCAGCTGACTGGATTTTGTAATTGAATGTATTTTTATGATGTGAAGGTTATAATAAAGTTTTCACGGGACATTTCTTGTATTCCGCTATCATTAACAACGAAAAATTGTACGAGTTAATACAAATAATTTCGAAATGCTGATGATAATATGTGTGACTAAGTGAATGAAGGTTTCATGTTCAGAAGTTTCAAATTAATGTATGTGTTGTGTAATGTTTTGCAATCAGAATAATTGATGTGTATAATTTATATTGATTAATCATTTTGACAAGATAAATTGAATCCAAAAGTGACATTTTATAAATTTTGAGAATATTTTTATTTAATTCAATATCACTGTAAAATTACTTTGTTTCATTATTAAAACCATTGTATTTAATTGTTTATTAAAAAAATATTGGCACTGAATTATTTAGCCTACTATAAACACGTTTTTTTTTAGAATTTATAAAATGTCCCTTAACATCGTTCTGGTTTTCGCCCATTGAATTATTGATCATTGACACCCAAATTTGGTTAGTGAATTGTGAAATTATGGTAGTAATAATTAAATAATGAAAATCATTCTTTCAACCATTTATAACAGATGTGCAATTATGAAATGTTTAATTGAAATGAGAGTCGCGTATAATCAACATGAAACCAGCATTATTTGCAATTTAATATTTAATAAATGATGGGTTTTTCTGAGTATACAACCTTGGAAAATATTCACACTATGATAAAAGATTTCTATGGGGGGGGGGAAGATTCAAGTTAGTAAACATTCCCTGAATACTGATTGGCAAAATAAACATAGTTAATCAAAACATTAATTACTGTGAATTAAATTTCTGTCAAACTGTCGGTTAGTAAAATTTAAATATTACGTACATCATGGGTTAAAAAGTGCTATGAATTATATGGATGTACTTGTTATTAGAAGGATGAAAAGAAAAAATATTATAAATCCGACCTGAGGCGTTAAAAATGAAACCCAAAAATTTACGAAACCCAAAATTAGAAAATGGCAAAAACATGTATACTTTGGCGGCGATAGATGGCAGTTGACAAGAGGAGGGAGCAGGACCGTGAATTCAATCCACACCAAGGATATTAGAAAACTTTACTATGAGAAAGTCTGTGCCATTTTGTACCATTAGCTGGTTTTTTTAATTTTGTTGCGTCTTTGTTGTTGCAACGCGTTTGTGAGCCCTTGTTGGGCGTTGAGCACTTGTCTTGGAGAAATCCTCCTTTACTTTCTTTGTCAAGTTTCGCCATGTCGCACAGTCAATCAGTGCTTTTTATCCTATCGGCCAGGGGCTCGGCGTCATTAAATTCCGGATGTTCCAAGATGGTCCCCCAACTAGGAACTCACGGCTTTTGAATTCGTTTAACCTCCGTGACTTCAAGGAGCGTAGTAAATGGATTCGGCTAGCGACGCTGGTACGCAAATATTCAGTTTACTTTCCGGTAAAGTTTAGTATTGTCATCATCAGCCCGCTTAGTAGTGATTACATCATTCAAATTATGCATTGCATCCACCTTATTTCGTAATTAAACAACAGCTTTACAAACTTTTCACATTCCAAAAACATTATTTTATGCCTATCGCAAGGCTATATTTTCCAAGTCACTGTCACTAATTTTGTTCTAGGTTGATATGTCTCGTGATGTTGGCGATGTCCGTAACACCAATAAGAGGACGCAAATTACTAGTCAACAGTGTAATTATGGAGAATACTTTATTCACACGAATAATATCGTCTCTCGGATATCTTTTGACGTGTTTGGAGGATCCTGTACCTCACCAGGTAAAGTATCATAACTGCACAATCGCGAGGATTTAACATTAATATTTTTCCAAAATATGTTTTCCAAAGAAATTCCTGATTTGACTACGTTCGTTTTCTTAACATCGTATTTTCGAAGAATAGACATCTCATACGTGCATTATAATTAAAATCTCCTCCACCATCTCAATCATGCCTTAATTACACAATTAGAGGAACGAAGAATTGAGAAAATGTGAAAAAATGTACATGTTTTTGTTAAAACAATGTCCTCAATATAAATTTTACCATACAAACAAAAATCGCATCCAATTCTGAGCATTGTAATTTCTGATCTTAAGATGTAAATTAATGAGAAATTTACTCTTATCCAAAATTATGAAGAAAGGGAATAGCGGAATAAGATTGGTGAAATTGGCCCACGACCAAACTAGAAGAGAATGATATTATTCTATTCTACTCTCAAAGTAACCTAGAAAAATACATTTTTATAATTCTTTAGGTTACAATAGTGACACAATATCGAAAAATGTGTTTTTTGCCCTTTTATCACTTTTGAAGCTATATCTCGGCAAAATTTTAATTTTTTTGGACATGTAACAAACTACATTCTTTAGACAATTTTCTAAGACACAAACTAATTTCTTATGATATTTTTGATACCTAAGACCAACATAAGGGACTATTTTTGCTGAAAATTTTACTTTTTAAATTTTTTTACAAGTGTTTTTAGAATTCCAAGGCGAGTGCTTGCTTCAGGAACAAAAGGATTATTTGCATTGGATTCCTCATCAAAAAATTCATAAATAATCGATTGATAGTTTCAATTTCACTTTGTGGTCTATCTTTTTTTCGGACTTACAAACACATCAACTCCACATTTTTTTGTGCTTAATAAGCTGCCATATGAGTTTCTGTGATTTTTAGATGTCAATTTTCTGAATTGATAGAAAAAGTATGCTTCCTTTGATCGATTTAAACTACCAATCTACATTTCGTACGCCTAAGAATATATGGTAATTATATTATATTTAAGTTTTTGAATAAAAGAAAAACGGGTAATTAATATATAAGATAAAATTCACTAGAATAATTTTTTTCAATATTTTAAAATTTTGGAAAACTAATAGAAAGTTTTTTCATAAATGATGGAATCTGTATTCACACAATTAATACAATTATATTTATTAATATAACAAATCTATAGCTCTTTCAATTTTTTGTGCATTTTGAATTTTTTTATTTTCAATATTCCTTGTTTGTTTTTATCTTCATTGTTGCTAATCAACAGGTCAATATAAGGGTAAATCCAGTGGCGTGTCCTTCATAAACGCAAGGTACGCACTGCGTACCTTGTAACTTACAAAAAAAACTGAAATTTCAGGATATAGAGGTATCAACCACAATAGTAGGCTGAATAAATTTACTGTGTAGAAAATTCAGCCATACACGTGTTTCGGGATTTTTTCCCATTATCAGTGAATCCAAGTAACATAGATTAAACACATTAAGTAAACACAGTGATCAGTCCTAGTATGGCACCATTTTGGAATTCGTACGAGGTACGAAGTCAGACATCACTACAGACTACTACGCTGCCACTACAGAATTCATTAGAAAAAAATTACTTTATTTGTAACAAAATAAATCTTACTTTACCAATAAAAGTATCCAAAGTTTTTTATGACAATCATTTATTCCAGCCATTGCACAACGTCATTCATTCCTTGGCATTGGAGTGTCTATCGTCAACTGTTAGTTATCTGATATCACCTGTAGTGAGTGTGAGTTAATTTCGTAATGTTTCCTCGATTGTTCTACTGCAGAGGTAATTCAATGGGATAGCAGTTCCCTCACCAAGCACCTGATGATGTAACAAAACTAGTTACGAGACGTTGTGCAATTGCTAGAATAAATGATTGTCATAAAAAACTTTGGATACCTTTATTTGCAAACATATATTAACAATCAAGAAGAAATATTGAAATCTTACTTTATTTGTAACATAAATCTTCTAATTTATTGAAAGCGTTGTGTCGTTCTAAACTAGCAGGAATGAAATGCCAAACATCGGTGTGTGCGAGGCGTGCAGGGCGACAGGAAGCTCGGGTGCGATCGGGTGTGCTCGTGAGTTTCGTGGGGCCTGCAATCGGTTGAGCTGCGAGAACTCACTTGAATGAAAGCAGTGTTTCAAACGAACGATCTTGACGTTTAATGATACATGCGTATACGTAGGTGTACGGATGTGCACTCAAGTGCGTACTACGAGTAGTGCAGTATTTCTACTCTTTGAGATCGATGTTATCCAATCTAGAAAAATACCACGAATTCCATATGAAGGTAATTGAGAGCAAGACGTAAATAACGTCAAAAGCTTATGAGTTGATTTTTTAGTATTAATATGGGGTTTAATAATAAAAGTGTAAGGAACATGAGCTTGTGAAATAGAATTTATTTTAAATATTTATATTTATGGTATTATTAGTATGAAATTTACTATCTCGACCAATTTTTTTGCCTTAAAATGGGGGGTTTGGGGGACGATAGTCCCCTAATAATAAAAGTGTAACGAACGGTCATGTTAGTTATAGTATCCTAACATGAACAGTCAGGAACGAGGTGAAAATACGATAAAATATATGCTCCAATGATAGGCGTAGTAACGTTGGAAACAATACATTTCCACGTGAAATCGCGTCGTAGGCCGATGTTCAATGCCAGGACACGATGTCCAAAAGTCGAGAGCCCCGTACCGTTAGCTGCGCGCAAATGAAATTGTGTGCCTTGCATTTGGTTAGAACCATAGTTAGGGAAACAAGACACTTTGGAACCGGTATCAATAAGGAAGTACCTTCTTGAACGCGAGTCCTATACAAAAAGGTGGCCGTATAAAATGGGATTGGCGGAGTCCGCCTCTGACGTCAAACAGATGTGTTTTCCGGATAACTCCAAGGGACCTTTTGAGTAGTAATAACATATACGTGAATTGTCTTTGGATTCGGATGGAGTTGTGAAGCGCTGACGGCTACGAAATGATGGCCGAGGAGCAGGCTCATGAATAGACGTTTGCAGTGCGTTGAACGTTTGGTGAGTTGCACTATTTGTAGCCGTAGACCCTCGAGTGAGTTGAGAATATTCGACGAGGTGTTAATTGAATGGACTTCTGGAGTTGTCGAAATACATCCATAATCTTATCAGCGAGTTGAGAACACTGTGAAAAATCGGTTTATTGTTGACATTGTGAAAGTGCTTGGATATTCTTGGGTAGACGTGCCCAGATATACTTTAAAAAATAGTCGCGAATATTCATGTTGGCGGTTAATGATTGTAAATGCCTAAGAAATTGTGACGGGCTGCGGTGTCCAAATGTTTCATCATGCCAAAGTTGTATCTATTTTTCTTGGAATGTAGATAAACGTTTAATAATTTCGGGACGCAATGTATCGTATTTATTTGTGGCGGGAGGATTGGTTAAAATACCCTCGACTTCTTGAGCAACGCGGAGTTCCAGGTAAGATAACACAAAAAATGTTGGACCTTTTCCGTTATAGGTGTATCAGTTCACTAGGCGAGAGATTCAGTTCCTTTGACACAAGAAATTTCGTTCAGCCTAAAGGAATCGATCTGCAATGTGAACAGATGAACGTTGTGATACCAGTCAATCAAAATTTACGCGGTACATTTCAACGTTTGTTTTACATAAAACACATAGTATTATTATTGAGCAGTAGGTGAGTTATTGTTAGTGAGCATAGCAATAGGTTAGTTATTTTTCTAAATGTCTATTTATTTATTTATTTATTTATTTATTTATTTATTTATTTATTTATTTATTTATTTATTTATTTATTTATTTTTTTATTTATTTATTTATTTATTTATTTATTTATTTATTTATTTATTTATTTATTTATTTATTTATTTATTTATTTATTTATTTATTTATTTATTTATTTATTTATTTATTTATTGATTTATTTATTTATTTATTTATTTATTTATTTATTTATTTATTTATTTATTTATTTATTTATTTATTTATTTATTTATTTATTTATTTATTTATTTATTTATTTATTAAGAAATTCTTAAAAGTGAGTGTTTCCTGCAAAATAAATTCTCTTCAAAGTGAAATGTTGTGTAAAACTAATGTTTAAATGTAGCGCGTAAATGTTGACGTGTATCACAACGTTCGTCTGCTCAACGTTGACATTGCAGGGAACAGATTCCTTTAGGATGAACGAAATTTCTCGTGTCAAAAGAACTGAATCTCTCGCCTATAACGGAAAAGATCCAAAATATTTTGTGTTGTATGAAGTGATCCGTCGTAACGTGAATTGTGCGTCGGCTTGTGCAAACCATAATGGTGGTCTGTTTTCCTAGAACAGCTTGATTGTAGCGGTGGATATAGCATCTATGTTGCTATTGTGACGTACTGGGATTTTAAAACACAGGCGACTGATTCTAAAATAAAATATTTACATATATTTACACAATACTTTACAAATTAAATTTACAAGCATTAAACAGAAATCTCTGGCAACCTTTTTTCCCCTTAGCCGCGAAAACCCCGCGACCGTCCCTAGGCCTAGCCCAGTACCACTGCTCTAAAGCAGGAGAGCAACGCGCGGTGCGATGCTGTCCAACGCTGAGTCCCTTAACCACCGTTATTGATGACCTGAAAACCGCGTGCTGTCATAGCACCGGAGGGATCACTCAGTCTTTCGACTCTCGGCATATCCCGCGTGGGCGCAGTCGACGCCGCGTTAAGTACTCTCAGGACTCGCCCCTCCCCTCGGCGCTTCCATGCTGCCGGGCGTCCGGAAGGCTCGGCGACCAGCCTTCTCCAGGGGTCTTGCATCATCATCCCAGACTCATCTTTCCCAATAGGCTATTTTAGGGCGGGGCTTTCCTGATGCCCCCTACCCCTGGCTTCTGTCTATTCAGCGCGTCGCCAGTGTTCTTTTTTACGCAAATCAATTTCTCGAAAACTACCCGTCCAAACTCATTGAAACTTTACACAGAGCATATATTAAGAACTCTTATTATACTGTCAGTGTTTCGTGTATATACTTTAAATACTTTAATGGGTATTGTTATACATAATTTTGAGTTAATGAATGTATCAATTTAATACCTCTAATTTATTAAAGTATTAAAAGGCAAAATTATTCATTTCTATGAATTATTAAGATATCTTTCCTAGTAGAAATTGCAGAAATTTACTTACATAAAATCAATGGCAATATTGTCCACGAAGAGCCCTCATACTTCGCCTCTGAAATATGTTATGCAGATACATTGTAGTCGCAAAGGAGGCGTAAAACATCTTGAGAAAGACGCCCTTTCTTCTTTGGAAGTTTCCGGATGCTAGAAATAACGGGATCCGATGATACAAGCAACATGTTCAGCAAATCTTGATTTGAAGCTTTTCTTGATGTCTTGCGGGTGTGCGATTCTCTAAAGCGTCTAATGTCTTTGACCCGAGCTTCTTGTGCCTCTTCCGACATCTGTCCTATTGGGAGATCGCAAGATTTCATTATATCAGCCCCATGTACAAGAAGTTTATGTACCGTGGGAGACAGATTAAACCATGGATACAAACGAATGAACATATCTTTAGTTTCTTTGGCATATTGTTCGAATGCTTCAAAGTTCACTTGAAAGCCACTAGCAAGTGCTTCTAATATGACCTTAAAATGTTCAATTACTTCTTTATTTAATCCAGTCAACGAAGCACTCTTTGCAGCATTTCTGAAAAAGGTTCTTGCAGTGTTGCCATCATTGGTGTTTCCGCTCCCAGGTTTCGGTCTATCTATTAACAGACCCATCTCCTTTCTGAAGCGCAGCTGTATAGCTCGTTTTCTTTCTTCCAAAAGTTTCTTTTCGTCGTTTCCTCTTACAATCCACTTTTTGCTATGTAGTTTGTATGAAACATGTAGTAACATTTCAAAGGATCTTATCCAGGCGTGCAATGTTGACAATCCGAAAGAAAATGTGGAAAGATCAACATCGCTTTTCTCAACATCATTTAATTTTTTTCCAGATTTTCCACACACATAGCAACACTGAGTAGATTTGTTTCCAGTTAAAATGTTGCATATTTTTCCATCAACCATCGTCATTTGCAGGCTGAAGGTTACTGAAATTTCGTTACCTGCTATATTAATAATTGCAGGTACCAGCTTTTTGATTTGCTTCTCCACTTTATCATACTCTTCTTTTACAACCTGTGCAGACTCTTTCACATATCGTACTTTAAGAGGGCGACAATACCGTGTAGATGATGTTCAGGGATTTTGCCACAATAATCGGCGTTCACTTTCATTGACTTCTAGTCGTAGAGGGACAACAGAAACAACAAAAAGATTTCCATCATCAGATGCAGAATCTGAAAACTTCTGTTTGTAACTGCTGTGTCCCGAACTACCATCACAACCCCATTTGCAAAGTAGTGTGCACGACTCAAATGCTCTCATATCCATCGCCTGCTCGGCCACTTCTTTTTGTGCCTCAAAAAGACGCTCCGTTGTTGTCTTTAGGAGTGCTTGTAATCGCACTTCAGCAAATGTCACCTACACTGACATGCTCACTTGGGGGATAGCAATCCTGCTTTGCTTCGAGAACTGCGGAATATGGTGGAAACATGTTAAAATTTCTCTGTTTTGATTACGTGTACAGAAATTTGTATTGATGTACCGTCGATTTGCTATCTATAAAATAAGCTAGAGCTTCTTCTTTCGTGTACGGTATACCCTCCTTCTTCTCAACAAGAGCGCGAGATCTTTTCAAATTAGTCGCTCGTTGGGGAGAAGCCTCACTCAATTCTCTAACAATATCTGCAGCACCTCTCTTTCCTGACTGAATAAGAGAACTTTGAGCAGCCAAAGATAATTCTTCCGGTGATCTACTTTTTAATAAATCGTCAACTTTCCTTCTCTTGCTTCTCTCAGTACACTCATGAAAAAGTTTCATTGGTCGGCCTCTCTTCTTTCTTTCTTTCTTCACTTCTTGTTTTCTGTGGTGTAATAACGCATTCACTGAATATGCTTTCTGGAAAGCAAATGCTTCCAGCGAGCCACGCCTCGTTTTGCAGCACAAATCTTTGTAAATGTCTTCCACATTTTCCCCACTTTGTCTTCATTCTTGCTACGAATGAATGTAAAACATTCTTAATACTACGCTCAGCACTCTTTGAACACTGATGAATGTTCAGTTTCTGCATAGTGTAAATGTAGAGTTCAATACACTCGCCCTTTCTGTCGCCCCGCTGCCACAGCTCGAATAGCTCGCGCCGGCAGACAGAACGCCCAGGCACTGAAAATAATTAATATTTTTTAAAGGCGCACGAATGCGCACAAGATGAAAACTATTACTTGTTACCGGATGTCTGCAGGTCGACACCACGAAATATCTCGGTGTCTTCACGTGCATGCATTAACTTATGTCTCGATAAAATTTGAATTAAGACTTTTTTTATCCCTTCTCTAGCCTCATTTTAAAGCATTATTGAAGGAAGCCTGCATAACACAACGAAAAATATTATATGTCATTTGAAAATACTTACATTGATCTACAGAATCCATAGCACAATAAGCATATAATACGCTAAAGAACGCAGCAATCGAACGCACGAATTGAACGACGAAACGCAACTGCGGCCGGACTCGGACACCGCCAGCGAAAGTCTATATTTAGCGCAGTATCTTATCAGTACTGTCCGGTCAAATACGCTGCAGCCACCGATGCAGTATGATTTGAAGCTTTGGCAATGCGGTAAGCAATGAATGGAAGCCCGTACGTGAAATTAAAAATTCGATTTTTGTCGTCCTAGAATGGGAAAAAAGAACACAGTGGCCTAGGCGCGCAAATCTGGCAATAACAACCGCCCCCGACCGTCCGCATCCGGCTCAAGCGCGGGGGTGTAACGGTTTCTCCCGGCCCGTCTAGCTAGGAAACGTTTCACGACGCCACGCTATCTAGTTCTTTCTGGCTTCATTCGGTAGGATTATTTAATACCATGATGGTGTTGAGGGACGTCGAGGGTCACCAGATGAGGCGAACGTTACCTTCTTCTGGATCTGCTTCGCTTCTTAATTGATTCTTCTTTCTTGAGTAGAAGAAATTCATACTCGAGGAATAATAATCGAATATATTGTAGCACTTGATCTAATACAGAAGATTAACATGAAAATGCCTGGAGAAGTTTGCGCTGTCTCTAACCACCCAGACCGGAAGCGGTAGCTCAGTGCATCAACTGATGTCACTGCAGCGCCTCTGACCGGGAGGTCCTAGGTTCGAGTCCTGACGGCGGCAGGATTTTCGACACTAGCTTTTCAGCTAGGTCGAATTCAGTCGCTGCCTGGAAGAGAATTCTAGCGGCCGGCTGCTCTGATCGGTATTTTTCCGTGGTTTCTCCGATCAACACCAGGCGAATGTCGGAGTATAATTTCGATTGTTGCGTCTACCCTTTTGACGCAACGCGTCTCGGAGACTCTTACGGGTCGTTGAGCGCTTTGCGCTGTGGAGTAATCCTCCATTACTTTGCGCGCTTTTTGGAGTAATTCTCCATTATCACTTTCTGTCATGTCGCGTCACGTCGCAGTCAGTTGTCAAGAGGACCGCCAGGTAGCATCTCCGCGTACGCGCCTCCTACTACGCGCTCCTGCGTCACTACCCAGCGGCCAGAATTGGGAAGGAATAAGGATAGGGGCAGGGTTTAGGACACTTCACAAGGATTGGACTAGCCCTTGTGAAGCAGCCAAACTCGTATTGTTGGAACAAATTTCACATGAGATTCGACGGGAATCGAACCCGGACCTCAGTGGTGAAAGGCTAGCGACTTCGCTATGTGCCACGAGCGTAGCTCTGCCCTACCCTAGTACCCTACCAAACGGGCCACGGACCGCGCGCGATCTGTCCTTCCTCTTCCTTGTCCTATCCTCTCCCCTTATACACACACTTACACTAACATGCACTACACTACCACATATACCGGGAGACCGGTCGGGAGCTTAGAGCTTGGCCCGGCTGGGGCGGTGCCCCGCTGGTGGGAGAGTCCTGGTTAGGGGGAAACCCCACTAGCCGACGGTAGGTCGGCGACGGATCTCGCCATCCAGCGGGGGAAGATCACCGCCATCTCCCGAGAAAAAGCATGCACTACGCTAACGAGACTAATGACCAAAGCAGTTGACGCGCCCGGAAACCCGAAAAAAACAAAGCAATCTAACCACCCAGCTTATTATTTTCTATTTATTTCTGAGGCAACGCGTGGTCAAAAGATTGCTCGTCATAGAAGGGTCTCCATGACATCTGTTGATGTTATGGATGAACTGGTGACCACACGATGCTTTAAAGAGAAGAGACCGAGAAAATATACGTCAATGGACACGTAAAACCTTTATAGAATGTAATGTTAAGAATATAAACCCATATTCTATTTTTAATAAAGTCCTGTTTGTATTTTACAAGTCGTTTATTTTTTCATATTTATTGCATAGATAGCGTATTTTCTCATATCTACTAGATCTAATTGTGACGAGTGATGAAAACGAACAGAGTTTAGGTGCGGATTCAACACCCAAAAAAACTATGAAAATCAGCTATCATGATATAAAGTTTTTAAAACTTTTATTTTGTTGAACTGTATAATAATTAATATTATTTATTTCTGTAAAAACACAATAACAAATTGCAACATCATTCACCTGCAAGCAGACCATTCAACTCGTAATAATTTATAAGCTATCCAGCAGAACACAGTTTCCGTTCAACATATTATACATATCATCATATATTAGTTGTGATAGCCCTTGACTTATGTTCTCGTCAACTTTAGCAAAAAAATGTTGCAACAATACAACCTAACCTCTCAACTAAGCTGTCTGACGAGAGTTTTTAAAACGTAATAGAGCATGGGAATGGAGTCAAATCTCAATAGAGCATTATTTTAGCCTAAAATGATGAGCTACTTTTTTCTGTTGTGGTATAGTGTGTCAGCCAGCTTTATGGACGTGTGTTATTAACTAATTTATATATTAGTAAACTGTAGTGATGCAGTGAGAACATGGTTTTTTATTTAAACTTTTCTTTTTTAATATGTGCAGGTATCGCTGACTCGCTATTTCGATCTACCTCCTCCCTGGAGTATGGTAGCGTCTGTTCACGGAGCAAATCTTCCCGTGTTGTTGGAAAAAGGCTCTCGTCGTGGAAGTATTAACGTACTGACTACATTTCCTACTGGCGGTAATTTGTCGACATATGCCGAGGATTTATCACGTTTCCCACGTACAAACCCTCTCGGTGTTTTTATAATAGCCTACTTGCATTGTCAGGGTCTTAAATTAAAATCATTTCAAGATATTAACAGAGAATTCTATCTAAAACTTGGCACAAGCCGTGTGATTCATCTTTGTACAGATAAAGAAACGTTTGTGTATTTCTCAAGGACTCACAATGGAACGAAGAAGTATGGGCCTATTATAAATCAATCTGTCTCAGATTTCTGTAACGAGCAAATTGACGAACACACCACGACATTGCGACTGAACACTGGATTTCATAACTTGAATGGCTTTAGATTTGACTTCATAATTCGCGAGCAACATCAGTGGACCAACAGAAGAGGCAACGATTATTTTGGTGGACGTGACGTTAGTTTCGCCATCCTGCTAATGGCTTATGGAATGGAATGGTTAGATTCTAAAAAGAGACCTAACTTAAGTATGATGAGTACAATGGACCTTGAGTTAGTGTTGCCAATATGGAGAATTTTCCAGCCATGGGGCTCGAAGGAGATGCCCGCTGTGGGAAGTAGTACCGCTTTTATTACACAGGTAATTATTACAATGCTATATGTGAAAACTGAAGGGTAGGTAGTTACAATGGCAGTTACCCTGTCATAAATAGCGTTTACGTTCTCATGTCGTTCGTTCTTCCATTACACTGGTCAAGAGTGAAAATCTTTGCTCCTTGAAAATGGCTTTCTGAATCATTTGATGATGTAAAAAACGAAAATGACACAGAAAACGTACAGTTAGCTCCTGGTTATTACATATATCCCATGTGAGTCATAAGGTATTTTTTTCTAAATTTAACTCATGGAGATTGTGTTGGCATTTCTGAGCACAGTAGGGATAGGTAATGGATAATTTTTATAACTGTATAGCATATTTCAGGTATTGAATTATAATAAGTTTGTTTTAGTTTGTGTTTGACTGTATAACTCCCGAACAGCCCATTAGCCGTTCAACCACATGGAGACGGTCTGCCTGCACCATTCCCTCTTGAAGAGCACACTCTACATTCAGATGTGATTGATTGATTGATTTTTTGTGTTTCCGGGCACGTCAACTGCTTCAGTCATTAGTACCGTTAGTGTTATGCATGTTTTTTTCTCGGGAGATGGCAGTGATCTTCCCCCCACTGGATGGCGAGATCCGGTGCTGACCTACCGTCGGTTAGTGGGGATTCCCCCTAACCAGGACTCTCCCACCAACGAGGCGCCGCACCAGCCGGGACAAGCTCTAAGCTCCCGACCGGTCTCCCGCAATATGTGGCAGTGTAGTGTATGTTAGTGTAAGTGTGTGTGTGTGTGTGTAAGGGGAGAGGATAGGACAAGGAAGTGAAAGGACAGATCTCGCGCGGTCCATGGCCCGTTTTGTAGGGTACTTCTCCAGCATTCTCCCGGTGTTGATCGGAGAAACCACGGAAAACTATCGATCAGAACAGCCGGTCGCTAGAATTCTCCTCCAGACAGCGACTGAATTCGACCTAGCTGAAAAGGTTGTATCGGAAATCCTGCCGCCGTCAGGGCTCGAACCTAGGACCTCCCGGTGAGAGGCGCCGCAATGACATCAGTTGGTGCACTGAGCTACCGCTCCCGGTCATTCAGAGGTCACAAGGACTGTGGAGGTAGAGAAATCACCTCATTCTTCATCTTCTCAATATACTGAGTTTGTGCTTGAAAATGAAGTCGGTGTTCGAACACTTTTTTCGTCCTCTATTCACACGCGCAGAGTTGGTACCGGTTACCTTTTCAACGGTTGGCACCTATTTGCGCGATGGGGGGGGGAGGGGCTCTGTAATCGCAAAACAGATCACACGGGCGGCACGTTGAGACGTGTACAAAGCCGTTCACTTTCGCATTCAGTTCCATGTTAATGCATTTGCATCAAACAAGTTTCTTACAATTAGTGACAAATCACTTCAACATTGCAAACAAGCAAATGATGCTGGCTGTTCAATACAGTCATTATTATTTATTGCTCAAAAATTGTGTATTGTGTGGGCTCGAAATCATAGGCCACGTGGAAGCATTGCTGCGCCTATAAACCAAAGGCTACTTCTCCAGCTCTTTCAACAAACTGTAAGCTGGATACTATAATTCCTATTGATGGCTAGTTCAAGTGGGGAGAGATGTGATTTAGTTTAAAGCTTATTTATTGCTCTGCATTTGCTAGCATGCAAGGTGTTGCATAACAAGTTAATTATTATTCAGCTTCGCTATAATTTCAACGACTGTTATGCTGAACATGACAGTTCTTTGTGCGAAATAATATTCAGATTCTATGCTTTTTGAAAGGAATTGTATTATGCTGAATATTATCACTCAGCATGCCGCAAACATTTAGCCAGGTTGAAGAAAGTGATTTAATCGAGACTTGAACTTGTCTAATGACAAAACTGTTGAAGCTTTGCTATACTTACTGAAACAAAAGACGCAGAAAAAGTGTGCAAGTGACGAACAAAAATTCGTTCACAAGAATAATATGTCTTTATATTAGATGTTACTGAAGCTACAAAACCAGATTATTTTTATTAAACCCACTAAACAATATCTAAAGACACATTCATTATTCTCGACCCCAAATTAGGGTAATATTGCTATTTTCAGAAAATAAAATTATTCCTAAGTATATTTTTTAGTATTTTTATTAAAATTAAAAATCTTAAAAACTAGAACTAACAAAGAAAATCTCATGACATTTTCGTTTTCTCTTCATTCATTTTTTCAAGTTTTAATCTTCATCCATCTAAGGAGTAACTTTTGTTCTTCATTTGCAAAAAATTCAAATGTTCATTACTGGAACTAAAATTAACAATTTCTACATCCATATTGCCATGTGGCACTTGTCAATACTGCTCTTGGGTTCCATGAGTCGTTTTGAATTTGTTCCTCCTAGCTGGAACGTGAGACCTGGCGCCGCCCGACACGTCGGTTGATTGATTGATTGATTTTTTCGTGTTTCCGGGCGCGTCAACTGTTCGGTCATTAGTCCCGTTAGTGTTGTGCATGTTTTTCTCTCGAGTGATGGCGGTAATCTTCCCCCCGCCAACCAACTTTCATGTTCATAAAAGTTTGAAAATACTTCCACATCTTAACCAGCAATGCCCAACATTTTCTACGACGATATTGTTAAATCACTCCCCCTTGCGTTGAGGCGGTACTTTGTGAGGCTCCGCCTGCAACGAGGGCTGCCCAAGCCCAAAAACAAAAGCTGCATTGAGCCGCAGACGGCCGCGATCAATTTTTGGGTCCACAACTGTACTTTATGTTAAGATGAACAGATTGTTAATAACGGTTAATAAAAACTAATTCATTGCTAAACGGTCAATGTCGTCGGGGATATTTGAGACTTTCGCCAATTCTGTAAGCAGTGAATTCTTTTGTGAAACAGTGTCGTTTGTCACGTCCCTCACTTTTAGTTATATATTCCTGTACGCGGTAAACGCGATTAGTCCACTGTTTGTTTCCTGTAATTTATATTTTGACAGTGTACACAAGCCTTTTCGAAAACAAATTCCACACGTTGGTTATCACTTAAATAAGGATTATCCTGTTTTCACGTGCCCGAGGTAATCTCGGATCCAACGACGTCGCTTATTCGCGAGTCAACTGTTCTGAATGAGATTTGATCAGGTGTAAAATATTCATATTTTTGCGCTAACTAAATAAATGCATGTTGCTGCTAAATGTTGTACAAAAATAAAATTACTCAATCCACTGAACATACAGTATAATTATACAGTATAATAAAGAAGTACAGTATAATAAAGTAAAGAACATACAGTATAATATAGAAGAAAATCGGAATAAGGCCTAAGCCGAAGTAAACACTAGAATTTTCGAACCAATAACGTTATCACAATTGTACATCCAAATCTCATAAGACGTTTTCTGTATTGCATTTTATCTATTACCTTAATTTTGTAGAGTACATTTTCGGTAGAATCGATAGTTAAGGAGATACATAGAAAAAATAATAACACCCATCTTTAAACTGCTCCCCCACCCCCGCTTCCCTCCCACATTTTATTTATTTATTTATTTTTATTTTACGTCAAAAAAACAGTTAAAAACTGCGTATGACGTGCTATAGGGAAAAGTGAATTGTGTGCACATTTTCAAAATTCTGTGATCCCTACACTAAGTCATATACTACTTAAATTTTGAATTTTTGAAAGGGAGAAAAAAAACTCCCATGTAATAAAATCTATTTTCAAGGATAAACAAGCAGTAAATTTTGAATTTTGAAAGGGAGAAAAAAAACTCCCATGTAATTAAATCTACTTTCAAAGATAAATAAGCAATAAATTTTGGCTCTTATTACTTCCTGCCGCGACAACATGGAAACCATAATTTGAATAATTGTATTTCCCACTGAATTCTAGAAAACGTACACAGAAAATGAAGTTACATTTATGTTCAGAACCAAACAAGGGGCCATCTCAGCATTTGCTCAATGGATCAGGGAAACTGGACGAAAAACCTGATCGAGATGGGGGTCATTGACCCGGAAGCTGTAGTACAATAGTTGTTACAGGTTGTTTATACTCATTTATACAGTCCAAATGGTAAATAATGCATTATGTATCATTGTTAAAATTAATGTTACTTTTCTTGTGATGCTCAGTATAGTCTCTAATTGTATAGAAACAGTTATGCAGCAGAAATGATTTCACTTGGGATTTAAACTTTTCTATTGAATTTAATCGTTTAATGTCATCTGGCAAAGTGTTGTAAAATAATGTACATGTATTGTATGTGAATTTTTTGTAATGAGCTGTTGATACTGTCACCTGATGAATATGATGGATTTTGGAACGTGGATGGAACATTTCAGGATTTTTAGTGTGACGTACTCTAGATACTAACAGACAATCACAACAAGTTTCAAAACTTAGAAATTATATTAACACGATTTGACTTGGCTATGAGAAATTATTTTCTTTGAAATATCTGTTGACTGAATTGCCTCTGTTTTCGTATTATATAAAAAACTATCATACAAATTAACGATAAATAAAATGTTTGTTTTGCACTACTTGCTTTCCCAGTTTTTAATATATTTATCAGTTTCATAAGCAATAAGGAAATCGCAAATTCTAATATATTCTCTTTGCATTACCAAGGGAAAGCGTAGCCTCATATGCCCACCAATGATTTTTTCTTAGATTTTTATAGGAATTCTTTTAGGAAACTGCAAACCATTGGTATTGTTTATAATGTGATCGACATATATTGGAATGTAACACAAGAGTTGTTCTAATATGAAGTATTACTTAGTAGTACTTACGAAGTAGTGTCTTCGGCTTAAAATACAAAAATAATCCGGGCTATTCACTCATAATCTCAAAATCCAGAGTACATTTTAAAAATATTTGTAATATTTTTAGCTTTAGTATAACATAATAAATTTTAATTTTTTATTAAGTTTATTACATTACTATACATACTAGGAAGAAACATCAACTTTTATATGACATGAAAATGTAACAAGATTTGTCATTAAATACGCCTATTAATGGAAGAAATATTTTTGTACAAAATATATATTTGTGCCAAAATACACCAATATATGTAGTACAAAATTAATCAATTGACTGCATTTGTTTCAATGAAAGTGCATGTATTATTAGTTTTAATTTATCAAAATTCTCAAAAAGTCAGAAAAAACACTTTTTAAGCGGTGATCCTCGAGCCCTCCCCGCAGGTAATGCCCAAGACTTTTTCAACCTTGTTTAATCGATAATTTCTTGATATCTTATACCCTTTCACCAATCTGTTCACAGACTAACGAGTTCCTGGTGGTACGAAAAGCACATAGAATTCCCTTTGGACTGGTATTGCTGTTGCCATTTGATTGGAAAACCTGGAGTTCTCTTGGTGGTATAATGGTATTGTTTCTACTTGCGTCGACCCTGGTACATAGTCATAGTTTCCTTATCTCAAGCATGATTTCCTCATTTTTCGATATTATGGAGCTTTTTCTAACTGGGAGTTCCTCAAGGACCATCCATTGGGCATCTCAACATATAATCGTTTTGTGCGCAATCTTCTTGCACATAGTGGTAGGAAGCGCATACACTGGAATTTTGCTTGGTTTTATAACAAATCCTCAGTATTTTACGGAGATAAATTCCATCAATGAGGTTGTTGCAACTCATGAGAGACTATATTTGCCTAGATCTCACCATGACATGGATTTAGATCGTTTAGGAAAACTAAAAGATAATTTAATATACATACAAAACGCAAGTGAAAGAGATATATGTGTACGAGACATAGTTATGACGGGAAAGGCTGCAACATTAATGTCCGAAGATATATATTGGGTCACTTCGCGCTACAGAAAATATAGAGAGGGAGGTAGACTTGTGTTGCACAAGGTTAAAGAGCCCCTACTCTCTCCCTATTTCGGAAGCTATATGGTTCCCCGGGTTCATCTGATTCTTCATGTTGTCAACAAACTTATCCTCCGTTTGTGGCAGTCAGGAATAATAAACGCATGGGAAAATATGTTTGCGTACTTTCTGGATCTAGATGGGCAAATGGACACGCCACATTTAAATGTTGACGGTCCTTCTGCACTAGAAATAAATCAATTGTCAGGGCCTTTCTTCTTGCTCGTTGGAGGCATGTCCTTTGCAGGAATTGTGTTCCTATTGGAGCAGATTGGAAGACGTAAGATACATCATAACCGAGTACACTAAAAACTTAGATACTGGTTTTAATGCGTTTTCACGGCAAACAAATGGTCACTTGGCTAGAACGTCCCCTGTGGAGGACAGGTCAGTCCCTGCACAAGAACAAATACCGTCAAATAATGATAAAAGACAGAGCGTGCCTGCAACTGTTAAAGGTTCGCCACCCTTCTCGACGCAAATTACCCCTCCGTTTGCGGTGTGGCAGTGAAGACGCTTCACCCTTCCCCTTCCCCTTCCACTTCCCCTTCCACTTCCACTTCATCTGTACATTCCCCAGCGCCTGCTGCCACAACTGGCATCTCTCGCGTTGACGCGATCTCCAGCCTCGCGACTAGAATGAAGTGACCGCTTTCCGCCACCACCTCCAATAACTAAATCCTATTATAAATTCCACGCTCTGAAAAAAAAGATTGATGTTCCCAAAACTCCTGAAGGAGAAAATGGAATCAAATTCAGTGGGCCACCCACTTGTGGAACGAACATCCATATTACTTGCCTACAAATTCAGTACTGATATAGATTAAATTTTATCATGTTATCGTCTAACACATGAAGAGATGAGTCTAATTGTTGGATCAAAACACAAACAAGCCTCGATTCAATCCACACTTGACAATAGAACAATCCACACTTGACAATACATCGAACCAAAGTTTTAACTTTACATTTATACTACGCAAACGTCTATGTTTTACGTCGTTCCCTAAACACTTATAAAACGCCGAAAATCGATGTTTTCTTATAAACTGCCATCACCTCTCCTTGGTTATTTCTGTTGACAGGGTCCTAGAAATACTTAGAGAAAAACGTGTTGAACTCAAAATCAGACAAATCTCTATATTTCTATCTAAATACCGTTTTGATACCTGTTAATCAGTTGTATTTAAAGAGTTGAAGATAATTGCGTTCAATTGCATGGTTTCTCTTATGAGCTGATTACGACCAGGTAATAATGTCATTTGAAAGGGTTCATTATTGCTGTTTAAGGATTTTGTTGTGTCGTCTTAATGAATAGCACAAATTGCAGAAATTTATTTTTTTTTTACAATCTGTGTGTTTAAGGATTTGCTACAAAGATATAACTTAATCCCTAAAAGTTTTCAGAATTTTAAAATTTTCATTCATTCTTGTACGATTTGTGTTTAATTAAAGAAGTAAAAACTGTAAAATGATTTTAGTTCTTCTAAATTTTTTCATTTCCTACATTCATCTTTTTACTGATCCATTTTCCGATACATTAATAAATTGTTAATTAGATCCTTTAACATAGTTTATGTGCAGCTGTAAAGAATTGAAATAATTATTTAATACAGAAGTATTTACTTTTTGTGTTAAAGTGTTTAATACTTTGTTCAGGCATTTAGTCATGAAATAATTTTCTATGCATTAGTAGATGGTATATGTACGTCATAAAGTATATCACTTCACTGTCATTGTCTTATAACCTATCATATTTCAAAATGGGAAGTGAATGAAAAAAACACGATTAAAATGGAATTTGTAGTAATTATTTATTAGATTACATGAACATTAAAATCTAATGAAATTTTTGTTTTATAAACAATCGAAAAACAAATATTTTTCGTGTAGATTTATAAAACTTGGAAATAAAGTAACTGCAATCAAAATTCTGTAATAAAATTTATCGCAACGCTGTAAGAATCGACAAGAATTTTAAACAATGAGATAGATGCATTTGGTCAACAGACATTTGGAAGTGTATTTTCACGTAAAGTATAAAGGGTGAGTCACGTAACTCTAGCACCTCCTGTAACTTTTAAACGGTTCAAGTTATTGCAGTATAATTCCATTTGAAAAAACAAAGTTACCTCTAATCTCTCGTAAAATACAAGTGGTAAAATATAAATAAATGTCTCAATTAGCCCAATTCCCTCGTCTACTTTCGTGGAAACTGCATTGCAATAACTTGAACCGTTCAAAAGTTACAGGAGGTGCTAAAGTTACGTGACTCAACCTGTATACCGGGTTGTGTGCCCGTGCCATTCTATACATAACCCAGACTTGTTCTCAAATGATTGAATTATGTAAACATTACATTCAAAACAAAATATCCCATATATGGAAGTGGCTGGTGAACATTACTTGGTTATTTCTTGATCGGGTTCGTCTATTAGGAAACGAAATCAATTCCATGTACAGTGCAGTAGAAAAGGGACCAAGTTCAGTTAAAACAGATGGACATTCCCGTCGACATCATGGTGTCCAAGAATAGGGTAACGAAACCGAGGGAGACACAAAAAGTTCACAAAAGGTTTTCTCTCCAATAACTCAATTTAATATACATCAGATCCTAATATTTAGAGTAAAACATTGCATGGCAATTTACGTTTTTAAAAAACGATCATAGTAAATAAATTTGGGACGTTATAAGATCTCTGCGTAATGAAATAAATGCAAGAAATGCAATTTCAGCAGACGCGAGGGAACAGTATTTTTTCTCCGGCGCTCGCAATAGCGAATATTGAAACAGAGCTAGATATTATCATGACCGGGGATGACCAGATGTCCGGGGTGTACCAGAATTAGACGAACCTCTAACCTAGAATGAAGTAAACAGGGCTATTCTAGCCATGAATATTAAGAAGTCAGGCGGCGCGGACGGCATTCCGACAAAATTGATTTCGGGTTTGTGGCACATAGACCCAGAGAGTATTCTGAATTTATTTAATGCAATTGTTGATTTCGGATCGTATCCTGAAATGTGAAATAGAGCTGACTTCCAACCGGTCTTTAAGAATAAAGGGGATACGAATTGCCTACAATATTATCACGGTATTAGACTTTTACCAGCGCTGAACAAACTGTTCTGCGAAATACTCAACGGGCGACTGAGTGAATGGGCGGAAAAGCATAGTAAAATATCAGAATTGCAAGCAGGCTTTAGAAGAGGCTCCGCGACCACAGACAATATCTTTGTGTTAGATACCCTAGCAAAACAGAATCTTGCCCGTAAACGGGGCCACTTATGTACCAGTTTTGTGGATTTCGAAAAGGCTTTTGACTCTATCAATAGGGAAGCTTCATGGCGAAAAAAATGAGCTAGGCGTCTCACGTAAAGTTTTAAAAGTGTTGCATAGCACGTACAGAGAAGTAATTTTCTGTGTCAGGTGTGGAGATGAAAGTACAACGCTAAAAATAAAATTGACAGTAGGAGTAAGACAGGGCTGTCCTCTCTCAGCGCTATTGTTTATCTGGCTTATAAACGATATATTGACGTGGGTACAGGAAACGGATACATCTGCGCCGGAAATTGATGGCCTGAACATTCCCGGACTACTGTAAGCTGATGATTTAATTTTATGTTCGGAGACTATTGACGGCTTACAGAGAAGTTTAAATATCCTAAAAACGAATAGTGAAACTTGGGGACTAAAAGTAAATATTCAAAAAACGAAAGTAGTTGTCTTCAAGAATGGATTTATCTGGGGTAACAAAGAGAAATTGTTTTACGCTCAGGAGGAGATGGACCGGGTCAAAACGTTTACATATCTTGGGACAAACGTTTCTACGAATGGGGGATGGAATAATCACATAGTAGCGGCGCACAGTAAAGGAAGAATTGCGCTCAAAGAAATCGTTTGCTCAGTGCGCAGAGTTCCAGATTTGCCTTTAAAGGTGTGCGATACAATGTTTAAATCGCTAGTTCACCCAGCTATGAATTATGGGGCAGAAATCTGGGGAGTGGATACAATAGATCAACTAGAAAGCGTCGAAACAGATTATTTCAAATTAATTCTCGGAGTCTCTAGATTCGCAGCAAATGCCGGAGTCTTAAGAGAGGTCGATAATGTAAGAATTTGGAATTTAAATTGAACCCCTTAATTTGGATTTGGATTTTAAAATAAAACCCATTAAACTTTGGATTAAATTAGTAGATGAACAGGCTGTCACACTTATACCCAGATGCTTTAGAGTGTAGTTATAGAGGAGCAAGAAACGCTACTGCTCGTACAAAATGAAACTGCCGCTAGAACGTACAGGTCTGGGAGACGTTTCTCCGGAGATGGTGGGAGATAGGGGAACACGTGAGATAGAAAGGCTTATTTCCCATAGACTTGCAGATATTATAAGGTACAAGATCTTGGGAGCAACGGCCGAAAAACGTTCGCTTGTCCGTTATGGGGTTGCGAAAGTTACGAACACACATTTCAAAAGGACGCAAGAGGGGGATGCGCTTGGTTCAGTGACGGGAGGTGGATGCAACGTGGATTAAAGGACTCTCATGGTAATGGCATCTGTGTGCTTTGCGGTGTTAGGGAAGACACGATCCACAGCCTTTGAATTTGCTGTGCGTCTGAAACATGGAGAGGAAAATGGATGGGAATGGGAAATTACTACATCCAAAATAGGAACGTAACCATCGCCCAAAACATTTTCGGTGATAAAAGATCTAAATTCATGCAAGAATTAGGAACATTTCTAGGAATGGTTTGGACCATTAGGGAATTTGAAATTAGGGATTCGGGAAACAGCACTGGTTAGTGCGAGCGGAGCCTAGACTGGAGAGAAATAAATACGTCAATAATGTAACAGAAATTAAGTTAATCGGTAATTAATTAGTAAACAGTTAAAAAAATAATAAGTCGTAGTCAATTGTTAAGTATAATTACATAAATAAGTCAATAAAAAAGTTAAATAAAATAACATGAAATAAATTAAAATAAATTAAAATAAATTAAAATAAATTTAAAAAAAAAATAAAAAATAAATTAAAATAATTAAAATAAATTAAAATTAAATAGAAGTGAAACTGTTAAAGTAATACGCACATTAGGGGGCGAAAGGAAGTGGGAATCAGTAATGTAAGAGCAGAGGCGTTGGATCAAACGATCTTCTGTGGCGCTGTTTGTTTTCAGGTGCTGAGGAGGCCAAACACTGGAAGGAGAATGCCTCACGCCTGCGCCAAATAAATAAATAGTTCTTTTTTAAATCGGATAGATTAGCATGTATTCGACTTCTAAAGATATGATTTCCCCCTTCAGGATTTTTTCCTCAGCCGTACATTATGGTCTCTTTTCCGCGGCATTGATGCGATGGGGAGACCATTTGGGGGGAATACCAGAATACGAAAGGTTAAAACGCGGTAAAATGTAGGTATTGTAATGACTTTAAAGCCTTCGGCCTAGCCACTTAGCATCACGTTTTCTAATTTGTATGTAATAATACCTATTAAATAAAAATAATAAAAAATATTTTACATTTTTTGCAAATACCCGTTCTTCAGTGATTTTGTGACTGAAAAATCATATTATTACTAGAATCAATATCAAGTTAGAAGAAGAACAAAGGAATGTTAACGTAAGGATCATTCTTGAACTTTTCCATTAGTAGGGAAAATGTTCATAATGTCGATAGTTGTTCGTTGCTTCAGAATACATTTGGAATATGAAGCAATGCATTGTTACGAAATACATAAATGCCCTTTTTGGATATTTAAAGTTGCATTTCTTGTTGTGGCAACGAGACGCAACTTCACATCCTTTCCAAAAATCTGAACAGAAATCTTCAAACATGAGGTGAGAAAATCCAGTGACTAGCAGATAATCACTGTAGCATTCTTCTCTACGTACAAAGCGACTCTTTTACTAATATTTCTCGAAATTTGCGATTTAAGTTACTAACCACATCATTGATACTTTCCCCACGTAAAGGCAAATATTCTGTGGTCGCACACTTGATGTGGCGTGAATAACCAGGGCAGTGCAGGCAGGCGTTACACCAAAGACAGACTGCATGCGTTCACCTTTTCATACAATTCTGAAACAGTGTTATATAAAATATACCGTTTCTACATTCTCGCTACAATTTACGCTATACCAAGTATTGTAATGCGGGAAAAATAGCGAATTTTTGACAGGAAAAATCTTATTGCAGGGCCCTGGTAAAGAAAAACTCGAAACTTTTTGTCACTAAATATTGTGAATTACTTGAACACGTTGTGTAGTCCAAATCCATGTTGTGTGGGTCCTGGATACAGAAAAATTGATTGATGGCAAAATGTCTGTCCGTCTGAGAACATCGCTAGCGGCTAAACCATAAGCAGGATTTTCACAAAAGTTGATATTTCCGAAATATTTTAAGTATGGAGGATACTTTACAAGAAGCCTCTGACCATTTCCGAATGAGAACCACCAAATGTTTCGATTAAATTTTGTTGTCGGATAGCGTAAACGACGCCTAGGAGAATGGTGCGGTTCTCATTTTCGTTAGAATTCCTGATTTTTCGAAACTTCCGACAGTTGAATTTTAGGCGGCTTCCTACAATTAAAACATTGAAGGTAAAGATTTTTACTTTCTCACTCTTACGAAGGTACTTCATAAGAAGAGAAAGATATAAATCCTGCGCCTGAACACGGTGAATTTTTGGTAGAAAAAGGTAAATATTAATATAGACACAGAAATGTGGCAAATTTTGTTTGAAGAACTATAAATTCATAGGTGGAAGTTTGAGTTGAATAGCATTGCTCCGAATGTTTGCGCGCTACGCGGCAGCCTGGTATTCACCCCGAGCGACTGTAATCTTTTAATACAGAAACATACCACCACACTCGCCGCTGGAAGTGGGTTTTCGCTAAACCGAAGTATTGATAAACATGCGGGAAAATTCTTCTAACATATGGCGTAGCCCGAATCCCTGTTTTGTGGGTCCTTGATACCGGAAAAGCGATTGACGGCGAAACGTCCCACCGTCCGTCCGTAATCCGTCCGACGCCCTTCCGTCCGTTCGTCCCCCCGCCCCCCCCGTTCGTTTGTTCGTCCGTTCGTCCGTTCTTCCGTTCGTCCTTTCGTCCGTCCGTACGTCTGTCCATCCGTCCATTCGTCCGTCCGTTCGTCCGTCCGTTCGTCTGCCCCTCCGTTCGTCCGTCCGTCCGTCCGTCCGTTTGTCCGTTCGTCCTTTCGTCCGTCCGTACGTCTGTCCGTCCGTCCGTTCGTCCGTCCGTCCGTTCGTCCGTTCGTCCGTCGTCCGTTCGTCCGTCCGTTCGTCCGTCCGTCCGTCCGTCCGTTCGTCCGTGCGTCTGTTCGTCCATACGTCCATATGTACGTGTTTGGTGAACGAACTGTGGACAGTGTTAGTGAATAATAATCTAGTGAATAATAATCAATACAAGTCTGTGTTAATGTCAGTATTCACTCTAAAGATCACACTGTTGCGATATTTCTAGACGTAGTTCAGCGTTCGACGTGTGGCATACGGGGTCATAATATTCGTACTCGTCAATATTTATAAAAAATAATTCAATTCTATTTCCTAATAAATCGCAGTTTTGCAGTTAACATTAATACTTCTCTATACACTTTACATCAAATGTATTCATCATCATAATTTATTCTACATAAAATTGACTTAAAATTGGAGAATCAAAATTAACACTCAAAATTTAAACAAAAATGTTCACACTATGCAGACTTATTAATTCTCCTCCGCTAAAAATTAATAATTTTGATATTCCTTGGATAGATAGCAATATCCCCTTGTTGTCAACATCAAAGTCAATTGTCAACATCAGCCCGCTTAGTAGTGAGAGGTAATTCAAATTACGCATTGCAACACACTCATTTTGTATTCAAACAACAGCTTCACAACCTTTTCATCTTTCAAGAACATTATTTTATGCCAATCGCAAGGCTATAAATTACAAGTCACTCTCCCTGATTTTGTTCCAGGTTGTTATTTTTCGTGATCTTGGCGATGATTGTAACACCAATAAGAGGACGCAAATTGCTCGTCAACGATGTAATGACGGAGGATATTTTTTTCAAACGACTAGTATCGTCTCTGAAAAATCTCTTGACATGTTTGGAGCATCCTGTACCTCATCAGGTAAAGTATCAAAATTGCACAATCGCAAAGATTCAACCTTAATATATTCCAAAATATTTACTCAAAGGAAATCATGATTTGACTCTTTAGTTTTTATAACATCGTATTTTTGGTAAACACACACACAACTCATGCATGCATTAAAATTAAAATCTCGAATAATATTCGCGGGGAGCGGTGGTACAGTGCATCAACTGATGTTGCTGCAGCGCCTCTGATCGGGAGGTCCAAGGTTCGAGTCCCGATGGAGGCAGGATTTTCGACACTGTTTTTACAGCTAGGTCGAATTTAGTCGCTGTCTGGAGGATAACTCTAGTGGCCGGCTGTTCTGTTCGGTAGTTGTCCGTGGTTTCTTCGATCAACACCAGGCGAATGCCGGAGTAGTACACTAACAAACTGGCCATCTTTCCTTCGTCTTCCTTGTCCTATCCTCACCCCGTCCACACACTTACACTAACACACATGCTACCACATATGCCAGGAGACCGGTCGGGGACTTAGAACTTGTCCCGTCTGGAGCGGTGCACCGCTGGTGGGAGATACTTGGTTGAGGATTAATAATTATTAGAATAAATACTAATAATTATTCATAGTTTTTAATGTTGGAAATCTTATAAATCGCATATAAGTACTTTTGTTTTAACTTTAAGCTTTGATTTTGTGTCAGCTGGCGTTTCGAAAAGTGTCTGAACCTTGATTTTTGAGAAAACTACAAGAGCCTAACATTTGGTAAAAGATCATTCAATTATCCCAATATTAAGAGCTAATTTTTTTGTGTTCGGATATAGTGTGTCAGCCAGCTTTATGGGCGTGTGTTATTAACTTATTAATGTATTTGTAAACTGTAGTGATGTAGTGAGAAGATGGTTTTATATTTAAACTTTTCTCTTTTAATATGCGCAGGTAACGCTGACTCGCTTTTACGATCTACCTCGTCCCTGGAGTATGGCAGCGTCGGTTCACGAAGCAAATCTTCCCGTGTCGTTGGCACAAGGCTCTAGTCGTGGAAGTATTAACGTATTGACTGCATTTCCTAAGGTTCGGGAGTTGTCAACATTCGCTAGGCTGTTATCGCTTCGTCCACAGACAAACCCTCTCGGGGTTTTTATAATAGCCTACTTGCATTGTATTGGTCTTAACGTAAAGGCTGTTCAAGATATAAACAGAGAATTCTACCAAACACTTGGCACTAACCGTGTGATTCATCTTTGTTCAGATCATGACTCGTTTGTGTATTTCTCGAAGTCTCCCAAGAGAGAGAAGAACCTATGGCCTATTATAAAAAAATCTGTTTCAGTTTTCTGTAACGAGCAAATTGATGAACACACCAGGGTATTGCAAGTGAACACTGGACTTGAAAACTTGAATGGCTTTAGATTCGACTTCGTAATTCGCGAGCAACATAAGTGGACCAACAGAAGAGGTGAACATCGTTTTGGTGGACGAGAGTATAATTTTGCCAGCCTGCTAATAGATTATGGAATGGAATATTTAGATTCTAAAGAGAGATCGAACTTAGATAAAATTAATACAATGGACCTTGAGTTAGCGTTGCCGTTATTTAGAATGTTCCATCCATTGAAATCAAAACTGCAGTCCTTTTCGGGAAGTAGTACTTCTGTTATTACCCAGGTAATTATACAATGTTATAAGTACAAACATAAGAGTAGTCAGCGACAAGCAATGGCAGTTACCTGTGAAGCATAGCGTTTATTCTTTCATGTCGTTCGCTCTTCCATAACACTGATCAGCAGTAAAAATCTTTCCAGCATGAAAACGGCTTTCTATTTCAATTGATGATGGACAAAATAAAAATATGCACATTTCCATCGTTTTGTATTCATTATTACATTTTTCAGTGAAAGTGCTTCAAATAACTACTCAATGAACTCAATAAATTCCTTGAAAAGGAGCTTCACATTTCGCATTTATAGTAGTGATGCATAATCACCATTTTCTTAAAAAAAGGTTTCAAATTTTCAATCCAAATTTCTATTTAGAGACGAGGTTTCACTCTTCTTTAATATTTTTGAAGTAATATTTCAGTTCTACTATCAGGAAACGCCAAAGTTGAGGAAATGCCAGATAATATTCTTTGGGCGATGATAGATGGAAGCTGGTCAGAGAATGGAGCAACACCTTAAAACCAGTCTACACGAACGAAATTAAAATACTTTACTACGGCAAAGTCTTTGCCACTCTGTAGCACCTCTAGTGACTTTATACGTATGTATATACGAAATAATATAAGTAGTATAGAGAAAGTTGTGTAATGCTGCGGGAAATCGATTTCGATATTTCAACGGAAATACTGTTTTGGGGGTCCACTGATGCCGAAAAGTATTGTTTTTTAAAAACGTCTGTCCGTCCGTAAACACTACTAGCATAAACCGTACGTAGGATTTCTTCAAATTTGAGGAAACACGGATCAATCCGGCTCTAGTTGAAGCTTTGAAATGTTGAAAAACATTCTTTATAATTTGGAAGTAGTTTACATAAAGCCCCGCGGACATTTTCAAAATTTTCGCGAAAACCGCTCCCAATTGTTTCTTTTAATTTCTTGTAAGAATCTAGTAAAATACTTATAATGGCATAGCTCCGATTTTCAAGGTTAACTCTGAATTTTCGAAAATTGCAAAAGTTTGAATTTTTTGGCGTATTCCTACAACTATAAAATTAAAGACAGATTTTTCCTTCAAATTATATGTTGTTCATAAATAGGTGTTTGGTTTGGTTTTTTAAAATTTCGTTTTCTGCAATAGTGCGTCAAAATTTGCAATATTTGCAAATTTAAAAAATAACAAAAAAGATTTTCTCAATAACAGCTGCAATTTTTTAAAATGTTTGGTACGGATAGCGCCAAACAAACCCTATATGATGACAAAACGTCATACTGCTCAATGTTGTTTTAGACGTTACAAAAAAGTTTTTTTTTACTTTTTCTCTCACGTCCATAATATTTACAGTAACAGCAATTTGTTCACATTATTGAATTTATGCGTACTTGTGCTTTAAATAATGTAACATAAAGTTTATCGAAAATTCAAATGTTTTCAGTGAAAGTGTGCTCAAAATTCCGCATTTTCAGAAACGATAAAATGCCATTTTCTGAATAATAACTCCACATGTTTCTTCATTTTTTCCAACGGATAGAGCTAAATGTTAAATATAATGCAAAGTTCATTTTTGTTTATTCTTTTGTTCTTTTTTAATACTACACAAATGTAATTTTAGATGTAATTTTAGAAATAGATGAAAATGTGCCTATTAACGGCGTGAGAGATTAAATCTCTCGCGCCGTGAATATGCACATTTCCATATAATTGTATACATTAGTACATTTAAGAGTCGGAGTACTTCAAATGACTTCAAACGAAGTTTTTCGGCAATTCAATAGATTGCTATGAAAAAGAGCTCCAATTTCGCATTTACAATAATGCTTATCGCCATTTCCTCAAAAATGTCTCCAAAATTTTCAATGAAATATCTTTTTAGAGCGAGGTTTTACTCTTCTTTAATATTTTTTAAATAATATTTCGGTTGTACTATTAGGAAAGCAAAACGACGAGAAAATGTCAAAGAAACGTGGCGACGATAAATGCCAGCAGACCAGAGTGTGGAGCAAGAACTTAAAGCCAGTTCACACCAAGAAAATTAGAAAAAATTGCTACGAGAAAGAGAGTGCCAATCTGTAGCACCTCTAGTTACTTTCTCGTATACATACGGATACTCGGGAGTAATATACACAGTATAGACGCAAATAAGTCCGAGATCTTTCAAACCTCGGTATTGTAAGGGTTCATCGTTAATTACTTGATATCTTATGCCCTTTCGCCAATCTGTTTGCAGTCTAACCAGTTCCTGGTGGTGCGAAAGGCTCAAAGAATTCCCTTTGGACTGGTATTGCTGTTGCCATTTGATTGGAAAACCTGGAGTTCTCTTGGAGGTATATTGATACTGTTTGTACTTGCGTCGACCCTGGTACATAGTCATAGTTTTCGAATCTCAAGCATAGTTTTCTCATTTTTCGATATTATGGAGATGTTACTAACTGGGAGTTCCTCAAGGACCATGCATTGGACATCTCAACATATAATTGTTTTGTGCGCAATCTCCTTGCACATACTAATAGGAAACGCATACACTGGACTTCTGCTTGGATTTATAACAAATCCTCAGTATTTTACGGAGATAAATTCCATCAAAGACGTTGTTGCAACTCATGAGAGACTATATTTGCCTATATCTCACCATGACATGGATTTAGATCGTTTAGGAAAACTAAAAGAGGATATAATATCCATACTAAACGTAAGTGATAGAGATATATGTGTACGAGACATAGTTATGACGGGAAAGGCTGCAACATTAATGTCCGAAGATATATATTGGGTCACTTCGCGCTACAGAAAATATAGAAAAGGAGGTAGAATTGTGCTGCACAAGGTTAAAGAGCCTCTAATCTCTCCCGATTTCGGAAGCTATATAGTTTCTCGGGTTCATATGATTCTTCATGTTCTCAACAAACTTATCCTCCGCTTGTGGCAGTCGGGATTGCTGAAGGAATGGGAAAATATGTTTGCGTTCACTTTGGATCTAGATGGGCAAATAGACGCGACACATACTAGTGTTGACGATCCTAGTGCACTAGAAATAAACCAACTGTCAGGGCCTTTCTTCTTGCTCGTTGGAGGCCTGACCCTTGCAGGAATCGTGTTTCTATTGGAGAAGATTCGAAAACGTTAAATACATGTCAATCCAGTACGTGCTTTAAGGCTTAGATACTGATTTTAATGCGTTTTCAATGCAAACAAATGGTCACTTGGCTATAACCCCTCCCCTTCCCCTTCCCCTTCCACTTCCACTTCCACTTCCACTTCCACTTCATCTGTACATTCCCCAGCGCCTGCTGCCACAACTGGCATCTCTCACGTTGACGCGATCTCCAGCCTCGCGACTAGATTGAAGTAACCGCTTTCCGCCACCACCTCCAATAACTAAATCCTATTATCAATTCCACGCTCTAAAAAATATAAAGACTGATTTATGTTCCCGAAACTCCTGAAGGAGAAAATGGAAGCAAATTTAGTGGGCCACCCAAGGTTAGCAATTTACTTGCAGGCACCTTTGTAAAAAATGAATATCAATATTTATAAACCTATCTACTTAATACTAACCTCCATCGGGAGTACTTCATCTCTAGAGTCAGTCAAAATAATCCAGGTCAATTGAACCATCCATTCCACGTGGACGTACTTCTATATGCCTTAAGAAAGGGAAGAGACCATTCAGTGGGTCTAGACGAATTACCTAACAGTGTTCGGAATGACCTTCCTCTGCTGGGTCTTGAATGTCTCTTTCGATAACATAGCTTCATCTGGTCTACACAAACCTTTCCTGTCCAATGGAGAGAAGAAATTATTGTATTCCTTAACCTATTAAGGAGCACTCTAATACGTCAAACTTTCTAACCTGAAATATATGAAAGCTTTTGGAATACTAATATGCATTCCACAAAGTTACATCATGGAGTCCAACGACCTATTATTATATCAAAGTGGTTATCGATCATTGCGTTCTACTAATGACCAACTAGTTAACAGTGATACGGAAATATGCTATGAATTTGCATGCAACATGTTCTAGCAGTCTCTTTAGATTTGGAAAATGCATATGAAATGTTATTTAAAGAAAAATGTTTCAAGTGATTTCGCTATTAAAATTAAAGGAAACATGTCGGCTTTCATTATTGACTTTCTATCGCTTATCTTGAAGTTCGATTTTAAGCGAATACTTTCAAGCCTGTTGAAACGGTCAATGCCTTCCCACAGGGATCCTTCCTTAGTGTGCAGCTATTTCTTATCTCAGTAAATTAAATCAGCAGAATATAGGAAAATTCGGTCAAACTACTACTCTTTGCAGATGGTATTGCTCTTTGGTGCAGTACGATGAACCAACATATTTGTGTTTAAATGATCTTGACTGTCCAGGTGATGCCGCGTCGAAGACTGTGTTGTCGACGTTTCGACCATCTAGTCGTGGTCTTCCTCAGGGCTGTTGTGCCCTCAGGGCTGTCGCACAACAGCCCTGAGGAAGACCACGACAAGATGGTCGAAACGTCGACAACAGTCTTCGACGCGGTGTCACCTGGACAACCAAGATCATTTACATGACTCTGACCGCGGAAGCCTACGACTTCATATTTCTGTTTAGCAACCGTCCTTAGAAAATTCATTTCAAATAATTCTATTTCCACAAGCAGTTTGTCCTGTGCTTTGTAAGATGCACACGTGATTGAAATGATGGTTCTGACATCCATAGAGATTGTGACAGTTCCGACAAACACTTGTGAATCTTACAGCTTTCTCACCCTTCAACAGCGAAAAGGAAATAAACAACTTATGCCCTTCAATGTGATAACACACAGAAAACATTTGACGTAGATGTGATGATAGACTTTGTGCATCTGGTGACGTTAAACCAGATGAAAAGAGTATCAAATATTGCAACTTAGAGGTGGATGCATCTTCATATTGCATGATGTAGAACCTTGCGATAGCTTGTTCCAAAAATGTGTTGCCTAAATCAGAAACATGGATAATTGCATCTTATAGTGACTGTACTTAATGTGTATTTTAAGAAGATTGCATATAATATGTAATGTTATTTGTAATATTGTTCTTTTTCATTTATAAATATTTGTAGTTAAAATCTTAATTAGTTCAGTATTCAAATTCCAATTGGTTGTAATACATATATTCTTACAATTTTGCTTTCATTATTTATCTCTTCTAATAATAAAATAAGAGCAAAATAGAAAAACTACAAAAACAAAGAAAACAAAATCTAATTTTTAAAAAATAAATAAGAAACTATTAATTACTGTTTTATTTATGTTGAGCTGTCGGGTGCAAATTATAAGACAACAGGTTGTGACTTTCAGAAACTGTAGAGAATTTACATGGCAACAATTTGTATTTAGCCCTTTTACCGGAACATGAGATATTCTTAAAACCCGAAAGAAAAAACAATTTTTCTCTTACGTTCCTTCCTTTTTTGTGGATTACAAACGTCAAAATCGAATATAAACGCCTGAAAAAATTATAGAAATCTTTATCATCTATAGAAAAGTGCAAGAACGATGATAGCCAATATTCATAGGCATAACGTTAAAAAATTTAAGCAGCCATAACACAAATAACACATAATTTATTTGTGCGAAGTACTGCGGTCAAGTTGGATTAAGTCCGAAGAAAAATATTTTTTACACCTCAAATTCGATTTTCAACAAACATTTCTTTTATCCGAGAGGACACTTTCGACTATCTTTTTTCATTACCCCCTTTCTCAGGTTTTGTCAAGTAGGAAAAGAAGTCTAAATTCACACTATTATCCAGAAATATACAAAACTTATTAACTCGTGTTAAACAAAGACCTTGGTGAACAGAGCTCCAAAGAACCAATACTTGTAAGATACTTGGAATGCTGTTTGAGTAAACACACTTGTGGAACAAACACCCATTTCACTTCCCTACAAATTCAGTGCTGATATAGATTAAACTTTATCATGTTATCATCTAATACATGAGGAGATGAGTCTAATTGTTGGATTAAAACACAAACAAGCTTCGATTCAATCCACACTTGACAATAGAACAGTTGTAGACATCTCGGCATCCGCACGATTTCTGCGAATGCTGGAATTCTTGACTCGATAACCAAAAAGCAAGTCGCCTAAGCTTGGGTGACACCAAATCTAGCTTATGCAACAGCTTACTGGTTGAAGCTGATCTCCTACCCGTCGATTTCCTACGCAAACTACTAGGTATCAGCAACTCATATTGCACCCTCAGTTTTCCATCTAAACCGACAGGAAAATATATCTACATATCTACGTATAAAGTACGTCGCTGCGAAATGTATGTTGTGAGTTGCGTGAACTCCTGTCCTTCCAAATATCCCATTTTATGCAAACATGTGTTTCGTCGTTGCCTGTACACTTACGAAAGGCCGAAAATTGATGCTTTCTTACAAGCTGCCAAACACTGTCATATCTCCTTGGCGTATTATATGGACAGGATTATAGAAATACATAGAGAAAAATGTGTTGAACTAAAAAATCATTGAATAAAGGTTAATGAGATGTGTTTAAAGAACTGAAGAAAACTGATTTCAATTCCATGGTTTCTCTTACGTGTCGATTGAGCAGGTAATAATGTTACTTGAAAATGTTTCCTCTTTGTAGAATTTGTGTGTTGTGACATCTTAAAGAATAGCACTGAGTTGCAGTGGTTAGATTACACTTTATTATCTGTGTGTTTAAGGATTTGCCACATAATCATGACAATATTACCACAGTGTACGTATTCAAACAGTAGCGCAGTTCAGACTTTTTTAGCTAATTATGTATCCGCACGCATACTTCTAGCGATCCTGACGGAAGAGAAGTAAAACTACGAACAGATGCTACAGAACTATACGGATTTCTTTGTGAAATTGCGGTTTTTAAGAGTTGGTTAAGAACTTAAAAGAAAATTCGTATTATTTTTGACTTCGTGGTGTTATGTTCTTAGGATTTTAAAGGCAAGTAATTAAGTGAGACGTAAAATTACATGGAACCAACGTTTAACCTTTATATTTCTCTTACGCAAACTTCTGTGTTTTACGTCGTTCCCTAAACACTTATAAAATGCCGAAAATCGATGTTTTCTTATAAACTGCCATAACCTCTCCTTGGCATATTCTGTTGACAGGGTCGTAGAAATACTTAGAGAAAACGTGTTGAACTCAAAATCAGACAAATCACTCTAATTCTATATAAATACCGTTTTGTTACCTGTTAATCAGTTGTATATAAATAGTTGAAGATAATTGAGTTCAATTGCATGGTTTCTCTTATGAGCTGATTACGACCACGTAATAATGTTATTTGAAAAGATTCATTATTCCTGTTTAAGGATTTTGTTGTGTCGTCTTGATGAATAGCACAAATTGCAGGAATTTGATTACACTTTATTCTTATTATTTACAATCTGTGTATTTAAGGATTTGCTACAAATGCATGACGATATGTTAAAAAAGAAATGTTTTTAGTTCTTGTAAATTTTTCCATTTCCTTCATTCATCTTTTTACTGATCCATTTTCCGATACATTAATAAATTGTTAATTAGATCCTTTAACATAGTTTATGTGCAGCTGTAAAGAATTGAAATAATTATTTAATACAGAAGTATTTACTTTTTATGCGTTGCAGAATAGCAGTGTTTGATACTTTGTTCAGGCATTTAGTCATGAAATAATTTTCTATGCATTAGTAGATGGAATATGTACGTCATAAAGTACATCACTTCAGTCATTGTCCTGTAACCTATCATAATTTAAATATGGGAAGTGTATGAAAAAAACACGATTATAATGGAATTTGTAGTAATTATTTATTAGATTACATAAACATTAAAATCTGATGAAATTTATATTTTACAAACAATCGAAAAACAAATATTTTTCGTGTAGATTTATAAAACTTGGAAATAAAGTAACTGCAATCAAAATTCTGTAATAAAATTTATCGCAACGCTGTAAGAATCGACAAGAATTTTAAACAATGAGAAATGCATTTAGTCAACAGACATTCGGAAGTGTATTTTCACGTACAGTATACAGGGTGATATACGTAACTCTAGCACCTCTTGTAACTTTTGAACGGATCAAGTTATTGCAGTATAATTCCATTTGAAAAAACAAAGTTACCTCTAATCTCTCGTAAAATACAAGTGGTAAAATATAAATAAATGTCTCAATTAGCCCAATTCCCTCGTCTACTTTCGTGGAAACTGCATTGCAATAACTTGAACCGTTCAAAAGTTACAGGAGGTGCTAAAGGTACGTGACTCACCCTGTATACCGGGTTGTGTGCCCGTGCCATTCTATACATAACCCAGACTTGTTCTCAAATGATTGAGTTATGTAAACATTACATTCAAAACAAATTATCCCATATATGGAAGTAGCTAGAGAACATTTCTCGGTTATTTCTTGATCGGGTTCATCTATTAAGAAACGAAATCAATTTCTTGTACAGTGCATTGGATACGGGGCCAAATTCACTTAAAACAGATGGACATTCGCGTCGACATCATGGTGTCAAAGAATAAGGTGCAGAAACCGAGGGAGACACAAAAGGTTCACAAAAGGTTTTCTTTCCGATAACTCAATTTAATATACATCAGATCCTAATATTTAGAGTAAAACATTGCATGGCAATTTACGTTTTTAAAAAACGATCATAGTAAATAAATTTGGGACGTTATAAGATCTCTGGGTTATAAAATAAATGCAAGAAATGCACTTTCAGCAGACGCATTGGAGCAGTATTTTCTCGGGCGCTCGCAATAGGGAATATTGAAACAGGGTTAGATATCACTGACCGGGGTGTCTCTGAATTAGACGAACCTCCAAAAGAGAATGAAGTAAACAGGGCTATTCAAGCCATGAATAATAAGAAGGCAGGAGGCGCGGACGGCATTACGAAAAAATTTATTTCGGAATTGTGGCACATTAACCCAGAGAGTATTCTGAATTTATTTACAGCAATTGTTGATTTGGGATCGTATCCAGAAACGTGGAGTACAGCTATCCTCCAACCGGTCTTTATGAATAAAGAGGATACGAATTGCCCACAATATTATCGCGGAATTAGTCATTTACCAGCGCTGAGCAAACTATTTTGTAAAATACTCAACGGGCGACTGAGTGAATGGGTGGAAAAGTACAGTCAAATATCAGAATTGCAAGCAGGCTCTAGGAGAGGTTTCGCGACCACAGACAATATCTTTGTGTTAGATACCCTAGCAAAACAGACTCTTGCGCGTAAACGGGGCCACTTATGTACCAGTTTTGTAGATTTCGAAAAGGCTTTTGACTCAATCAATAGGGAAGCTTTATGGCCCAAAAAATGAGCTACGCGTCTCACGTAAAGTTTTAAAAGTGTTGCATAGCACGTACAGAGAAGTAAGTTACTGTGTCAGGTGTGGTGATGGAAGTACAACGCGAAAAATAAAATCGACAGTAGGAGTAAGACAGGGCTGTCCTCTCTCAGCGCTATTGTTTATCTGGCTTATAAACGATATATTGACGTGGGTACAGGAAACGGATACATCTGCGCCGGAAATTGATGGCCTGAACATTCCCGGACTACTGTAAGCTGATGATTTAATTTTATGTTCGGAGACTATTGACGGCTTACAGAGAAGTTTAAATATCCTAAAAACGTATAGTGAATCTTGGGGACTAAAAGTAA
The DNA here is from genome assembly GCA_964035755.1 of Teleogryllus oceanicus. NCBI lineage: Eukaryota > Metazoa > Arthropoda > Insecta > Orthoptera > Gryllidae > Teleogryllus > Teleogryllus oceanicus. The sequence goes on from CAXIVR010000003.1 coordinate 177,212,879, forward strand.
ATATTCAAAAAACGAATGTTGTTGTCTTCAAGGATGGGTTTATCTGGGTTAACAAAGAGAAATTGTTTTACGCTCACGAGGAGATGGACCGGTTCAAAACGTTTACATATCTTGGGGCAAATGTTTCCACGAATGGGGGATGGAATTATAACATAGAGGCGGCGCACAGTAAAGGAAGAATTGCGCTCAAAGAAATCGTTTGCGCAGTACGCAGGTTTCCGGAATTGCCTTTAAAGGTGTGCGATACAATGTTTAAATCGCTCGGTTACCCAGCTATGAATTATGGGGCAGAAATCAAACAAAATTAAACTGCTACTAGAACGTGCAGGTCTGGGAGACGTTTCTCCGGAGATGGTGGGAGATAGGGGAACACGTGAGATAGAATGGCTTATTTCCCATAGACTTGCAGATATTAAAAGGCACGAGATCTTGGCAGCAACGGTCGAAAAACGTTCGCTAGTGGCACAAATTCACGCAAATCCGTTATGGGGTTGCGAAAGTTACGAACACACATTTCAAAAGGACGCAAGAGGGGGATGCGCTTGTTTCAGGGACGGGAGGTGGATGCAACGTAGATTAAAGAACTCTAATGGTAATGGCATCTGTGTGCTTTGCGGTGATAGGGAAGACACGATCCACATCCTTTTAATTTGCTGTGCGTCCGAAACATGGAGAGGAAAATGGTTAGGAATGGGAAATTACTACATCCAAAATAGGAACGTAACCATCGCTCAAAACATTTTAGGTGATACAAGATCTAAATTCATGCACGAATTAGGAACATTTCTAGGAATGGTTCGGACCATTAGGGAAACTGAAATTAGGGAGTGAGAAAACAGAACTGGTTAGTACGAGTGGAGCCTAGACTGGAGAGAAATAAATAGGTCATAAAGTAACAAAAATTAAGTTAATCGGTAAGTTATATTATGTTAGGAAACAGTTAAAAAAATAAGTAATAAGTTGTAGTCAATTGTTAAGTATCATTACATAAATAAGTCAATAAAAAAGTTAAATAAAATAACATGAAATACATTAAAATAAATTAAAATAAATTTAAAAAATAAAAAAGTAAAATAAATTGAAATAAATGAAAATAAATTAAAATAAATTAAAATAAAATAAAAGTGAAACTGTTAAAGTAATACGCACATTAGGGGGCGAAAGGAAGGGGGAATCAGAAATGTAAGAGCAGAGGCGTTGGAGTAAACGATCTTCTGTAGCGCTGTTTGTTTTCAGGTGCTGAGGATGCCAAACACTGGAAGGAGAACGCCTGACGCCCGCGCCAAATAAATAAATAGTTATTTTTGAAATCGGATAGATTAGCATGTATTCGACTTCTAACGACATGATTTCCCCCTTCAGGGGTTTTTTCCTCTGCCGTACATTATGGTTTCTTTTCCGCGGCATTGAAGCGATGGAGCCATTTGGGGGGAATACCAGAATACGAAAGGTTAAAACGCGGTAGAATGTAGGTATTGTAATGACTTTAAGGCCTTCGGCCTAGCCACTTAGCATCAAGTTTTCTAATTTGTATGTAATAATACCTATTAAATAAAAATAATAAAAAATATTTTACATTTTTTGCAAATACTCGTTCTTCAGTGATTTCGAGACTGAAACATCATATTATTACTAGAATCAATATCAAGTTAGAAGAAGAACAAAGGAATGTTAACGGAAGGATCATTCTTGAACTTTTCCATTAGTAAGGAAAATGTTCATAATGTCGATAGTTGTTCGTTGCTTCAGAATACATTTGGAATATGAAGCAATGCATTGTTACGAAATACGTAAATGGTCTACGTACAAAGCGACTCTTTTACTAATATTTCTCGAAATTTGCGATTTAAGTTACTAACCACATCATTGATACTTTCCCCACGTAAAGGCAAATATTCTCAGTGGTCGCACACTCGATGTGGCGTGATTAACCAGGGCAGTGCAGGCAGGCGTTATACCAAACAGACAGACTACATGCGTTCACCTTTTCATCCAATTCTGAAACAGTGTTATATAAAACATACCGTTTCTACATTCTCGCTACAATTTACGCTATACCAAGTATTGTAATGCGGGAAAAATAGCGAATTTTCGACCGGAAAACTCTTATTGCAGGGCCCTGGTAAACAAATACTCGAAAATGTTTGTCACTAAATATTGTGAATTACTTGAACACATTACTTGACAAACGAAATTTTTTTCAGCATCTTCCCACAACTACAATTATGAATTATATTGTTTTACTTACTCGCTACCGCATACGCAGTAGAGAGAAAGTTGTGTATTGATGCGCAAAAAAACTGCGAATTTTTGACAGAAAAACACTTTGCCTTGATAACGAAAAAATGATAAATAAAACAAATCCAATTGCTATATTTAGAAAAATATCCTCTAACACGTGGAGTAGCCAGAGTCGTTTCGTGGGTTCTTGATACCGGAAAGTCGATTGACGGCAAAACGTCCGTTAAGCTCATGACCATTTTTTTTGAAAATTTAAGTAGTTTTCGCAAAAACAAGATTTTGCGAAAACTACTTAATTCCGACGATAGTAGTTTTTCGTCCACGCTTATAAAGGTGGCATAGATCCGATTTTTACAGTTAACACTGAATTTCGAAAATAGCTGAAGTTTGAATGTTTTTTGGCGTCTTCCTACAACTATAAAATTGAAGATAGGGATTTTCCTTCAAATGAAATTGTAGGCTTATCCCTTTGTTGTCAACATCAAAGTCAATTGTCAACATCAGCCCGCTTAGTAGTGAGAGGTAATTCAAATTACGCATTGCAACACACTCATTTTGTATTCAAACAACAGCTTCACAACCTTTTCACCTTTCAAGAACATTATTTTATGCCAATCGCAAGGCTATAAATTACAAGTCACTCTCCCTGATTTTGTTCCAGGTTGTTATTTTTCGTGATCTTGGCGATGTTTGTAACACCAATAAGAGGACGCAAATTGCTCGTCAACGGTGTAATGACGGAGGATATTTTTTTCAAACGACTAATATCGTCTCTGAAAAATCTCTTGACATGTTTGGAGCATCCTGTACCTCATCAGGTAAAGTATCAAAATTGCACAATCGCAAAGATTCAACCTTAATATATTCCAAAACATTTACTCAAAGGAAATCATGATTTGACTCTTTAGTTTTTATAACATCGTATTTTTGGTAAACACACACACAACTCATGCATGCGTTAAAATTAAAATCTCGAATAATATTCACGGGGAGCGGTGGTACAGTGCATCAACTGATGTTGCTGCAGCGCCTCTGATCGAGAGGTCCAAGGTTCGAGTCCCGATGGAGGCAGGAGTTTCGACACTGTTTTTACAGCTAGGTCGAATTTAGTCGCAGTCTGGAGGATAACTCTAGTGGCCGGCTGTTCTGTTCGGTAGTTGTCCGTGGTTTCTCCGATCAACACCAGGCGAATGCCGGAGTAGTACCCTAACAAACTGGCCATCTCCTTGTCCTTCGTCTTCCTTGTCCTATCCTCACCCCGTCCACACACTTACACTAACACACATGCTACCACACATGCCGGGAGACCGGTCGGGGACTTCGAACTTGTCCCGACTGGAGCGGTGCCCTGCTGGTGGGAGATACTTGGTTGGGGAAAACCCCGTTAGCCGACGGTAGGTCGGCGCCGAATCTGGCCATCGAGCGGGGGAAGACCACCTCTACCATCCGAGCAAAAAAAAAGGAACAACACGTACGGGAATAAAGACTATAATAAGCGCGTACACGTTTTTGTTAAAACATCCTCGAAACAAATTTTACTTTACAAACAATAAAAATCGCATCCAATTCTGTTCATTGTAATTTCTGATCTTAAGATGTAAATGAATGAGAAATTTACCCTTTGCCATAAGTATAAAGAAGTTTAAAGATGAAAATAAATTACGCTTCCGGGTGAAACTACTAATGTTAATTTATTGAACCGTCTATCCGGCTCGCCAGTCCGTCTGTCTCTTCGTTCGTGTGTCCGCCCGCCTATATTCATACGTCTGTCCGTCCCACCCACTGTCCGTCCGTCTATATCTGAATATCACTAGCGCCTAAACAATATGTAGGATTTTGTTCAAAATTAATATTCCCCGGTCGATCTGTCTCAACTCCAAACTATGTAATTTTCAAAAATATATTTCAAATTTTTGGGATACTTTACATGAACAAGCCCAAATTCTGCGTTTTCAGAAACGATCAAATACCATTTTCCCAAAAACGAGTCGAAATGTTTACTTCAAACTTTTCGTATGGATACTGCTAAATGCACAGCACTACACTAAATTCACTGGGGATTTGCATTGCAAATACCCATTTTTCAGTGTTTTCGTGAATAAAAATTCGTCTTATTACTAGAATAAAATCTTATCAGAAGAACAAAGTAATATTAACGGAAGGATCATCCTCGAACTTTTCCATTAGTAGGGAAGAAGTTCATAATGTCGGAAGTTGTTCGTTGCCTCAGAATACATTTGATATGTGATGCAACGCTATGTTATGAAATATGAAAAGACACTTTTTGGAGAATCAGAGTTGCATTTTTTGTTGTGGCAACGAGACGCAACTTCACATCCTTCCCAAAAATCGAAACAGAAACCTTCAAACATGAGGTAAGAAAATTCAGTAGCCAGCTGCACTGTAGCATTATTTTCGAAGTGCAAAACGTCTGATATACCAATTTTTCTCGAAATTTGCGAAAAAAATAAACAAAAATGCCAACCTGGATGGCCGAGGTGGCGAAGAGCGTGTACCGACGCAGCGCTTCGGTTCAAAGGGTCGCGGGTTCGAGTCCCGCCTTGAACATAGTTGTTAGTCTCTTGTCTCTCATGTACGTGTTGTCGTGGAGGGCCTCGCGATTTACTTACATCAGATCAGAGCACAAGTGTGTTGGTGTCTAGTGTAAGGTCGAAATGAGGCCCTTCGTGACGTAAAGTGTAAGCGGCTATCGGCTGGAAAAAGCCCTAGGAAAAAGTAATTACGAAAACACGTCACTGATACTTGCCCATCTAAAGCAAATATTTTCAGAGCGGTTACTTGACGTGGCGTGAATAACTAGAGTGGTGCAGACGGAAATTAACTCAGAAAGGCTACTACTCGCACAACTTTTCTTGAACGATAGATTGACGAAATACGGGCGGAGGGGGGGTATTAGTTACAAAGTCGGCCTCTAGAGTATTTACAGTAATGCCAACCTCTGTAAAATAAAAGTCAAACCTGCTACGTGTGCGGGCAGGTCATCGCTCTAGGTAGGCAACAGCAGGGACACTACGTAGGATTTTCAGGTGCCTCCCTTGAAGGACCTGGACCTGCCTCAGCCATTTCTTTCGATAATGGTAATAAAGTTCAACATAAGTTCTCGACTATGAAAGTAACTAGCTTTGACTAGCTTCTGTTTCGCGCCAACGAAGTTTTAATGCTTGGAATGTTGTCATCAGTGCTCGCTGCGAGCTATTGCTTTCAACTGTTTTTGCTCTACAGAGGGGGAAGGAATGGCATGGTTCAAAAACGTTGAGCGAGTAGTACATCCGCCCGCATCATCACATGGTGCACGTCGCGTCATCAGCATAGTGTAACAAATATACCATTTTAAAAATAAAAAGCTATTTAAAAAATTAATTTGATTGATTTTTTCGTGTTTCCGGGCGCGTCAACTGCTTTGATCATTAGTCCCGTTAGTGTTGTGCATGTATTTTCTCGGGAGATGGCGGTGATCTTCCCCCGATGGATGGAGAGATCCGGCGCCGACCTACCGTGGGGTTTCCCCCTAACCAGGACTCTCCAACCAGCGGGGCACCGCCCTAGCCGGGACAAGCTCTAAGCTCCCGACCGGTCTCCCCGAATATGTGATAGTGTAGTGCATGTTAGTGTAAGTGTGTGTGTATTTTACTCCGTTCTTAGAAGAAATTTAAAGAAAAAATTAGGAACAGTTTTTGAAAAAAATTTGGAAATGTCGGGGAGGGGCTTAATGTGAAGTACCCTCAAATTGTAAAGAGTGTTTTTCAAAATTTTAAAACCTCAACTAGAGCCAGATAGACAGGGGTTTCTTCAATTTGGAAAACATCGTACGAGTGGTTTAGGCGCTAGGTTTGTTGACATACGACAAACGGACAGTCAGACGGACCGACGGACGGACGGACGAACGGAAAGACGGACGTTTTGAAAAAAAAAACATTTTTCGGTATCAGGGTACCCCAAATCGTGTATATCCGTTGAAATCTCGAATTCGGTTTTCCGTATTATTACACAACTTTCTCTATACTATGTATATTACTCCCGTACATACGTATGTATACAAGAAAGGAAAAATGATTAAAAACATGTTTTTTTTAAAAACTACTCCAAATGTTTCTTAAATTTTTTTACAGATATTGCGAAATACACTGAATAACATTACATAAGGTCATTTCAATTTTTGATTTTTTCATAATTACACAAAATGTAATTGTTTAAAATATCTATAAGTTCGTTAATATTTACAATATGGATATTTCTTACACATTATCACATTTGTCAGTATAATTGCTTCAAATAATTTTGGATGAAGTTTCTCAAATACTCGAAAATTTTGCTTTGAAAATGTGTGAAAATGAGCTTGAAAAGCTTATTTTAAGAGTGAAAAATATATTTTATGAGCCAAGGAAAGAGCAGCTCGGATGTGGGTGATGTCAAACCGAAAAGCTACCACAGATAAGGAAACTAATGTACGGAAAAGTCTGTGTCATTCTGTGGCACCACTATTTTTAATTTTATCACTACTTTAACCACAACCACCAACAGTAGCATACTAGTTGTTGGCTAATTTTGATGAAAATCCTGCTATTTCGCCAAAAAGAGCTTCCTTATCAGTTCACGCCGGAAGGCAAATATTCAATCTACTTTCCGGAAAAGTGTGGAATTGTCACCATCGTCCCATTTAGTATTATTAACACATTCAAATTATGCATTTCATAACACGCATTTCATATTCAGACAACAGCTTTACAAAGTTTTCACGTTCTAATAACATTATTTTGTTCCAATCGCAAGGCTATAAGTCACTCGTCGCTGATTGTGTTACAGGTTGTTATTTCTCGTGATGTTGGCGATGAAAATGTCTTCTCATCACAAAACTCCAACAAAAGAACACAAATTGCTCGGCAGCTCTGGATTGGAAGAAGATATTTTTTTTAAAGAACGAATATCGTCTCTGAAAAATCTCCTGACGTGTTTGGACAATGAGATACCTCACCAGGTACACTATCAAAACTGCACAGAAGCAATGATTTATTGAATATTATGAGTACATGTGTTTTAAATAATGTCAAATAAATTTGCTCGAAAACTCAAGTTTTCTGTGAAAATTAGCTCAAAATTCCGCATTTTCAGAAACGCTCAAACGCTATTTTCTCAAAAATGGTTCCAAATTTTTTCTTCAAAACTTTCCTATAGTTAGTGCTAATTGTACTGTTTAGTATGACGTAAAGTTCATTTTGGGGTATTCATTTGTTGTTGTTTTTAAATTACACACATGTAATTTTTGGGATGTCTCTCACGCCGTTAATATGCACATTCCTATCGACTTGTATACATTACTGCATTTGTAAGTGGAAGTGCTTCAAATAACTTAAAAAGAAGTTTTTCGAAAACTCAATAGATTCCTGTGAAAAAGAGCTTCAAATTTCGCATTTACAGTAACGATTAATCGCCATTTTCTTAAAAATTAATACGTATTTTTCGATGAAAATTTCTATTCGGGACGAGGTTTTACTCATCTTTAATAATCTTAAAGTACTATATCGGTTCTACTATCAGGACACCGAAAAGTTGAGAAAATTTCAATAATATGTACTTTGGGCGGCGATAGATAGCAGTTAACAAGAGAATAGGGCAATATTGTGAAGCCTGGCCACACCAGGGAAATTAGATAACTCTATTACGGAAAAGTCTGTGCCATTCTGTAACACCACTAGTCTTTTCATTATGGTACTCGGGATCTGGGTTCTTTTTAAGACATTTCTGTGGTACGAAACGCTCTCTTCCCTCCATCGCAATTTGTTATAGTTCTTCCAAATTTCCTCTAAACTGCTTCCCGTATTACATAGGCCGGATAATTTTCTCTCAGATATTCCTACAAGCCCTTCGCATTTACCGTATAATTGTGATAGACCCTTGTAGGTTTAGTATCTTCAACACGAGAAACTTTTCCTTCTATTTCTAAAAGTACCGAGGAATGATCAATAATCCTCTGTACCACTTCACATGTCCACTTCGCAAGTCCTCTGGTTGGATTAGAAATGCGTCCAGCAGTGCCCCTTCCCTTGTAGACTCCCGCACAACGTGGGTGAATCCGTTTTCCCAAACCAACTCATTTATACTGGCTTGCGCCCCTTCCCTATGAGTCATCTCTCCCGCCCAGTTTACATGAGGAATATTTAAGTCTCCCCCAAATATGCAGCGTTCAGTCTTATCGTTCTTTATACGCGTTAGGTCGCTAAGTTTATCAGAATTTCTAAACTTTCACTTGGAGACCTGTATCAACCTTTTATTTCTAATGTTCTATGAGAGCTTACTTCTTGGCTGTCGGACAGCCAAGAAGTAATCGACGCGAGCCGCCGAAGCTTACGTGTACATTCTATGAGAGCGTTTGCATTGGATGTTTACACTTAGCCTTTCAAATTCCGCATCTTTCCAGACCTCTTCTGCATTCAAACTCGATTTAACACAAATAAACGTCCCACCCCCGCGTCCTTTTGTCTCTCCTAAAAACGGGATAATCATCGCGAAATATTTCTGCATTATAAATTTCAGGTTTAAGCCATGACTGTACAGATGTAAATGTACAGATTTCCCTCCCCTCTTATATACTACTACTCTGTATAAATGTAAACTCAGTGGTTACGCGGAAGAGCAGGCCCTATGGCCTGAGCCTCGCCATTAATAAATACATTATTATTATTATTATTATTATTATTATTATTGTTATTATGACTCCGTATTCATTACAATACTGATATATCAAATTCCAAAATTGTTTATATTTATTTACGAAGTTTCTACAATTTGCATCCCACACTAATAGAGATTTACCCTTCACGTCCACCGCTACGCATTGTCTGGAGATGTTCCCCCGCAGGATGGCGAGATCTGGCGCCGGCCTACCGTCGGCTAGTAAGGTTTCCCCCTAACCAGGACTCTCCCACCAGCGGGGCACCGCCCCAGCCGGGACAAGCTCTAAGCTCCCGACCGGTCTCCCTGAATATGTGATAGTGTAGTGCATGTTAGTGTAAGTGTGTATGTAAGGGGAAGAGGATAGGACAAGGAAAACTACCGATCAGAGCAGCCGGCCGCTAGAATTCTCCTCTAGGCAGCGATTGAATTCGACCTATCTGAAAAGCTAGTGTCGAAAATCCTGCCGCCGTCAGGACTCGAACCTAGGACCTCCGGGTCAGAGGCGCTGCAGTAGCATCAGTTGATGCACTGAGCTACCGCTCCCGGTTAATGTGGCGAGAATCGCAGCACACAGCAATGCCTCTCCAAGACTACCAATATTACTTTTGCACCCTCTATGCGTCATTGCATGCAAGCGTGCCAGCCGCGCCTCACAACTCTGTGTATACCGTTAAGCAGCAGCCCATCGCCTTTCACGTCTACCTGCTGAGCCTCTCGGAACACGTGTGCACCCTTCCACAACCAAGCGCAGACTGCACAGAGCTAAGACAAGCGAAGACGTAATATTACAAGCAAACAAGTACAATGTGATTAAGGTGAAGTGAAGTGAATAACAGTACTGCTTTCAGAGGTTGGCAGTTTCAATTTATGAAAAGTTCATCGCTATGTTCGCAACGAATTGACATCTGATGGGGGAGGGGGTTGAGATGACTCCAAATATCTATAAGATATTTGATAAATGATAAAAATGATACATATTGGGCTTTCGACCACAAAATCAAATAATTTCGGGTAAATATGAGCAGGAACGTGACGTTGCGAAGAGAAAAATAGAAATAATTTACATTGATTATTTAAAATATTTTAATAGTAATATAAATAAATATTTTTATAAGAAGACATTATTTCCAAGCTAAAAGATCTCTTATAGTTGTGTAGATAAGAGGAAAATAGCATCGATCAGTCAAACGAACAACGAAAACATGGCATAGGCGAGTGCAAGAGGAAGAACTTGATGTGCAAATTTGATCAGAACGATTTGTTTCTCGGTATGGGACGGATGGAAGGCCGTGATCAAAATGAAATTAGTTTGTTAAATGATTAGATCAGAACGTAATGTGTCTCGGTATGACTCGGATGTGAGGCCGCGACCTTACAGGAAATTTTTACCAAGTTAAATTTATTTTCGGAAAGTCGCGGAAGTAGGAATTTCGCGACGAACTAGATGTCTTTTAGTAATATTTTACTTTGTGTCGATTTTCAGAAATAAATATTCTGTACACACACACACTTACACATACACTGGCGGCTCCAGAGACACTTTTGAGAGAGGTCACAAAATTCTTGAATGGGAATATGCCAGCAAGATTAAGCGAACAGTGAATAAACGTAGTGTTTTAAAACGTCATGGTGGAAGAAACATTCTTCCATTACGGAATAGGTACACTTCTGCACCCTGTACGCGAATGGTAGGAAACGTCTTTGGAGACGGAGTTCAAAAAACTCATCAGTAGGTAGTTCTAGGCATCTCGCAAGAACACCCATCCCAACTACCCGTCTCCGAGCCCGGGCTGTGCCAGCAGACAGTCGCTAGTTGCAAGTCCCATGTTGCAATTTTCACAAATCCAAATCATTGAGCTTATGGCAACACGAAATTTGGCTACACTGTAATAGGTCACAGTTCTCAAAGATCCCTAACCAAAGAAGGAAAACACGTCACACGAAATGCCGGGCTTTTTGAATTCTAAAATCGGAGAATACCGTGGCGAACAACTACTTTAACATCGGGAAAGGAAAGTTGGATGTGCATTATTTGGGAGGGCAGTGCCCCGTGAACCTACCTGGCGCAGCCACCACTGAGTTGATTAGCCCTTTTACATACTATCTATTCATCCAGAATGTCGGTACAAGAATCGACATGTGTAAGTACAGGATCGAGGTAGGTCTAGGGAATGTTCCGGGAGAGCAAACGTGCGCTTCTCTCTGGTAATGTTCTCTGGAGCGGGAGGTGCCGCCAGAGGATCTTTTTTGTCGATAAGGCGCGAATCGGTGGCGCAGCTGCGAAGGGGTGGGGCAAAACGGAAAAGCTAGCCCAGACTCCAGAGAAAAGGGAACTAACAAGTACGAGAAAGTCTGTGCCATTGCGTAGCACTAGTTTATTCTTAAAATATAAATTTTATTACAAAATGAAAAGATTAAAATTATAAAGAAGAATTTAAGATTATTACGTGTTGAATGGTCTGCTTCCAGTGAAAGGGTGTTGCTATTAGTTATTATTTTTTACAATAATAAATACGAATAATTATTAATAGTTTGTAATTTTGGAGAGCTTATAATTCGCATATAAGTAGTTTTGTTCTAAAACAAACTTTTGATTTTGTGTCAGCTGATGTTTCCAAAGGTGTCGGAACTTCGATTTCTGAGAAAACTATTAGAGCCTAGAAATTGGGAAAAGAGCATTCAATTATCCTAATATCATGAGCTGCTTTTTTTGTGTTTGCCTGTAATGTGTCAGCCAACTTTATGGTCGTGTGTTATTAACTAATTAACAAATTAGTATACTCTAGTGATGTAGTGAGAAGATGGTTTTACATTTAAACTTTCTTTTTTAATATGCGCAGGTATCGCTGACTCGCTATTACGATCTACCTCCTCCCTGGAGCATGGCAGCGTCGGTTCACGAAGCAAATCTTCCCGTGTCGTTGGCAGAAGGCTCTCGTCGAAGTATTCACATACTGACTCTAATTCCTAATGGTGCGCTTTTGAAGAGAGCCGCGAGGGCTTTATCGCTTTCTCCATCGACCAACCCCCTCGGTGTTTTTATAATAGCCTACTTGGATTGTCATAGTCTTGAATTAAATGTATTCCGATTTATAAACAGAGACTTTTATCTAAAACTTGGCACAAGCCGTGTGATTCATCTTTGTACAACTGGTGAACCATATGTGTATTTCTCAAGGACTCACAATGAAATGAAAAAGTATTGGCCTATTGTAAGACAATCTGTCTCAGATTTCTGTAACGAGCAAATCGATGAACACACCAGGACGTTGCAACTGAACACTGGACTTCACAACTTGAATGGCTTTAGATTCAACTTCCAAATTCGCGGACAACATATGTGGACAAACAGAAGAGGAGAACATCGTTTTAGTGGACGAGATTATAATTTTGCCCAACTGTTAATGGAGTATGGAATGCAATGGTTAAACTATAAAAATACATTGATCTTACTTAAATTGCCGAGAACGCACTTTGAGTTATTGTTGCCAACATCGAGACTTTCCAAGCCAATGGTCTCGGAAAAGCAGGATATTCTTCGTAGTACTGATGTTATTACACAGGTAATTATACCATGAAAACTTAAGGATATGTAGCTCGTGGCTCAGAGCGAAGTCGCTCACCTTTCATCAAAGAGGTTTGGGTTTGATCTAGTCGATTCTCGGACAAGCTCATTTGAAATTTGTTCCTACAAAACGGGTTTGCCTGCTTCACAGGGGCTAGTCCAACCACTGTCCCAATTCCTTCCCCATTCTAACCGCTGGGTAGTGACGCAGGGGCGCGTTTAACCTGAGAGGCGCGTGGGCGGAGGCGGTTCTCTTGACAAATAACTGACGATAATCACATCCAAGGTCATTCATTTCTTGGAATGGAGTGTCTGTTTGTAACTGTTAGCCATGTGATATCAACTGAGTGAGAGTGATTTAATTTCGTAATGTGTTCTAGATTGTTCTACTGCAGAGGTAATTCAATGGGATAGTAGTTCCCTCACTAAGCACCTGATGTAACAAAACTAGTTACGAAACGTTGTGCAATCCTTTGCGCTCAGTGCTCACACAAGGGATTAGAAATGCGTTTTACCGATTAAGACGCAACAATTTTTTTTAAGTTAGCTGGCGACAAGTAATGACAGTTGCATGTCAAACATTGCGTTTATCTTTTAATGTTATCCTTTTACGTATAATCAGAGTAACACAATAGTAAACGAGCATAGAACACGCAGTTGCACAATGTAGGCTGTGCAATTACAGCTGGCTTATAAGTTACCTCTTTCCTACATGAGATTACCGTAAAGTTTTGAGAATTTTCATGACCTATCGAAGGAAACTAAACCTCCATGGGCCATTACTTTACGACAGGGAGCAGAAGTTTAATTAGTTTTTTAGATTTTTATAGGCCCGTCTAGGGCGTATATGACCGCGACGTTGGTGGTGGGGCTTGAGTATCTCAATGACCCTGAGAGCTATGCCGATGAAAGCTTAGCTACTGGTAGGGTCTCCATTGGCGGACAGGTGGAAGGGCGATGGAGAAAAAGTACTCCAGAAGAGGATCTAACTATCTGAAGAGGACCTGAACAAAATGACGACGACGACGAAGAAGAAGAAGAAGCAGAAGTTCAACGTCATGGCGTAGAGGACCTCAAATTGTCCTGTATCTTGAGGTTATCCGTTGCATAGGGATACGTGTGAAGACTTCATCGGTCGGAGTAGCAGCCATGAAGCTGGTGCAAAGAGAGCAAGAAATGAGCCTTTTCACGGGTACATGGAAGGGCTCGTCCCCACGCCCTGAAGTTGCCGCCCCAGCAAGAGGCTTACGTCGATAGCAACGAAGCCAAAGGACTTTACTACTGCTTTCAATCACCAAGGAGAAAACCGGCAAGATATGATGACAACTCAGCAACGGAAAAGGATTAAACGACTTGGAATAGCGGCCACATTAAGACTGGCTTCCTGGAATCCACGACGCCTAAAGAACAAAGAGAGCTTGGTGGAGCTTGAAATAAACATGAACATTGATATAACCGTCATCACCTAAACAAAGAAAAAACTGAAAGGAACTTCTAACCTAAATCATCATAAAATATTCTATTCAAGTGTCCCTCAATCATGGAGGGCCTCATCTGCAGTAGCAATTCTATTAGCTAAACGATGGGGGAACAGTGTAAGAAGCTCCAACTTTGTTAATGACCGTATTATAATATTGTGTTTAAAATTGAAAAGAGGATATCTAACTAGGTGTGTATGCCCCGGAAGAATGTAAGAAAAAATAAAATGAAACGTTTTATGATACCTTACAGAAATATTGGAATATGACCAACAGAAATGACTTTATTACTATCTGTAGGGATCTTAATGCATGAGTCGAAATATTCCAATTCCGAGTATTCTAGAGAAGGAGAAATGACATTAATGACAATGAGAAATGTTTCGGAAATTTTGCCACCTTCAACAAATTGAAAATGACTAATACTTATTACTGTCACAAAGATATTCAAAAGCTTACTTCGGCAGGAAGAGGGTTCCGATCTATTATTGACTACGTCATTGCTAACAAGGAGCTTGCTTCATCTATAGATACACGAGCTCATAGGGGTCCGGAGATAGGGACAGATCACTATCTAGTGAAATAATTTCTAAATATTCCTGCAAGATGATCCAAAAGAAAACAAAATTTTCAAGATGAACCCAAGAACACCTACAAAACATTTGCTGAAAGAGGAAAGTATAAGTAAATTATACTCCTCGCGTCTCTGGAAATACTTATAGGAAAAAACGTTAAGTAGAGACGTTGATGCAGAATGGCAAAATATCAAGGACGTTATTTAATAATCAGCGTCAGAAACACTAGGTAGAAGACGTAAAGATTGAAATAATATAAAATGCCAAGAAATGAAATGAGGAAATGCAAACCTTGCAAATGATAAGAAAAAGCTTCTTTAAAATATTTGCAGACCAACACATTAGAAGACCGGTTAAAGTATAAAAGGATGTGTGCAGTGGCGGATTTAGTCAAGGAGGACTGTGGGCACTGGCCCTGGGCGGCAAATTTGGGGGGAGGGGGCAAATTCTCTTTAATCCAAATTTTTTTCTAATTCGAAAAATATTTACTGAGAGAAATTAGAATTACCCGTGTTGATTCAACAAGGGCAATTGCGCTTGTTGAAGCTGTTGACAGTTGGTCTACGAAGAACGATATTGTGGAATTTTGTTAAACAAAATTAAGAAAATTCATTGTTTTAGAACTATAACTCTCAGCATGACAGATTCTTTTACTTCCTCGTATACGCACGTATATATGGAATAATACGTAGTATAGAAAGAGCTCATGTAATGTTGAGGAAAATAGATTTCGAGCTTTCAACACGTTTTGGGGTTCTCTGATAACGAAAAAGTGATTGTTTCTAAAACGTCCATCCGTCCTTCTGTCCGTCCGTCTATCTGGTGTATGTGAACCATGTCAGGCAGGAAGTATTATTCCTTCAGGCGAAGGACACGAGGGATAAGAGCACAAATTTATTTCTGATTTATCCTTGAAAAAGATTTTATTACATCGGAGAGAATATTTTGTTAACAATCCTTTCAAAAAACGGTCATTTTCTTTTTGGATTCAAAATTTAAGTAGTGAGTGGTTTTGGGTAGTGATAACGGAATTTTGTAAACTCGCACAGAATTTACTTGTCCCCATAGCACGACACACACAGTTTTAATTGTTTTTTACCGAAAATAAATAAATAAAGCAATTTTTCAAAGTGGTTTGTAATATCAGTAATTGCAGCATCTTTGGCTTATGATACAAAAAATTTCAGGACTATTTATTTGACCATGAGAATATATTTTGCAAATACTTTTATTATGTCAAGTTTTAGAATAATATAGTTTAATACATTATTATTTTATGAAGAAACATCCGGCTTTTTTGTCATAAAAATGTAATAAGTTCTGTCACAAAATGTACATATTGATGCAAGAAAAACGATATTTTGTATCAGAAAAGAATGAATTGAATGGCTTTTTGGTGAAATGAATGTAGATATATTATTAGTTTTATTAATTTATCAAAGTCGTCAATATATCAATAAAATCAAAATTTAAGCGGTGAACCGATAGACCCCTTCTGGAGAAGGGTTAATCGAAAATTTCTTCATATCTCATGCCTTTTCGCCAATCTGTTCGCAGAGTGACCAGCACCTGGTAGTGCGTAAGGCCGAAAGAATTCCCTTCGGATTGGTCTTCCTGTTGCCATTCGAATGGGAAACCTGGATCTCACTTGGAGGTATATTGGTAGTGTTTGTACTTGCATGGACCCTGGTACATAGTTATAATTTTCTCATCTCTAGCATCCTTTCTTCATTTTTCGATATTATGGAGATGTTGCTAACTGGCTGTACCTCAAGGATCATCCATTGGACTTCACAGCACATAATCGTCTTGTGCGCAATCTCCTTGCACATACTAGCAGGAAAAGCATACATGGTTCTTTTGCTTCGTTTCATAACAAATCGTCAATACTTTAAGGAGATGAACTCCATCAAAGACGTCGTTGCGGCTCATGACAGACTCTATGTGTCTGAATCGTTCACTGACGTACATTTATTCGATCGTTTAGGAAAACTAAAAGATAATTTAATGATCGTACATAACGTGAGTGAAAGAGAGATAAGTGTTCGAGACGTAGTTATGACGGGAAAGGCCACATTACTGATGGCCGAAGAAATATATAGGGTCACTTCGCGTTACGGAAAATATAAAGAGGAAGGTAAAATTGTGCTGCACAAGGTTAAAGAGCCTCTACTCTCTCCCGATTACGGAGCCTATTTAGTTCCGCGGATCCATCTGATTCTTCATGTTGTCAACAAACTTATCCACCGCTTGTGGCAGTCGGGATTACTCAACCACTGGGAAGGTATGTTTGTGTACAGTTTGGATCTAGATGGGCAGATGGATGCGACCCATTTAAGTGGTGACGGTCCTGGTGCACTAGAAATACACCAACTGGCAGGACCTTTCTTCTTGTTCCTTGGAGGTATGTCCCTGGCAGGAATCGTGTTCCTATTGGAGCAAATTGGAAACCGTAAGATACACATTAACCCAGTTCGTGCATTGCAAGCTTTAACAGTCTGGGTTTGGAACCATTTAGTAACCCTTTCGAAGTAATTAAGCTGGGAATACACAACACGTTGTGAGATCCAGGCATGAGACGTTATCAAATAATTGAACAACCTGAAGAGTACAAACGGAAAAAATATTTGTTTGTATGCCAGCATTATAAATAACCTTTATCGATAACAAAATCGATCATAAAATGGCATATTAATAGACGAAACGTTAAATCATTGCTATTTCTCAACGAAATAGGAGTCATAGCAGATGTAATATTCACAGCTCCCCTTCACCATCTTGCTATGGAGCACAAAGAAGGAGGTGACAAAATCTATTTATATTCTAGCGCACTCAGTAAAATCAACAATATTGTATAAACAACTTACACTTTTAAAATCTACTTTATTAATTTACGTTCTAGGTACTCTTCTGAAAGTATGTGTTTTTTAATCTAAAGAGATTCTTATAGTCCAATACTTATACTCCAATACAATACTCTCTGTGGTTCAGACGAAAATTACAGAAGAGGTAGAACGATTTAAGATTGGCTTGACAACCATGAAAATCTTCTTCCTAATACAGGCTTAGCTACTCAATTTAATATCAATAAATGATCAGAAAGCGCTTCAGACATTGCAGCAGAAATGGCATGGATACCTCAACAAAATTTATGTGATAGTTGGTACTACCCTCTGACATTACATTTCGTAGATCAACAGATTAACTAGAGACAAGACGTATCCAAAATAGTTTAAAACCAAATGGACAATGTTTCAACGTTCTATCAATCCAAATATTGTTAAACTTACTTAACTGAATTCTATAAAACCCACTCAAATCAATAAAATTGTACAAGTTTTCATTAATACTCTGTTATTACTACGACAGCCAAAATTATAATTCCACAATTCCAAAACAACAATTCTTTGATACCAAAAATGTAGCCTCTTGGTGCAATGAACAAAGTACTACTATCATAAAAGACGAGAAAAAGACTTTCAGAAAATTGAAGACGGGCAAAACAAAAAAAACCGTTTGTAATTGTTTCCATTTCGGTACGGACTAGCGACTGAGAAAAGGCTCATATCATCAATGCAATCAGGTATAATGGTTTGAATGCATTCATTAATAAATGAGCATATTTTATTCAGAGCTCTGGAAGATGGCCCATGTTATTTGTTACAATGATCTGTATCAACTTTGAAATTGTAGATTCAAAACTATTGACCCAAAGCAATAAAACGTATCTTACGCCAAGCGCGGATCCACAGAGAGGGAAATAAGGGAAATCCTCCCCTCCTCCGCAAAAACTGAAGTAACTATTAATTTTTACTTGTCACGAAACTTTCAAACAAAAATATTTTTGAATAATCGTTAAATCGGGATTCCGGCACCTCGAAAATAATTATTAAATTATATTACAAATATATAACTACAATTTACTACGGTTATGGTGAACTGGGGTATAGTGAACCCTCGGTTATATTAAACTTAAGTCACTGGTCCCATTTCACGTACATCACAAATAAGCATAAAAAGAATGTTATTGTGAACCTGAACGTCAGTTGTAGTGAACGTAGGAAATATAACGTCCTGGAAATTAATTGCCTCCTGGAAAAGAGTAGAGTCGCCTCAGTGCCACAAATTCCCACGCTAAGCAGCTTGAAAAAATAAAAAACAAATTCGTCGGCCAAATATAATAATCGAAGAAGTCTCCCCTGAGTTGAAGGTAGCGAACCCGGAATGGGGACATTTCTGATTACCTTATGCCACTCAGTTTGCGGATGCAAAGGCCACGTCCTCGTGGACTATAACTGACGTCGGTGACGCGCGATTGATTACATGAAGTTATCAATCTTGGTGTTACTTGATATTTCGCGGGGCATAGCGCGTATAGTTCTACGTAGACGACAGCCACAGACTGGCGATATCCTCCGTGCCGCGTGGAAAAGCCATCATTTTCATTAGCCGCTTGCGCCATCCCGCTACCCATTGATTGATTTTTTCGTGTTTCCGGGCGCGTCAACTGCTTTGATCATTAGTCCCGTTAGTGTAGTGCATTTTTTTTCTCGGGAGATGGCGGTGATCTCCCGCTGGATGGAGAGATCCGGCGCCGACCTACCGTCGGCTAGTGGGGTTTCCCCCTAACCAGGACTCTCCCACCAGCGGGGCACCGCTCCAGTCGGGACAAGCTCTCAGCTCCCGACCGGTCTCCCGGAATATGTGGTAGTGTAGTGCATGTTTGTGTAAGTGAGGTTGTAAGGGGAGAGGATAGGACAAGGAAGGGGAAGGACGGATCGCGCGCGGTCCGTGGCCCGTTTGTTAGGGTACTGCTCCGGCATTCGCCTGGTTTTGATCGGAGAAACCACGGAAAACTACGGATCAGAGCAGCCGGCCGCTAGAATTCTCCTCCAGACAGCGACTGAATTCGACCTAGCTGAAAAGCTAGTGTCGAAAATCCTGCCGCCGTCAGGACTCGAACCTAGGACCTCCCGGTCAGAGGCGCTGCAGTGACATCAGTTGATGCACTGAGCTACCGCTACAAAAAGCATCTCGTATGTTATTAAGGTGAATAAAAAGACCTTCGGATAATAGAACGGTGTTCCAACAGTGCAAGAGGCATAGAAGGGTGTCAAGACTGCATTGCGATACAAAGAATGAGGTCAACACAGAATCAAGCGTGGAAGCACCAACTGTGGAGAAGGATGTAGAGAAATTACTAATAAAAAATGTACGAAGCAATGAAAAATAATTGATTTTTGAAGGACAAATATATATTAAAATCTGTAGTTCGTGATGTTCATGTATTTGGCAATATCTCTATATTAATGAAATCAATCGTTAAGGAGAAATTCTATTTAATTTTGACACTATCGGATATAGTGAACCTCTGATACAGTGAACCAAGAATGTCAGTCGCCAGAAGTTAACTACAACCAGTTGACTGTATTCCTATTAAATTTATAATTAATTTGGGGGCGCGTTTCGGGACCTAAATTTTTTATAAATCAAGCAATGTTGTGTGTATGTGCGGCTATATATATATATATATATATATATATATATATATATATATATATATATATTACTAGCTCCGCTTTCTGTTTCTCTCACCTCCCGATGTTCGGTTCATTACAGGCACACTCTTGATCAGTAACAAAACATGTAAATTACCATCAATCAGTCCCGCAGTCATCAATTAAATCAGCCCCGCACCACTGGCGAATAACAAATATGAACCATCCCCTACAAGCAGGCCGAATCGCAGGACGTCTGAAAATCTGAGTGGAAAAACAGTACATGTCTTGGGCAGATAGCGATCTCACAAGGTCGGTGTGCCTTATCGGCAACTAGGTTCGCTGGTTAAGGCTTGCGCCTTGCTTCAGCTCGAACATGGGCTGGCGCTATAGAGCTGCCTTAAGCCGCAGTCGTGTGCCCGCCCCATTGTCCCGGGACGGCCGGGGGGCTCCCAGAAGGCGTCGGACTTCCACTTCCGGATCTTTCACTCATCATAGAGAAGCTGCTTGATTCAAAGTCAAATGATCTCATATTGAACTGTTTTCAGTCGCAACATGTAGTTCCATGCCTTCTGCACTAATTTCTGTAAGAAATATCGAAAATGAAGTTGTACTGTACTGTTTTTTCAATTACCCATTCAACCAAAGGTTCAACAACATTTCATGTTTCCAAAACTCAAGACGAAATTGGATTAAAATTTATTGGCAAACAAGAAATGTAATTAACTTGCGGACATCTTTGCAAAAAAAAACCAGTGGCAATAATTAGAACCTAAACTTTTTAATACAAACCTCATCCAAGAGTACTTGATCCCCAAAGTCAATCAATTCGTTATTCGAGAATAATACAGGTCAATGCAACCACCCGTTACATATTGACAAACATCTACACGTCTTAAGAAGTGCAAAGATTCTACATCGGCTCTAGAGAATATACCTACCATTGCACTGAATGACCTTCCTCTAGTAGGTCTGGAATGTATCCTTCGATTGCATAACTTCATTATCTAAGCAATTATCTTTTTACTTTCTCATATACATGCGTATATACGGGGTAGTATAGAGAAAGTTATGTAATGCTACCGGGAGCGGTAGCTCAGTGCATCAACTGATGTCACTGCAGCGCCTCTGACAGGGAGGTCCTAGGTTCGAGTCCTGACGGCGGAAGGATTTTCGACACTAGCTTTTCAGCTACGTCGAATTCAGTCCTTGTCTGGAGGAGAATTCTAGCGGCCGGCGGCTCTGATCGGTAGTTTTCAGTGGTTTCTCCGATCAGCATCAGACGAATGCCAGAACAGTACCCTACCAGACGGGCCACGGACCGCGCGCGATCTGTCCTTCCTCTTCCCTGTCCTATCCTCTCCCCTTAAACATACACACACTAACATGCACTACACTACCACATATTCCGGGAGACCGGTCAGGAGCTTAAAGCTTGTCCCGGCTGGGGCGGTGCCCCGCTGGTGGGAGAGTCCTGGTTAGGGGGAAACCCCGCTAGCCGACGGTAGGTCGGCGCCGGATCTCGCCATCCAGCGGAGGAAGACCATCGCCATCTCCCGAGAAACAAACATGCACTACACTAACGGGACTAATGACCAAAGCAGTTGACGCGCCCGGAAACACGAAGAAACCAAACCAAACCTTATGTAATGCTGCGGAAAATCGATTTCGAGATTTCAACGGATATACACGTTTTGGGGTCTCTCTCCCGTCTTTCTACACTTAGTAAAAATGGTATCCAAAGTGAACAGGTATGGCTTTTGACCCATTGAGGCACTGGATGTAACGAAAAAGAAGATATCGCTACAAAATCTGCAACAACACTTCAAGTTCTGGAAAAACATATCCATGTAACACTGCTTGATATTAAAAAAAGTATAATAATCTCATAATTAAACATTGTAACTCACAATAAAAATTCACATCGTCAAAGCTACTTATAATTAGATCTACAAATTTCTACAATATGAAAATTTTGAACCTGCTATTATATTTTTGGAGATATATATTCTCTACTACCGCTGAGAGACATGGGGGAACATGTGAGAAAATCGTTAGGGATATGTAGAGAAATGAAGGGATCTATTTTATTTTCTCTGGAGATTTATTCTCAATGCTAGGTGATATTAGAATGCTCTTGCTATCTCCAAATACAAAACTTTTTAAATCATTATTTTAAAAGTGAAAATAGCTTCTCACTGGAACCCAACTTGCAGCGTTTCTGGCAACCCGTGCTTCGGGGTGAGGAAACCTTTGAAATTCGCGTTGTATAGATTGCGACATAACAAAAATCGTTTCCCTTGTAGGGACACGAAACCAGCAGCCGCTGGTGCCCTAACAGACTGGAGGTTGCACCTCCATTGAATGACGGAAAGTAGATATTGCTGCAATACCTTAAATATTGAATCTCATTAAAACGAGAATGGGTATTCCTAACATACAAAATATTTTTCCATCATCTGGGGGTTGTGCAATCATGCCATCTAAGCACGAGCCGCCACTGCACGAAACCCTAATTTAGGTAGTAGAAGTTATGTTTGAGTTATCCACGATAGTAAAGTACGTTGCAGTGAAATACTTGTTGTGAGTTGCGTGAAAGCGTGTCTTTTCAAATATGCCGTAATACGCAAACTTCTGTTTTACGTTGTTCCCTATACACTTATAAAATGCCGAAAATCGATGCTTTCGTATAAACTGCCAAATACCGTCATCTCGCCTTGGCAAATTATGTGGACAGGGTCATAGAAATATTTGGAGAAAAACGTGTTGAACTCAAACTCACAAATCACTAAATTTCTATATAAATACCGTTTGTATACCCGTTAATCGGTCGTGTTTAAAGAGTTGAAGATAATCGAGCTCAATTGCATGATTTCTCTTATGAGCCGATTATGACCAGGTAACAATGTTACTTAAAAGTGTTAATTTTGTCCTGTTTACAGAATTTGTCTCTTGTGTCATCTTTATGAATAGCACAGAATTGCTGAGATTTGATTGCACTTTATTCTTATTATTTACAATCTGTGTGTTTAAGGATTTGCTACAAATTCATGACGATATAACTGTAATTCCAAAAACTGTTCTCACAGAAAATGATTGAAAAGATTATACATTCATTCTTGTACGATTTGTGTTTAATTAAATAAAAAAAATTAAGTTATTGCTATAAAGAATTGAAATAATTTGTTTTGTACAGAAGCCTGCGTATTTACTTTTTATGCGTTGCGGAATAGCAGTGTTTGATACTTTGTTCAGGCTTTTAGTCACGAAATAATTTTGAATGCATTAGTAGATGGAAGATGTACGTCATAAAGTATATAATTTCACTGGCATTGTCCTCTGCCCTATCATATTTCAAAATGGAAAGTATACGAAAAAACACGATTATAATGGAAGTTATGGTAATTATGTATTATATTACATGAAAATAAAAATCTGATGGAATTTATACTTCAGAAACAATCGAAAAACAAATATTTTCCTGTGTATTACTACAAAACCCGAAAATACAGTAACTACAATAAAAATCCCACAATAAAATTCATCGCAACGCTGCTTATTGTATGGGCAAGAATTTTAAATGAGAAAGCCAGTTGGTCTTCATCTACAGATATTTGGAAGTACATTTTCATGTAAAGTATATATTTGATCCCACCGGGATCTGACCCCGCGCCATTCTATACATAACCCAGATTTGTTCTCAAATGATTGAGTTATGTAAACATTACATTCCAAACAAATTTTTCCGTATATGAAAGTAACTGAAGTACATTTCTCGGTTATTTGTTTATCAGGGTCGTCTCTTAGGAAACGAAATCAATTCCATGTATAGTGCTGTGTATACGGGACAGAGTTTAATTAAAACAGTTGGTCATACGCGTCGACATCATGGAGTCCAAGAAGTGATGAAGTGAAGAAACAGAGGGAGACAGAAGATAGGGTTGCTTGATGGATACCAATGGAATTCAGGATATCCAAAATATTTTTCAGAGAAAATTGATTCTTTTTACATAAATAAATAGTATTTCAAGTAAATCGTATAACAAAGAAATAGTATTTCAAGTAAAGGCTGAACGAGAATGGGCCCACGCAAGAGTTTTCTCGTCCGCCTCCGCGGAAGCAAACGAGTTCCTCGCTCGAGTCGGTCAGCCAGCGAGTTTTCTCGAACACATTTATACTTCGTCATTTTTTATGACATTTAGGCCTTCGCTACAGCAAGAAAACACAAAAGAGTGTAGAACTGAGTGAGGTTATGATACATAGCAGTAAAAGACGTGATAAACAACCAGTTTTTTAATTGTTTACTTGAATTTTCTCTTTAAACAGGAATCAACAAGAGAAACATCGTGTGAAAGATATACTTACTTGAATGAAACACGTTTATAATGAGCAATATAAAAAAAAATTTGAAGCAAGAAACTTGAAAGGGTATTTTGAAATGAATTAATTCATTATTTTCATAATTCGTATTTATTGTTTATGAATGAATTTATTAATTGTGAATTTTATTCTGAATTAGTTGATCGTTCTCAATTTATTCATAATTCAACCAATAAATACAGTAAAACAGAGGATGTAATTACGGAGCTCAAGAAAATATGTACAGATTGCACTCTTCCCTTAAAGGTCACATACGTTCCAGGTTTTTACATTAAATAACGTTTTGTACGCAATGCAGTAATGTATTTCTCTTTAGACAATTCGAAGTAGTGAAACAGATGGTTTACGATTATGGCAACAAAACCAGTATTTCACGGGTTAAAGTTACTCAAGAGCGTTTAATAAAACAACAAATGGGACTCGCAGGTGATATAGCTAACTGCTGTCCCGTTCCGGTATAGTTAACTGAGCCCGACATCTGGCGGAGAAAGTGAGAGTCATATCCCAGGCGCAGACGGGGACTGCCCACGGGGCGCGCCTGCTTAGATAAAAAGGCCCCAGACCCGCGTCGAGGGTAGGCTTCGAAGGAAGCCTGGGTCGAAACTCGCTGCAGACGGAAATATGTATCCACTGTGAGAGACAGAAAGGGACTTCTTTCCAGAACGGCCAACTTTACTCAAAGGACTCATCAAGTATACATTTTGAATCAATAAACCCAATATCAAATAAAAACAATGTTGTAACTGCAGGATTCAGGGGTGAATTACACACTCAATGTTTATAAGTGATTTACTGTCACCATAACAAATACACTTGAAACTAAGTAACAATAACTGAACAAATCCCATAACGTATAGTGCCTTATTACTGGCAGCGCTCGATAGCGAGCCGAGGCGGCTCGCGGGGTCAGGTGCCGGCTGTTATCACCGGCAGTGGCGATGAGATTCTCCCGTGCGGTAGCTGGCGGCGGCGGCCGCCCGAAGTCCACTCTTATCGCGTAGCTGATAACGCCACGACTGGGGCGTGTGGCGAGCGGCGGCGGTGGTAGCTGGATGCGAGGTTCATTACGGCACGAGAGCGCTCCGCTCCCGGCCTGTGACTTTATACCCCACCGCCCGGTGAAGGGGAGGGGGAGGGGCTGTGCCCCTCCACTAGCGGAGCGTAACTCCGACTCCTCTTCTGATTGGGGGGATACCACAAACAAATTCTCCAAATTTCATAAATAATGCATTCACCATCGTCAATAATTGCCTGAGCTTGTATGCTTGCAATAAGATGCAAAATTCATAAAATTAAATTACAGCTAATGTCAGATGAAGACAGAAAATTGGGATAATCCTCGGGATATAGCGCAGTGCTCGGCAAGACTCCCCCCTCCCCCGCCCCCACACACACGCACCTATTGGTTGCGTCCCCGAAGGCCCTAAGTTAAAGAGTGTTGAAGTGAAGGGTCAAAGAGTAAATCAGTACGCAGTAACAGAAATGTCCAGAATGACGTCACAACGTTTGGCGGGAATGTGTTGGGTGGCTACCTCTGGTGTGCGCGTAAGCGATTCCTGAAGAATTACTAAGTTTTTGACTGCATTATGCGATTTCCGAGGTGCGAGTGTCTTATCAAATTTATTTACAAGGACATTTGCTTTCATTCGGTTTATTTAGGTTCTGGCTGCGAATTTCGTCGACAAATTGGATTTAAAAAGCACTACTTTATCATAACAAGTCAAGTCGCTATCTTTCCTTGTTGAAACGGTTAGAAGTAAATATTATATAATAATAATATAACAGAATTTAAGATAATTAAACTATTAATTTTTCAATGTATTAATTGTAGTAAATATAAGTCACACATATTTACAAATATATAACTTGCACATTTTTATATTTAAAACAATGTTTGCACTTTCCTGGGTTGAATTCCAATTTTGATAATAGAATTTATGATTAAAGTCACGCGCTTAAAATGTTAATAGTTATCCCCAAATATTGTAATGTTAACATTTTTTATAAAAAATATTTTCAATATATTTTGCTTGGCAAGTTCTAATGAACATTTGATGCTACTTCTTGCAAAACAATTAAAACACAATAAAACAATGTAGGCTTTCACGGCCGGAGTTGTAATCAAATATTTTTTCCGGGCTGAAGGGCCGTGGTCCATTGGAAAACATATTTCCAGACGTTTCGTCCGCAACTACGGCAGACATCCTCAGTGGCGATGTGGTCTCGGACGAAGAATCCTCCTTGAAGGTTCCTCGGTGACTGTCAGTCACCGAGGAACCTTCAAGGAGGATTCTTCGGACAGTTGCGGACGAAACGTCTGGAAATATGTTTTCCAATGGACCACGGCCCTTCAGCCCGGAAAAAATCTTTGATTAATTGAAACACAACTTGATAGTCCTGGTGGCAGAAAAAACTGTGATTTGGTGACCTATGTAATTTTTAGACTTATCTTTTACACAAAAGTCTTGAAGATAAATTCGCTTTTACACAAATAAAGTCTTGAAGGTCCACAAAAGTTTCGTGGCTCATACATATTTTGATGCTGTGTTTGCACAAGTTCAGGCGATGCAAGTAAATGACAACTTATTTATTGAGAGCTACGTCCTTAGTGGGTTGTTTATATTATAGCAAAAGAGCGAAAAATTTACGTACGTTTTCACGTGGAACATCGAACATGACAAGAAAAATTTAGACGTGTGAATTGCGAATTACGAAGATGGGTGGAACCTGTACCCTACTTTTAACTTGAAATAACCATCTAAATTTACTTGTTTCAAAGCAGAAATTTACTTTTGTCCTGCTATGTAAATCCTGCCGACGTCGAGACTCGAACCTAGGACCTCCTGGTCAGAGTTGCTGCAGTGACATCAGTGAGACACCTCTCCCGGTTCCTTTCCCACTTTTTCTTTTGATAATAGAGATGTTGTCATTATTGTCGTGTCCAACGCCAGGGCTTTTGTATTTTTGTAATATTAATAACCATAAAATTTGATTTTACCCATTTGTAATTTTGTTATTAAAGATCAGTAGCTACTGGCAAAAAGTACCGCATAATAAGAAAAACCTCATTAAGTCAGAAAATTATTAGCAAGGCAGATGATTGTGTTGACCACAGACACGAACTTTCTGATTACTCATTCCCATAGGTAGCCGAACTAATGGTAAGTTCCGCAAAATTTTGTGGAAATTCAAAAGTCGTAAGGAACTACAGTGTAGTACAACGTCACAACCTTCGTGAACAAACATCATAAACTCCACCTTCAATTTCATTCATCATAACTAGAAAACGGAATTTATTATAATAAAAATATATATATATATATATATATATATATATATATATATACACACACTTACTTTTTACATAAGATGTACGAAAAAATAGAAAACATATAAAATAAAAATTCATTATTGTGTTTAAAATTGTTCTCTACAAGCATTTTCCGGCCATAGAACGTCTCCGATCAGTTCTTAAGGATTTGGAGTGTCTGAAAGTAGGTTCTATCTCTACTGAAGTAATTGTACACTAGACTTCACCAAATATAAGAATGTTATTCGAATTATAAAATACTTTCATAGTATATATTACAATGTTTACGAGAAGCCGGTGTACAAGTGAATAGTAGTACCGTGTTGGGAGTGATGAATCCCAGGGGAGGGAATTAAAGGGTATATATCCCACCTTCCAAATTGAACAACGCGATAAGGCAATTTTCTGTAAAAAATATTTGTTCGATTTCGATCGAGTAGCGAATTTGCTGGTTGAAACATGAGCCAGCACGTGGTTGAAATTACTTTCCTTCATAAAAATCTGCTCATCCTTGACTCGCAAGTACCAGTAAACGGGGGGAGGGGTAAGTTTGATAATTCATGGCGGAGATATGGTGGTAATGGAAGTGCAGCAGCATCAGAGTGGATTTGTAAGAATGATGATTCCGTAACAAATATTGCAAACCGGAATTGTTTCGACGTATAAATATACTACAATGTAGCGAAATATGTAAGAAATGTGTCGTAATAGGTAAAAAATGTAAAAAATGTAACTATACTAAAATATGTAAAAATATGTAAAATAAAAAATATGTAAAAATATGTAAAACAAAAATATTAGATTGATCCTATTTGGTTCAATAAATTTAAAAAAGAACCATCTTTCTACAATATAAAATAAAAATAGTTCTAATTAATTCAGAATGTCTTGTTAAGTCTAGAAAATATAATTGAATGCGGGTATCTACCTATAGTTCCTGTAAAAACACGTAATTACATGGAATCCGTTCCCTAAACATAACATTGGCGCGGCGCGGTTTTCGGCACGATACCTGCGCGTCCCGGCTCGACCGCCGGCCACCGTCTCCCCGCCGACAAACCCCGCCCCAACAAAGCGCGGGCGAATAGTTGATGACCCTCCCTCAAAGACCACCACGTGCCCAAGCCGCATCAGGGCCCAGGGTGCGAAATAGATTCAAAAGGCTGCCGCCTTCCTTTTTTTTTAGGTGGACCCGCCGCAAATAATAATAATAATAAGATGCCGCAAATACGGCATGTTATTGTAGCGGCAAATTAATTGTTTCATTTTGTTTGTTTTTTTTGTGATAGTTTCAATTAGGATAGTAAGCCGCAAAAACTCTGTCAAAGTTTGTAATAATCTTTGTAAAATAATTCATTCTCATGCCCTTTATCATCATCTTAGTTTTTTATTAAATGTGTTGTGAAATTTATTTTATGTTTTATTGAACATGTAATCCCGCAGCCAAAAAGAACCCCGGTATGATACAGTATTTTTTTTTTGTTGCGCCTTCGTCATGACGCAACGCGTCTCATAAACCCTCATTGGGCGTTGAGCGCTTATTACTGGGAGTAATCCTCCGTTACTTTTTATACCGTCATTATCAATAGGAGTAATCCTCCATTACTTTTTGCAGTCAGTAAGTCTTTAGTCCGTAAGTGATCAAAAGGACCGCCAGGTAGCATCTCCGCGTCCGCGCCTCTCTCTTGCGCGCTCCTGCGTCACTACCCAGCGGCCAGAGTTAGGAAGCAATAAAGATAGGAGTGAGGTTTGGGACACTGTACAGGGGTTGGACTAGCCCTTGTGAAGCAGCTGAATTCGTTTTGTTGAAACAAATTTCACATGCGATTGTCCGGGAATCGAACCCGAACCTTCTTGGTAAAAGGTGAGCGACTTCGCTCTTACACCACGAGACAGCTTTTCCATAACATTAGAGGGGTTGAGTTTCCATGGCACTCTTGAAATTTCCCCCCATTCAACAATTCACACTTTAGAGAATTTATGTCGGAAATTCCAGGTATTAATTAAATGTTCAAATATGAAAGATTTTACATTTAAGTAAACGTTCAATACCTATATCTGTCAAATTTGTACACCCTTCCACATTTAAATATTTTAAATTGGTCAAAAGATGAATTTCCTCAAAGCCTTCATCTGAAATTTTAGGACAATGTTTGATGTTCAAGTGTACCAATTTGGGGCAATATTCGCATATGGTTGACAGTAGCCGATCTCTTAAATCACTACTCTGACTGATATCTAATTTCTTCAATTTTTTTAACACTTTAGTTTTAAATATATGGGTCAGACGGTCACAGTGTCCACCTTCCAAAAGCGGAATAGAAAGATCTTCAAGAGTAGACATTGTCTGGAGAGCACCGAGGTCAGACGAAGTCATCTCCTGATTAATGGAAGGTATCGGTTTCATCACAGACAGTTTTATTAGATTGTGACAATGTTTAGCCACATTCGGAAGAGGTCCTGTCCCTCTCACTAAAAGTAATTCGAAAAATGTTATTGTGTCTTCTTCCCTATCCAGTAAAGAATTTAATCTTATTTGAGTGAAGCTTTTAGAATTTTGTATATTCAACATTTTCATATTTTTGCAACTCCGAGCAATTGATTTTAAGACTTCGTAATGATAAATAACGTCCCCAATAATTTACAAGCTTCGTAATTTGCAACATTTCCCGACATCTTTTAGCACTGTAGAATCAACTTTAGATACATCAGGTTCGTAACTGGAATTTTAAAAATCAAAGTCAACTCAATGATTGTGCTTTTACTGTTTTCTAATAAATTATCAATATTGACCCTTATTGTTGATAGTTTGCACTATCAACAATAAGGGTCAAACCTTTGATCATGGGGCAATTTTCTGTAAGAATTTCAAAAATCTTCGGGAACTCACGATTATTAAAGTGCTCAGAAAGATGAAAGGATTGTATGCGTAGAGTATTTTTCAAAACCTTTATAATGGGAGCAGCAATACGCGACGTAGGGCGATATTCTATGTTGTACCACAAATAACTATCTAAAACGATGTTGTGCCACAACCTGCATACAAATGGAATGGTAAGGGCGAGGTCTTCTACTGGGAGCAGAGAGAAAATTTTCAACAGCATTTCGTGAGGTAAGTCGTTGAAACTTTTTGAAGGATCTTCTGACTCACCATCTTTTGGAATTAGATATATTTATTATATTATTATTATAATACAGTAGCAAACTTTATGTAGAATATTTTGGTAAAACATATTTTCCCTAAATTCGATTGTTTTTTCTTTCTCGCTGCCGCTTACGCTGTAGAGAGAAATGTATGTAAAGTTGCGGGAAAAGCGGTGACTTTTCGGCAGAAATACTCTTATTACTGAGCGCTAGTAACGAAACGTGGATAAATTCAGTTAAATTTATAAATAAATCATCTAATACATGGTGTAGCAAGAATCCACATTTTGTGGGTCCTTGATACCAAAAAATTGAATGATGGCAAAACGTCTGCCCGTCTGTCTGTGAACAACTCTAGCGGCTAAACTGTTCAGTCGATTTTCTCCAAAATTGATAATGCCCAGTCGATCTGATTTATGCCGCGGCTCATTCAATCTGAAATCGATATTTTAATTTTGGGGATACTTTACATACCCATGAAATATTTTCAAATTTTTCAAAAAAATGGCTCCAACGTTTTTGATTAAATTTTCTTATAAGATAGTGTGAAGTAATTTTAAAGGAATGGTGCAGATCACATGCTTCTTGTAGATCCTGATTTTTCAAATGCTGCAAAAATCAAAATAATTTTTGAAGTCTTCCTACAACTAAAATATTAAAGATAGAAAATTTTTACTTGAATGAAATCTGTTCCTTAAAGATAGTTTTTGAAATAAGGTAGTTAACAAATTTTCGAGATTTTTAGCGCTTTTCGCGTAATTTTGCGTGAAATGTAGACAATTTTTTTAATTTTGTTGAAACATTTTGCTCTCAAAAAAGGCAACAAATTTTTTGATGAAATGTTAACATCAGATAGCGATTAGAACGCTTAAGACAATGAGACCTATCTCATGTTCGTTGAATATTCGCATTTTTGAAAATTTCAAAAATTCAAAATTGTTTTGGCGCCTTCTTACAACTACAATTGTGAAGATTCAAATTTTTCCCTAATGAAATATGTTCATCAGAAGATCTAAAAATAATGTTACGTTTAAATTTTTGAAAAAAATGAGTTTTTTGGCGAAATTTTGTTTCAAACATAGGCAATTTTTATTTTCTTAAAAACGGCACTCCATTTTTTGATTAGGATCTTGGATAGTATAAAGGACGCTTAAGGGAAGTTCGTTGAAATGCCTAATTTTTCGAAAATTCAAAAAAATCAAAAAAAATCGGTGTCGTCCTACAGCTACAATTTTGTGAGGATACACTTTTTTTAATGAAATGGGTTCATGAAAAACAGATCTTTAAATAAGACCAAATTATTATTATTATTATTATTATTTTTTTTTTTTTTTTTTTTTTTAAGATGAGTATTTTTGTGTCATTTGGTGTCAAACATAGTCGCCCACTTCGAATTTCCTGCGCTTCGTTGAATGATATTTGAGATTTGCTTCAAGGCAGTTGAATGCTACATGAGTTACAATTGGTGTATTATTTCACATTTCTTTGATCGTTTCTTACATTCGATCTTTACATTTCTTTGATCGTTTCTTACAAATTAATTTTAGAAATTATTTTAAACATATTTGATAATTCATATTTATTCATATTTTCAAACTCAGCACCCCTGGAAACAGGAAGGAGCAAAGAATCAAAACTACACCACAATATTATACAACATATTTTCTTCCATGGCCAGTACCGTAACGTTTAGGCTCGCAATGCAAACGGTAATTGCGACAATATCGCCGATCGATACGATAATTATGTTGAAAAACCATATTTTTTTTATTTCTGAAAACTAATTTCTTCATAAAGTGATGGTCATAATGCAGGAAGATTCATGATGGCAACACTGTCTTCCCTCCATTTCTTGAACGTTCTTTGAACTTCGTTGGTGGCGCGTGCACGGCGCGTGGGCGCGTGTTACTGTGTACTAGTAGTTGCATTTTCGTGAAAGGTGGTGTGACATGTTCAACGTAGCCGGTAATACATTTTCCCTACGATATACAGTACGTACTATACGAATATAACATTTTGTTCATAAGATGTGATCATTATAAGTTGGTTTTCTTCTTCCCCGAATTGCTGAAGAGTAATTTTAATGTGTTTGCATTGCGGAGTGAGAATACCATAACCAATGAAGGTCTACTGAGGTGTGATTGCTAGTTGAAAACTTTACCCAATGTGTATAATGTCAGCTCGTGTCGTATATCAACTTAAAGACGGAATGATGAATGGTTAGTTTAAGTTCTGAAGGAGGAGTGAATGTTCTTTGTAAAATATGATTATCACAGGAACGAAAGCTCATTGGTGTATTACATTGTACATATCTTACAATTTGGTGCGAAGAGTTTCATGTTTAATTTCAGTTCCTTGGATTAGCGTCATTGTACTTTCAAACAAAATTTCTTTTGTGTACTGAATGTCATTATTTCTCGTGTCTTTAAAAGTGTGCGACTTCAAAATGACATGGGATGTATCCAATATTAATGAATTTGTATTGTGGAAGTAATGCAAAAGAATATCGTCAGTTGCCCATGTGGGACATCTGGACATTATCTTAAAATCATATATTTTATTTGTATTAATGTAGCCTAATTGATTTGTAGTGCGAATGTGTAATGTTTTGAGGCCTTCTTATTAATATAAGATGTTCATAAAAGGTCATAGTGAAGCTTTTTAATAACTAAACCTCTGAAAAAAATAATTTATGTTAATGAAGTAATAATAGATTCATTAACTGTTTCTTTCATTGGTAAGGTAGCTAGCAACATATAGTTTACTCAGTGCAGTTTTATATCATGGAGATGAAAATTCATCTCCACCTTATATTCTTAGGAAATTATTATTATGAGTACAGGCCTAGTTACAGAGTGAAGTAAATTACACATGTGTAATTTATCTAATACGTTATACCATAATAAATTAAAATTGTTGGTTAGGCTTTTGTGATATCTTAGTCATAAAGAATATGTTACCAAGCCCAGAGGCATGGGTTGGAGATATAATCAATTTAAAATTGAGTCATTATGAAAAATAGTTTACATTAATTTGTGGTTTACTAGTTCATTGCTATGTGCCTCAAACAAAATGCTGAATGGTATTGTTAATTCCCTTGCGGGCCTTTCTTATTCTTTATACCCTCGGGTATTTTGAATACTTTATGGCCCAACAGAACATGTACAATATTTTTATGTAATCTATTTATTAAAGTTACAATTTAATCAAATACAATAAATAGCATAATGCTCAAATAAGTAAAATAACTCGTAAACCTTATTTTGCTTTATTGATATGAAAATTGCAATTTTGGAATCTTCCCGTGAATATGCAATTGCCACCAATCACTCATATTTCACTGTTACTTATCACATTTTTTAGAGACATAGTATTTGCTTCTTGAATAGCAGTAGTACTTGTAGAAATGACGTATAAGGCACATTGGCTAACATACTCGTAATGTTATGTTTTTTGGTGTTATGACATATTCTAAATAACTTTTGGCAATGGAAGCAAATAATTTAAAAGTACAGTTTCATCAATGCAATTTACACTGTTATATAACTCTGAAATACGCCATAAACATTTTCATATGTGTTTTGAGATTTTACTGGAATCCACTGTCCATAGTTTTGTTAGCATTTGCGAGAATTTCCACAGGAACTTCACAATATTCTTTTATTTTGTACGAACAGGTCAGTCTAATAGCGATTATGCGATAGTAATTTAACACACACTTGTTTATCTGACGTCATATTGACAAATGACTATAAAAATGCATATTTTCACTTTAGACATTAGGAAAATTATAAAATGTTTCGAATTCTCATTTAATTGAGCAAGGAACTAGTAGACCATAAAGTTTTGTATGCACCACAGGCATTACTCAGGCCAGAGGCCCTCGGAGTTGGAAGTTACCCTTGGGGCAAAAACATCCACTTAATGCCCTAGTTACATAAATAACTATCCCATATTTCTTACTCCTATATTAACCTATAAAATAATTTGACTTTTTCATAATTATTCAAAATTTTAAATTGAATTTAACTCAATTCTACAGTTTTGCAATAGAATGACTGAAATTTATATTTATTTTGTTGGGTAAAATAATTCTATTTCTTAGATGAAATTAGTTTTAATTTAATTTAATTTTTTTTTAAAACCTAATTCTTCAAGTTTTTTTTGTTTAGATGAATAGTGAAGCTGCTGGATGATTTTGAAAGATCGCTGTACTGATTGTGCCACTGAGGAATATCTCGTGTGTCTATTTGATTTGGTTTATTTTCATTGTTTCGTTTATCTAAAACTTGGCTTCTTCCAACTGAAGACTTTGGTTTGTTATTCTTCAGCTGCAAGGGTACTTAACGGGAGGGGCTTATTGTATGGTGCATGACAAAATAAACCAGTTTATTATTTTAAGTCTGTGAATAAGACATGAATTCTAGTGAAAGTAAATTTAAAAAAATCATGTTTTTTCATGCAGCATTACATAACTTTCTCTTTACTGCAGAAGCGAGAAAGTAAAAATAACAGTATTTTGGAGACTTAAGGCACCTAGAAGAGTAACGTAGAAGAAAGCTAACCACTTTTCGAAATTATTGTGCTATGTCAAGTGTAAATTCCAAGCAAGTGTTACACATTTGATATGTACAGTACATGTATCCTACTGGAACTGAAGCAACAACATTGGTTAAAATGATGTCTTGTCTTCAGTTCGATCATATAATGAACTTTCAGTGCAAAACAGGTCAGTTTTGTGTTTATTTCATTAATTTCTCCCTGAAATTAATGGAATAAATTAAATTAAATTTATATATGTTTATTTGCAGATCTTGAGCTATTGGTATTTACCAAAAGAGGGAACTATTGCATTTATCAAAATTCTTAATGCATTCTTCACAAACTATCATCTCATGGAGTGTTGTAGCAAGTGTTCCAGTGGTGAGCAGAGAAGACACTAGTCTGTGTTCATGACCAAAATTGAATGAATATTAAGTATCAATTTTGTAATGTTTCATTTTGTGCATAGAAAGCAATACCTCTTAACTTTGAACCAAATTCTGTGCATGGAATTTCTGTGTAGAAAGATAAGTGACAAGTAAAACGTTACCATTCATGACGGAATTAGAGAAAATAAATCCAAAATGCTATTGTATTCGCATGGGAAAATACAGACACAGTTAAACATCTGAGAGCCTAAGGATTGCTTTATTATTGATTGTATAAGTATACACACACAGGAAACTGGAAGTTGTGAGTTCGGTTGTTTTTGAAATGTCTCTTTTCCATGAATGGAGTGATATGTTGGGACAATTGTAGTTCCTTGTGTAATAATGTTGTTGTTTTACTGCTCACATTTAATAATCAACTAATGAAACAAACAAGACTACAACATTACAACAATTCGGTCTGCAGAACCTTTGAGTTCATGGATACATTGTAAAATAACATTTAAAAGTTTTTCTGTTAAAAGGTGGATACCTGACTCAAATATCAATTTCAAAGTGTAATTAGATAAAGAGGTTCATTGTCTTTACTTTTCTTATGTATTCTATTAAAAATTGAATTACAGTGGGAATTTCACTTTAACGTTTCCTGTGACTTGATTTTTAATAATTAAGGTGTATTGTTTTCTACCTTTTTTATAGCGAATAGAAATTGTCCATCAACATTTCATTTGTTATCTTTATATTTAGAAAATGTCTTGCTGGAAAGTTCTCTTAATGGTAATATTATAAAACACATAATTTTCCATTGGTTTTATAACTTACTTTCACTAGATTGTTGTTGAGACTGAATTACTCCATAACAGGTGTATGTTTAATGTATAGCATCCAACTGACTAATGTGACCAATAGCATCCAACTAACTGAAATGGAAAAAAGAGGAGTTGATATCACAGAATCGAGGTTGTTTGAATCATGGCATCGACCTGGAATGGTGACAATAACCGTAAACCCTTGTAACCGACTCTATAAACATATTTCTGGAACTAGAACTGAATGAAACAGTTTTAGGTTATGAAAAGTTTATATTGTACAAATTTTATCACTAAGTTCACAATTTGAGTAGTGGCAGTACATGTTACTTATACTAGGCCCCCTTCCGATAATTAAAATTAACTACATTTAGTTGTGTAACACTGGTTGACAAAAAAGAAAAAAAAATTTTGGCTCAGAAAGAAAAATATCTGATTCTGGTACCCTTTTTTTCTCCTGAATTCAAATATATCGGTTTTTCTCTATCACTCAAGGTTTCCGGGAGACAGGCATTTATAATTTCAAACACTTTTCTACATTTTTGTAGAAATTTCTACATATTTTCTACATTCTTGAGTGCACTACATTCGAACATTCAGACTCGCCTAAAAAGTCAGAAATGCCGATTTTCTGCTGTAAATGATCTTGGCTGTCCAGGTGACGCAGCGTCGAAGGCTGTGTGCCAACACAGCCTTCGACGCGGCGTCACCTGGACAGCCAAGATCATTTACATGACTCTGGCCGCGGAAGCCTACGACTTCGATTTTCTGCTGTATTTAGCTTGTGGAGCATTCCTCTTGATGGTCCAACAATAATCGGCCAGCATATTAGGATTCCATTTGCCTTGATATCTCTTTTCTATAGCTGAAATCTCCTGATGAAAGCGTTTCCAGTGCCCATCGCTCACTGCACAAAGATTTTCCGGGAAGAAATCTAGGTGCAAGTGCAGGAAGTGGACAGGACATATTACAGCCCAAATTTTTATAAGATGTTATAAGATCATTGACAAGATCACAGTAATTTTCTGCCTGCAGTTTTCCCAAAAGACTGTGAGTTACTTTCTTGAATGCTTGCTAAGCTGCTTTCTCCAGTGGATTCAATAGTTCCTTAAACTCATCATGCATTAGTGATTGTATTTGTGGACCCACAAGTATCCCTTCTTTAATTTTCTTTTCACTAATTTTTGGAAACTTCTGTTTTAGGTACATGAAACCAGGAGTATTGCTCATGGCTTTCATGAAATTCTTCATTAATTCTAGTTTGATATGTAACGGAGGTAGATACACATATTTAGGATTACACAATGAGTCATGTTTCAAATTTTTCTGTCTAGGAATGAATGATTTGCGTTTAGGCCATTCTTTTCTGCTGTAATAGTTTTTTCTGTCCCTATTATCCCAAAGACACAAAAAACAACTACTTTGTGTAACCAAGAATAAGTGCAATTTCCTTCAAATCATCATAAATATTACATGAAATTATAAAAAGAAAGGTCCAAAGGTGATTTATTGACAATCACCTGTGATACAATTTAATCAAATACATAAATGACGTTTCGGAGGACAATTGCCTCCATCTTCAGACAATAATAAAAATTACATAGTCAGCTTGAGCCGAATATAATTTACAACCTCATTATCGTTGTAAAGCTGTCCTCATAGTAAAATGATAGGGTCTCAAGAACACGAAGCATGAAGTCTCGTGGACTACATTGGTTCTAGTAGGTCAACCGTTCGATGGAAAGTTTGAGAAGAAATCACAAATATTCCATTCATACACTGCATATTGAAGCTTTGTCAATATAAATTGAAAGTTTTCATATGTTCCTTTCATACTAGCAGAGTGAGCCAGAGGTATTGATGAAAATTTATTTCCATTATGCAGAAGCACTGCTTTCGCTTTGGAGGAATCAATGAACAAGCACCATTCTGTTGGGCTATGTTCAATACCAAATGTCTCCATAAGAGAAGAAATGTCATTGCAAAACACTAAGCCATTTTCTTCAGAAAAATTGTCTTTAAATAGAGAATGACGACTACGATACGTACAAATCTTTGTACTCTTTTGAAGAAGATTCCATCCTTTTAGCCAGGACCCAAGCATTTCAGATTGGATTTTGGATAACTTTGTCTTGTGTGAGATCGTTAAGATCTTCTCGAGTAAATAAATGAGGCTCAGATGAACAGGTTTTTTCAAAAGTTGTATCATCAAAATCTGTTTCTTCTTCCTTACTTCCATGGGAATCTGAGCTCTCTTCATGAAATGTTATGTATTCAGAATTCTTTCAAATTCTGCTAGTCTTCATGCAGCTCATTGTTGTATTTTACGTTCCTGCCTGAGATCTGGTATACTTTCTTTGGAAGCTCCTTGTATGGTACCCAGACCTTTAGATTGCAAGAAAAAGAATCTTATAATAAAAAAATCCGTGTGATTCCTGCAAGCCTCTCTTCATTGTGTTTGGAATCTTACCTTGCCTAATTATTTAATTTTTACACACTTCTCCCCCAAGAAATGTATCTGTCATAACTGAGCTTGTAAAACTTATCAAAGAGTGCTTTCTTATCATTCAGTTGCAGCTCGCCGCACTTGAAGTTGAAACAGCATGACTGCGATCTACCGAAAATTACCTCGCGTGCTACTAGTAACTCGCAATCGACATTTTGGTGATCACTGCATTAAAACTGAAATCGAAGAGAAATGTTTCTTAGAAAAATGACCTATATAAAACCTCGCAGTCACTTCGCCACTCTATTTTTTTTTTTTTTTTTTTTTTTTTTTTTTTTTTTTCGAGCTGTTTTAAAATGTAGCGTTTGTTTTCTATGTTGTTGCATAAAACCAACACAGTTTCTTCCACATGAAATTGCTGAAGATAAGTTCGGATAGTGTCAAGTCCTCTTAAGGTAACATTATCCTCATCTTCCTCATTAGCAACTTTAGACATTTCCTTCCCTTTAGCAGTAGGAACTTGGATCTTTTGGTGTAAACAGGCTTCAATCAAATTATAGACAACGAATAATACAAGGACACTTTATTTCATATTGCACAACGTTTCGAAATCACATTGATGCGGGCACACATTCAGTAGTTCTAAATGGCACACACAGTAAATCATTATCCAATAAAAATACTTGAGATAAATTCATACATGTAGCCCACTTTGCCACTGACCCCTGGAAATAATATTTCTACGGAGGAATCAGCACAACATTATTCACTGTAGGGTGGAGGCACTGGTAGGATGACAAAATCTTGGTCGATCATGACGTTTGTTTTAGTGAACTTAGTTTTCATGTCTATGATAAGGGTCCGTCTTAATTAATGCACTTTCTGGATAGAAGTCACGTAGGTGTTGCATTATGGTAGAGATATCTTCATAGAATAATTGCACATTTGTCACATCGTTAAAGTACAGGCTCGTGCTTCAGGTATTTTCGAGAGTCGTTATAATGCTCGAAAGTCTCTTTAAACCCATCACTATATTGGTAATGTTCCAATATATCTATTTTAGATTCTTGCTGAGATAGCATTTGTTCGATAATACCAAAGTTTAAATTTAGGCGATTCATCTCGTTATAGAATTTTGCGAAAATTGGGGCCCGCAGATCCGCCGGAGGCGAGCGCGACGGGGCGTCCGCTTTATTCAACTCTGATGGGATGTACAATATTTCATAGGTACAAAAATTGAACGCTATATGCGCAAGTAAACAAACAAAAGGGTCAAAAACATGAGTCACTTTTCGCTTAAAATTAAACACAACACTGATATTGTCCACGTATAGAGTGGTCTTGAAACTGGCGTGATCGAGCAGCGCGCCGAGGGCGGCGAGCGTCTCGGCGTGGTAGATGTCCATTCCGGGGGGCGTGCTCCACACGCGGGTGTTATATTCCGATGTCCAGGTGCATTGCCTGGGGGTGGCATCGGAATATACGGTGATGGCCGGGAGGTCCGGCGGTTGAGCTAGGCGTGGGAGGGGTGCAAGCGGCGCAGCCAAGGCTCCGCGTAGTGCGGCCACATTCGTATCAGCCGGGCAAGCGGGTACGTGGCGGTGGTGGCCACTGAGAGCCACCCCACCATTCCAGCGTAAGACAGCCGGAAATGGTGGTTGCGTAACCAAGCCACAGGGACGTTGCGTACAGCTTGCAGGTAAGCTTGGTCAGCATGGATAGTTTTCGTCTCCAAGTCGAGATGTACTCCCAAGTACTTAATTTTGGTGACTGGGAGCAGCTGAGATTTGGTCTCGTTAATCGTGAAACCATGGCGCCGAAAGGCGTCCACATCGTGCAAGAGGTCGTCTGGATTGTCAGAAAGCAGCAGGAAGTCGTCATAGTAAACGTGTACAGTACTATGGCAAATCTGTCGGGCCGCCGCCGTCATGGCAATCTGCATGAGTAGCGGGGAGAGGGACCAT
Organism: Teleogryllus oceanicus; assembly: GCA_964035755.1. NCBI lineage: Eukaryota > Metazoa > Arthropoda > Insecta > Orthoptera > Gryllidae > Teleogryllus > Teleogryllus oceanicus. The sequence continues at coordinate 177,253,913 of CAXIVR010000003.1, forward strand.
CCCATCGGTAGAGCGGCGAAGCGGTAAAACCGCCCCGCACACTCCACCGAGAAGTGATGCCTCGTCCCGCCACTCATGGGGATGTGGTAGAATCCGTCGACCAGGTCGATGCGCACGGCGTACGAAAACTTTCGTACGTCCGCGAGCACCGACGTGGCCGACGGAAGCGTGACGGACGGCGACTGGGCGTATGCAGGTGTCCAGGGGGACATATCACAGATGAGGCGGTGGCGCCCGTCTCCCTTCGGTACTAAGAAGCACGAGAAGGAATTCGCGGGGGCGGACGCCACCTCCTCCAGGATGCCCGCGGCAGCCATGTTGCGCAGGGTTTTGGAGAGAGCCCGGTTAGTCGGGCGTCGTCGCACTGGAACTGTGCTCGGGGGCACGTGATGCACGCCGTGCTGGAAGAGTGAGTGCTGAATGTCCGGGGTTCGGCGCGTGGTGAATGTGAGGGGCGGCACGTCCCGCGGGTTCACGTGCTGGCGAGGCGCCCCGGGCAGGACGCTGGCGTCCTGGGACGGTTCTTCAGAAGCGTCGTCCGTGTTGTCCCGATCTTGCTGGTCGTTGCGGCGGTCGTCCTTGTTGGTGTCGTCCCGCTGCTGGTCGCTCAGCTCCTGGATGATCGGGCGCCAAAACTGCCAGTCTATGGGGACGGGCTGTGTTTCGGCAGGTGGCGGAGGCTGCACGACATCCAGGAGCTGGTCGAACAGCAGCAGGAACTCGGCTGGGTCCCACTCCGCGGTGGTGCGAGGAGCCCCGGTGAGAGCGGTGCGCGGTGGCACCGGCGCGGCCGCTTCCTCGCGCGGCGCCGTGGCGTACCTACGCCGACGACGTCGCATTGGTCGCCGCCGCGGCCGTCGCCCCGCGCCCGCGGCCGCGGCCCCGCTGAAAGCGCTGAGGCTCCTGTTTGTAGGTACGGCGCGGGGGCGGAGGCGGTGGCGGCTCCGCGATTTGGAGGCCGAATAAGTCGGCGTCTTCGGCATTGTGCACCGCCGTGCGCCAGCCCTTCTTAAGGGCAATCGTCATAATCCTTACGCGCTCATTGATGAACGTGCGGTCGGCGTCATCGACGTGCGGGATCACGGGCCGGAGGAGTGCCAGATAGCGGCACTCCACCTGGTTCCGTTTCCCGACGGCAGAGTTCTCTGCCTGAGACGCCACAAAATCCCACGCCCGCTCCAGGTCGAAGCGGGGCGCGGGCTGTGGCGTCTGGAGTAGGCGCTGCAGGGCTGCCAGGAGTGCGGTGGCCTGCGTTGCGTCGTCCATCGTTTGCGTAGCTCTTTGTGGACGGGCGTACTCGGTGAGAGTCGACTGCCTGGGCGTCGATGATGCGGCTGGTAAGTCGTCCGATGACGTAGACGGCTGGGAGGGCGGTGGTTTCTGTCGCGGAGGACGCGGCTGGGTTCGCGGTGGTCGCGGTTGGTTCTTAGAACGCTTGGTAGGCATCGAGTCGGGCGCGCGAAACAGAAGGCATGATGCCAAAAACTCGGAGAAACATCACGAGGAACGAGACGCGGAGCGTACGGACCAGCTTCTTGGGGCGCACCCGCTCGGCTCGGGCTCCGGCGAAAATTCGTAAAACAAGAATGGAAACGTGTTGCTGTTATTCTTCAGAGATACAGATGCATCCTGAATTATATTAAAAGAATCTAAGGTGGCAAGGTCAAAGTGGAACATAAACTTGTAATAGCGGGCGGTGGTCACAGCTGCTCCAAGAGGGTCGGCGTAGAATCCCAGCGTTTCAATTTTTGTAGAGTTTAACCCGTCTCCTCGGGCGGCGGATCTGCAAGTGTGTGTTTTCTTTTAGTTTTCACTTGTCGAAAATGCTGAACATGAATTTGGCCATTTTTCATGCGACAGTGAATTTTGTTGCCTTCTATTTTAATGAGTTCGCCTGCTCAAAAGAGGTTACGTGATTTCCGGTTGCGGGTTAAGGGGTCGGTGAGGTAGACAGTGTCACCTAACTTAGTGTTGGTGAAAGGGGTTGGCTTTGCATTGGCGGGGTTGGGCTGGTAGCTTTTGTACATGAGATGCTTTGTCTAGTATATATTCTTCTAATTTCGGTGTGTGTGTGTGGGGGGGGGGAATACGTGATTCAGAGGTTTGTAATGGAAACGGAAAAATTGTTTGTAACGGAAAAAGGTGTTCTGTTGGTGGTTGAGTGAATGGAGGAATTATAGTGATGAAGTCAACCTCTAGGTGTTTCAGAGGGATGGCCGTATCCGTTCTTCTAAGAATTAGTTTTTCTAAGATAGTGGAGTTGAAACGTTCCACGGGGGAGTTGGAGGGCGAGTGTAAAGGGATGGTGGCATGATAGACAATGTAATGAGAATGACAAAAATCAGAGATTAATTTATGTTGGAACTCGATTCCCTGTTCATAAGTAAATTTGTGCGGGGAATCCGTGGTGGGAAAATACTGTTTAAGGGTACATAGTGCAGAATAACCTGTGTCATCTAGTAACAGATAAGCCTGTCCGTATTTTGAAAATACGTCCAAGATAGTAAGTATTCTTTCACCCTCAAAGTGAAAGGTATCCACATGGAGGAGTGAGAAAGGTGTCGCAGCGGTGATGGGGCCCTTATTCGGTTCCTTGTTTGGGTGCCGATCGTACTTGTGGCACACGTAGCAATAATGTGTATGTGTATTTGCCAACTCGCCTCGTTAAATTTGGCCAGTAGTACTTCTGTTTCAAATGTTCAACTGCTGCATGGATACCATTACGATTAAGACTGTTATTGTTTTGTCACGTCTTCTACATTCTCTAGTAATTTAGTTGTGCGGATAATAGATCCGAAGTAAGAAGTTTCTGATGTACCCTGATAAAGGGTAGTTCGATTGTGACGTTATCGAAATAAACAGCCTATTTATCTGAGGGGAATAATGAGTTTGGGGAAAAGATCTTGTAAGTCGCGTGAAAGTTTTTTATTTTTAGTAACGCGTATTCTAATATTTTCCCCATTTATTCTATTAATTCTTATTTTGATTGAGACTTCGTTTTGACATGCGCCACGTGAAGATTGGGTCTTCCTGATTAGAATGGATAGTTTCTGAATCAAGTTCAGTCTGATATTCATCATTAGGGATCATGGCGGCATTAAAAACAATATCGAGTGCATTTACTTCAATGCGTGATAGTGCATCAGAGTGCTTCACTGCGCTTGTAAATAAGACCACATCAGGGAAAAGAAAGCATCAGAAAATTCATTACAAACTTTGAATATATCATCTCTTTCCGCATCGTTGATGTGTTGCGTGCTAAAGAATTCACTGTTTCTGTCAGAAATAGAATTGATTTCGACAGGTTGAATGTTGACGTTATCTAGAGGTTCTACTAGGACTGACTGTTTAAAAACTCAGTTCCACGAGAGATTCCGTCAGATATTTGACAGTGTAATTTTCCGCAGTTGAAATTGCATCTGAGAAGTAACAATTTTGATGAATAAAAGATGGAATATACACATCACCTTGTTTAACATTTACTGGAATTGGCAGGGAAATCTCTTTGCTTGCGAGAATAACGGATATGAAACTATGATTTTATCTTTTAAAGTAATAGTACTCTTTGTAATTTATTGTGGCCCCTAGTTTGTCTGTGGTTCCAATTAGCGCATCGAAATAACAATGCCATTGTGTGACTCTCAATGACAATGACTCTCTCTCTTCACTTGAGTGTTTATATCATATTCTGAAAAAAAAATTGGAAACAGTACATTATCGCTACTAGTGCATTCCGCATGTGTGGACTGGATACGGAAAGGTTCTTTAAAATGCAATCTGGAAAGAGTGAGTATGCAACGGTCGGGTTCATGACAGAGTTGCTTGCTCCGCTATCGATTAGAATCCGAAGTCCAAAAAGAGTGAAAAGCGGCATATGAGGTACATATGAGCGGACATGAGGCCTATGTCAGGTGCTTCGATCCTGATGAGTGGGCAAAGTGAAAAATCCTGAGGAGACTTCATTTTCTCGTATGATAAGTTTCAGTGCGCTGTCCTTCGGAAGCGCAGTAACCTTTGTCCGAATAGTCATATTCTGGAAGGGGAGTGTTGTAAGAATTCAACATAAGCGAAGTAGGCTTCGCTGGGGTACTCAGAATGATGATTCATATTTTGCCTAACGGTTGACACACCTGACATGGGCCTGGGAAATTTCCCTTGTCCCTGAATAGGTGAACGATGTATCTTCCCTGTTTTCTGAAATGTTGGATACCGCCGAACGTGTGAATTTTGAGTAGTTATGAGAAGTGGTGACCAACGTGAATTGGGCAGCGTTGATCTCGGGAAAAATCCTGCGGGTTCTAACAATGTTTCCCACTCGGGCCACTGCCAGCTTGACCAGTGTTTTTCCCAGGATGGGTAGCAAGCATATCGGTCTGTAAGCCTTTGCTTCGTCCGGTACTCTGTCGTTGTCCTTCCTCAGCAACACTATCCGGGCGACCTTCCAAGTCTTAGGAAAGTAGCCTGAAAACAGGCATTGGTTAAGTCAGTCTGAAAGTTCCCCTCGAATAATGGGGAGTGCTTTCTTAAGCATCTCTGGGTGAATCATGTCCACGCCAGGAGCCTTGCCCGCCTTGAGCCCCGCCACCGCAGTCTCCAGTTCTTCATAGTTGAACTCTGGTGTCCCGTCCTCCAGGTCCGTTTCCTCGTCCATCAGCCGCCTGAGGTTCACGTGTACTGGTCCTTCCCCTTCCGTCGTGTCCGGCGGGAGCAGGGCGCCCATCAGCGCCCGCGCGGTCTCTTCCCACGTGCTCGTGTGGCCTTGTCCCTGTTTTATGGTGGAAAGGGCTTCTGCGATTTTCTGTTTTCCTGAGGCAGTCTTGTATGGGACGCCCCAGGGATCCTTCTCTGTTAGCTTTGCAACGTACTCCTCCCACGAGCGTTGCTTGCTGTGAATGATTCCTTTTTCCAAGTCCCGCTTGGCTTCTTTTCCCTCTTTTCCTGCTCCTTTGGTAAGTCTTCTGAGCACGCCTTTTCGACCGCACGAGCTCCGTGAGCTCCCCACTCCACCAGGGCACCGTTCTGGACCTCTTGGGGGGCCGTGTGGAATTCGCAGCATTGATTATCGCCTCGGTGAGGCGCCGAACCTTTTCATCTATAGTTGTCGTCCTCCAGTTTTCTCTTGCCTGGATTATGAGGGCGGCCAGTCTCTTGGTGAACAAGTCCCAGCGGGCACTCTTCACCCTAAATTTTGTCTCTAGAATTTCTGATCCTGGAGTGGTCCCGTCCTGTTGGGGCTCCAGGTGATAAACGAGGAAGATCGCCCGGTGGTCACTGAGGACTGCCCCGTCGACGACCCGCCACCCCGAGATTCGAGGGAACGGCGGCGTCGTTGACGAGTGTCAAGTCAATGTTAGTGCCCACCTCCCTTCCTCCCAGCGATCGCACAAAAGTAGCCGGCTGGTCAGGCTCATTGGCTATATGGAGACCTTGTCTCAATATCAACTCCTCGCACGTCCGTGGACTCGCCATGCCAGAGGACGGAGTGCGAGTTCGAGCCAACCCCTAGCAGGAAGGGGGTGCGCCTGTCAGTGGCGTCAATCGTTCTGTCTAATGTGTTCAAGTTGTCAGCTAGGCCCTCGCTGGGTGACCAATATGCCGAAGCTATGACAAAGGTCTTCGCGTCACGCACCCGGATTTCTGCTAGTGCCTGATTTGGATTAGATAGATGACTTAAGTGCAAGACCCGTAGGTGCGGGTTGTTCATCAGGATCGCCGCGCGGGCGGGCGAGCTGGCCGAATTTGTTTGTAAAACTTCTATGGCGGTTGTATTCCCCGCTACACGATTATTGATCGTATAAGGCTCCTGGATTAATACCAGGTCAGGGGGTTCTTCTGACTTACACAGTTTCTCTATGCTCGCCGTACCCGCGCGCGATCTTCTAGCATTGATCTGTAGGATTCTAAGCTCCATAATTGGTGCGTGCCAGTTCGGCCTTCACGGCTCGGACGTACTCCGGGCATTTAGGGCTGTTCGCGTCGTGCTTAGTGTCACTGCGCTTTGCTCGAGTGCAGTTTATGCATTTGGGGTCCTCATTGGTACATTCTTTAGCCTCATGGGTTCCAGCACACTTGTGGCATGACGCTTCGTATTTGCAATGCCTTTGGGTATGCCCAAAACCGTTGCATGTAAAGCAACGCAATTTTCGGCGATATACGCCACTCAGTGCGCGAATAGTCGCCCTTCCGCCCGGGCGGCACGCCAGACCCGTGGAGAGACCTGGAGCACCCAACTCCGGGGTGTGCGGTCCGCCCTTTCTCGTCCCATCCTGAAAATTACCTTCAGCTCCCCTTTCTCAAGGGTCCCGCTGAAGGTGTTCACATTAATTTCCTCCAAAAGCTCCTCATTTTTGTTGGTAGGAATCGCGTGTAATACGAGCTTCGGCCATTTGAGTTGCCTCTCGTGTACCTGCACAAGGCTTGATCTTTCCACACATTGTTCGAGTTTTGACGCTCCCTCAGGGGTCGCCACATTCACAAAATATAGTCCGTTATTAAAGGACGTCCGTAGGACTCGGACGTTTTCGTCTTTTGCCAACTTCTGTACCTTCTGTTCCGCTTCGGTTTTGCCGCGGATCACCTTGCCGTCCTTGGCTTTACCACTGTATTATTTTGCGACGATTTGCTGAGACGCCAAGCTCATTTAGTTTTCGTTATAAAGCTTCCCTATTGATAGTCAAAAGCCTTTTCGAAATCTACTAATCTGCAATATAAGTGGCCCCGTTTACGCGCAAGCGCCTGTTTTACTAGGGTATCTAACACAAAGATATTGTCTGTGGTCGCGAAGCCTCTCCTAAAGCCTGCTTGCTATTCTGATATTTTACTGTACTTTTCTGCCCATTCACTCAGTCGCCCGTTGAGTATTTTACAGAATAGTTTGCTCAGCGCTGGTAAAAGACTAATTCCGCGATAATTTTGTGGGCAATTCGTATCCCCGTTATTCTTCAAGACCGGTTGGAGGATAGCTGTACTCCACGTTTCTGGATACGATCCGGAATCAAATTCAGAAATCAAATAAATTCAAAATCAAATAAATTCAGAATACTCTCTGGGTTCATGTGCCACAATTCCGAAATAAATTTTCTCGGAATGCCGTCCGCGCCGCCTGCTTTCTTATTGTTCATGGCTAGAATAGCCCTGTTTACTTCATTCTATGTTATAGGTTCGTCTAATTCAGGGACACGTCGATCAGTGATAATATCTAGCCCTGTTTCAATATTCCCTATTGCGAGCGCCCGTGAAAAGTACTGCTCCCGCGCGTCTGCTGAAATTGCATTTCTTGCATTTATTTTATTACGCAGAGATCTTATAAACGTCCCAAATTGATTTACAATTATCGTTTCTTAAAATTGTCTCTATTCTTGCTGTCTCACTCTCCTGCCAAGATTTCTTAATTGTGGCCTCGTACTGCCTACGTAATAACAAGTATCTATTTCTCGCTTCCGCAGTTCCCCTGTTTCTGAACATCCTTATGGCTACTATTGCTTCACGCCTGTTCTCCCGACACTCCTCGATAAACCATCCTTGGGTCGGTAACCCTTCCTCCTCTCCCCTGTATTCGCATGCCCTTTCCTGCGCGATAAAGCCGCCTTTCTAAATTCTTCAAATCGCTTTCAAATCTGGGAAAGAAACCATTGACATTCCATTGCAAAACTTTTATCAATTAATGTCAATTATTGAGCTTTCCATACTTGTCTGTATCACTATCTTCAAGTTGTTGCAGAGCCTTTTAAAGTTTTTTAGTAATTCTAGTAAACCTGGCCTTTATTGACCTTTCAGTAAGGAATTGGTATGCTTTAGATAGATAAAGTTCGCTTTGAGCTAATGCTCGGTGGCAAACATTACAACTAGATGTACGACAATTACAAAGCTACGAATATTTACTAATATAATTACAATTAGAATTAGTTACTTAATTCCTTCATTTCAATTACTTCATGGAATTAATTACTTCATTTCACTGCACTCCCCTCCCATGACCCCCACCACACTACACTTCATTGTATAAGGGATATGACCATTTTATTATTAATAATAATAATAATAATAATAATAGTAACTGTTATGTACAAAGAAAACAATAACAGTTCTTTCACCAAAAATTTATTTTCAGTAAAACCACAATCCAACACAAGTCCTAAATACAAGCCCAATTTCAGTCCTCCAGAAGAATACAGTCCGTAACACACGCACTTTACACACCGAACTCACTACTGTTGCCAGGCACTCGCTTGCTGCTCCCGAATTTGCCTACTGCCCCGGGCGAGTCTCCTACTTCCTGCCTCCATGGCGGGGCATCGAGGGGAAATGCCCCTCCTGCGACCGCTTAGCCGACACGGCTCGGTGGTCACGGAATAGCGCCGCCGCTTGCCCTGCTCCTGGTGGCGCCTTCCCATACTCATTTCTACCCTGGTTTCGCCCAAGGCCCCACAATCCTATTTTAATGGCCGTCCTTCCCCGTTGCAAATTGAAGCTTTCGCTGGCAGCCATATTGGGGGCAATTTTACGCGCCAGATTCAATACCTTGAATTTTTGCAGCCTTGTTCGCGTTCGTAAACATGAGTATAGTTACGAATGGAAGTCATATTTAAATACTGACAAATTGTTGAAATGTAAGACGTGCAAAATAATTCAAAGATGAATATTTGATAAACTTCTAACATGTAATTGTATCAGTTTTATAAAGCTCAAATGCGACTCTGTATATCGCGTCGTCCACATACTTTGGGCACGTGTAACGGCATGTTTGAAATTTAAAGAATGCATTTAAACTTTTTCTCTAAAAAGATCTTTTCCTTGATAAGTTCATTTAATTAACTAAAGATACTTGGGAAAATGTGACGTTACATGTCTTTAGGTACGTAATAGATTTCTAAGAATAATCCCTTAGGCTTCGACCCACACTCCATTAAAATTTATTTAGGTTAATTAATCATCCTGCAGTATTTCTTCAATAAGAGTACACTACATTAGGAGAATTTTTCAAATCTTTTTACAAACTTATAATGAAATAAGTTGTTCATTGACATATTTCCAGTGCATAAGAATTTTCAGTAAACAGGGCATGCAGTTACCTTGAAAAGTCATTTGAATCAATATTAAAATAAACCAATTCTAAAGTTCCCACCAACCTACAGGTAGAATGTTGATATGATGAATCCTGTGTTAGGTTTGAAATTACGGATAATGGTTCTTTACCTACGGTAGAGAATTTGAAAGTTTTCTCCATACTAAAATGGCCACTTACAGGATGAAAATAACATCCTTAATTAGCTAATACCCTCTGTAAACTAGATTCCAAGTGAGAATAACATGTGTAAGAAAATAATGTAAGCTTGCAATAAAAATATAAAATTGATTTTCCCCCACATTTTTGAATTACTTGTTTTCTATATACGAATCCTGGAAAAATTGTAATAAAAAGAAAATTGTACAGGTTGCAGCAAAAATTACCAAAATTACTCATAAGGCAAAATAATACTGCTCATCATTCAATACATTCAAACATTTGACCTGAAATAAATTTTTCAAAATAAAATTTGTTATAGTACTTCCGTCAGTGGTTAACAAATACAATGCACATGTCTCATTAGGAATAAGTTTATTACAAACACTTTTACACTATTGATTCGTAAAATAAATTTTATGGCAATGTTGCCTAACTAATTCTTTGTGCAGTAAACTACTCTTTGTTTTGGCTATGTGGTTTAGTCTTACCTTAAGATACAGTTCTACAACTAATTTTACAATTTGTAGAATATTGTGACGTACTAGAAAAGAACCCAGACGACTGTTTGATATTTACAATTAATGTACAAATATTATTATACAAAATTTAACCCCTTGGCAACCTTTCAATTCCCTTAGCCGCGAAACCCCGCGACCGTCCCTAGGCCTAGCCCAGAACCACTGCTCGAAAGCAGGAAAAAGCAACGCGAGGTGGGAAGCTGTCGGACATAGTCCCGTAACTACAGAAGTTACATGGCCTGACGCCAAACCGATCTTCGACCTGAAGATCACGTGCAAAGATAGCACTGGAGATACCCCTCGTCTTTCGACACTCTGCGTATCTCGCGAGGCGCATGTCGGCGCAGCCTTAAGTATCCATCGGCTCGGCCCCACTCTACAGGCGGCGGGCGTCATTCGGCTTGCTGGCCAGCCCTTTCCAGAGCTGCAACCGACTTCACCCACTCACGCACGCGCGCGTCCTTTCCTCCCAGTTATTTTCGTACCGGGATTTTCCGGCCCGGCGCGCGCCGACGTGGCGCCGCCGCCTTCCACCCCATCCCACTTCCGGCTTGGGAGCGGGTTTCCCCGAAGCGGCACGCCGCAGCGACGCCGTATCCCGCGACGCCACAATATGATTTTGTGGATACATTTCATCAAGAACATGTTCATGGAGGTAACCAAAAAGGTTCCTCCTGACAGCATAACTTAGCACCACATGCTTAACAGAAACCAGCTCACTTGGTTTAGGAAATTTTGACACCTTCATGAGGGTCCTTAAACCCTTCTCTGCGTCCATGCAGATTATCTACCACTTCCTGACATGGCGTATGCAGGCCTCCATTATTCCTAGCATGCAAAAAATTTGAAAATTGGATTCCCTCCTTATGCCTCAACAATCTCTTTGCAAATATTGCACTTCAACTTTGTTGGTACATTTCTAACAAATCCACATGTGTAAACAACAACATAGCAAGAATATTCTAAGATCTGAGACCCCAAATAAACAGGCATATGTTTATTCAGAATGCTCTCCATTTCTCTATTCTGAAACGATGCTTCCTGAACAGAGTTGGTCCAGGAAAGCAGAGGAACATTTTCTAGTAAAGCAGCATTGGCTTTGCTTTTGTGTTTGACCTCATTCCTCACCAAAAACCTTCTGTACGCACCCTTAAACTGCAGGGCAGAAGGGTTATTATTCCACCCAAATCTGCTTCTAATGGCGCAGAAGAAAAGTTCCGGGTGGTCCTGACTGAATTTGTACGTACTTAAATAAGACAGTTTCCCTGTCTTCACATACATTTGAGATAAGCTTTTGAGACACCTACAATTCATAAGAAATCCGATAGCAAATTTTTTTCTGGGCCCTACAGCAATAAGCTTATTATTTACATCTCTTAAGCCCAATAAATACTGCTCCACACTGTCCAGAAAGGGACCCCAAACATGTTCATTATGAATTTTCAGAGAACCTTTATACCCCTCAACTAACGGGTTCCTAGAATTGCAGATCTCAAAATGTCTGTCAAAATCTAGGCAGAAGTCTGCTGTAGCCTCTGCTGACTTAAACTGTTCAAGTTTTAATTCTGCTTCCAAAAATTGGAGTGCATGACCTATAGAGGAACTCAACACTTGGGTGGCAAGCGAAGCCTTCATTTTCTGTTTCATGTAAGCAATATGTTTGTATCTCAGTTTATTGCTGAGTCAGCCCCTCCTGGTACTGAATATCATTCAATTTCATAATAAATTCCCACTTTATGAGCCTTCTCCATCATATAGTAATTTCTTATCACCTAAGAAATTCCTTGCTAATTTAAGCATGTGACATGCATCTAGAAACACATGCACTCTCTCCCCACTCACAGGGTGTGGAAACCATGGTTCCATGTTCGTAACTGAAATATTGGCACCAAGATGTGCAGACATAGATGTATTACACGCTAGTCCATCAAACGTAACTCCCACCACAGTTACATTGCACTCATGTAAAGACAACAGACTCTGCACCACAAAGGAAGCCTTCACTTCCACAGTTAAACCATTACATAAAAAATATGGCACATATAGTGCCCATAGCATATACAATGCTATGGGCACTTTCCATGAAGCGTTAACAGCAACTGCCATTGTATCAGATGCAGCCCGTGTGAGATGCCGTGCTGCGAGTGCGACTACATACGGGGATCAGAACGGGTTTCAGGGAATTGTTTGTCTTTATGGGAATGATAAACAGTATGCAATGTGAATGAATATAAATTTAATTGCATAGTATAAATACAGTTGGTTTAGTTTATAGTAAGCCGGAGGACCATAGAAAGTTTACAAAGTTTATTGCTACTCTTCTTTCTTGAAGTGCGCGGGATTAGCTTACTTACAACTTTGTGGAAAGGAAGGCACCAACCCAAATCACTCGGCTGAGTGTGTCGCTGTCCGGGCTGAGGTTGGCTCCAGGCAATTCGATGGTGTGAACTGGCATGGGCGCGGACTCACATGACCGGAGCTGGTGGTGGAGATTGCCGTGAATTCGGCCAGGTGGCGGCTGCGGCCCGCGAGTGGCATGAATTTGAGGCAGGCTTGATGTGGCCGTACTAATCGCCTTGATAGGCGAAGCAGGAACAGCCTACTCTGTTGAGTCTTCTCGGTCAGTCAGTTTGACAAGTTCGGAGCAGTGTAATTTTGAGAAGTTCTCGGTACTGTTTGGTCTGTTCTCAATTCTGTCATGACTGTCAAAACTGTTATGTTTAGTCTGTTCTGTTCTGTGTTCTCAATTCCGTCATGTGGGAGCGAAGTTACAGTATTTATTGTATTGCGGGTGTGATTGAGGCCGTGGAGGGGAGAGTCACGTGGCTGACTTGGTCTACGGTAAGGCGGGAAAGTTAGAAGGCCCGCGATCGGCTCCCGATTCGTGATGCGCCTTCGGGCCCGGGGAGAGGAGTGTCACGTGACACTAACGGCGATCGGAAGCGAAGGCGGTGGCACGTGAAGTGTCCGCGATGGCGGCCCGTTTGTATTCGAGAGTTTGTTTCAACGGAAATTGAGGCATCTGGCTTGCAGATGGCCAAGGAGCGGGGCAGCGCATCTGAAGCTCTCTTTGTCGGCGAGGTACATTGACGGGCTTATTCTTGCGAGGGAGGCCCGAAGCGATTCCCAGAAATATTTGTATACATTGCTGAGTCGCTTGTCAGGTACCGAGCGATGGGGTGAGAGAAGGGCGCCGCGCGCCGGGGTGGCCCAGCCCCAGCCTAATGAGGGCTTAGTCCCCAGCTGTGACGGCGCCGAGAAGCGGCGGGCGTGGGCCCGTGAGAACAGCGGTTTGCGCGGAAGACATTGCAAACGCTTTTATTGCCGCAGCGTGCTGGCATGCACAGAGAGCGACTTGTGAGAGGTTGGTGAAAGTACGCTCTTAATAGTGGGTGGCCGCGCGGGAAGAAACTTTTAGGGGCTGCGCCTTGGTGGCAAATTTGATCGCGAGATTGAACAGCCATTATGCCAACTCTTCCTTAGGTGCAACATCTTCATTCCCACAAATGTTCGCTCTCATATCTACACTGCCACCAAACCTGGCCCCATCCCAATCCACCTGCTTTCTGCTGGTCATTTCATCAAGAACAAGATTAACGTATATTTGGAAAACACACTCACTCTTTTTTTGTAACGTCTGTTCTGTAAAACTGAAATTTTTTTTTTCTTTTACGGGATCATTTTGCTTACCCTCTCTGCACATTTTTAGAAGGACTCCTTTGTGGTCGCTAATCCCAGGAATTATTTCGCAGGAAAGAAGTTTGCCCACCGGTGTAATAAGGAAAACGTCCAGTAAAGAATTATCGCGTGTCGGTTTAGTCACTACTTGCGTTAAACCAACTCGTTAACGAGGCGTTGGGCGGCGCCTTCAGCCCCCACATCCCCCTCCCAGGTAGCGTGCGGTAAATTTAAGTATTCTCCCATAACGACGTTTCTCTCACTTTTCCTGATTACGCGGGTTCGCTCTACAAGTCTTTGCAACGGTTCATGTCCATCTTTCTGTGACCGATACGCGCCTATAATTTCCCATTGTTTTTTTGAATTTCTATCTCGAATGTGTACACCTATTATTTCAAATTTGTCATCCACCCATGCCTCTACTGCTTCAAAGTTGTCTTTTACGCATATAAAAATACCCCCGCCAATGGCATCTATTCTATCACATCTGAATGTAAAAAAATTTTGTCTGAAGATTTCAACGTTTAATATTTCCGCATTAAGCCATGATTCCGTACCTATCACGACATCTACATTGTAAGATTCTACAGTGTACCAGAAATGAACATCTTTATTATAAATACTCCTACAATTAACCCGCAGAAAGACCAGAGACTTACCTTCTGCGCGATTACATAGTGAAAGTCCGTCTCTCGCCGCCTTTCCCGCGTCGCTGTCCGCCGTTATGTCGCCGTTCGTCGTCGCTGCCACCGCGTCGCCGCCAGTGTGTGATTTCGGGATTCTAGCCGCTCAAAATTATTTTTCTCGCAAACTACTCATTTAATTTTGACAAAACTTGGCATATTTACTTACCTAAAGGTACTTGATCATCTCTGATGACGGTGAAGCCGCATGTTGAGGGCCGTAGGTTCGATTCCGGTTAATTCACAGAAAAGAATGAAAACCTCTTGTCCACGGAGATAGAAAATTTACTCACAAATATCTGTACACGAAAAATATGAAACGGGGATTACTTACACAATATAAAGTGACAACATTTGTGTTCTATGTTAATGTTGGCAACTCTTGAAAATCATCGAAACACACAATAACTGTTTCGCTTCATCAAAAATTTCCTGTGATTTTGTTTTTGGCGACTTTCTAATACTGCTGATGAAAGGATCAGATGATAGTAAGAGTCTGTGAAGCAGATCAATGTTTGTATTTAGTCTCGAAGATTTCCGTGAGACGTATTCTGAAACGTCTGTAGTCCTTGTTACGCGCTTCTTGCGCTTCCTCCGACAGTTGCCCGATTGGCAGAATATTGCTGTCAATTACTTCTTCACCATGAACCAGAACTTTATGCATAGATGCTTGCATATAGTACCAAATTATAGTGTTTCAAGTAAAGTTCTTTTGTGTCTTTAACATATCTGCCGAAATTTGACGTATTAATTTCTTGACCACAAGCAAGAGTTTCCAGAATTATTTTAAATTTGTGAATTAAATCTTCATGGATTCCAGTAATAACAGCACTGAGCGCTTCAATTTTGAAAAATCTACGTGCGGTATTGCCGTCATTACTATTACCATATCGTTTCTTCGGCCTATCAATAATTAACTTGTAGAGCAGTACTCAGTAATGGACGCCTGGCGAGGAGTAGGCGAGAGCGGCGTGTCGGACGGCGTTCTGAAGAGCTGGTGGGTTACGATGGTGCAGATCCCTTTCTCTTGGATTGCTTGGCTCTGGAGTTCCTAGGCGGCATACCGGTCCATCTTCAAGCTTCGCGTGAATATTACAAGTTGAGTAGAAACCATGATTCGAAAACACGCACACGGGAGAGAACGATCGTGTTGTTGCGTCCACCCCGCTTATATCCGAACTGAAAATGAGAGGGAAACCACCTCATTTATAAGAAATGCTTTTGTGTGTTATTTTTGAAACATTGTAATAAAAAAAAATTTACTTTTTACATTTATTTTTTAAATTATTTTGTTGAGTTTCTTTCTCCAAAAGAATTTCCATTCGCAACAAATGTTCTTTCTCCCTCGTATTCACTTTTGCTGCACTTTCTATTTCCATTATCTCGACTTTTTTTGCTTTTTCTTTCATTATTTTTATTTTTGTCCCGTGTTCTTCAGGAGCATATTGTTTTGGATTTCCTGCACGCTGTGCTTTAGTGCCAGCCCATTTACACACACTGTCCTGAGCTTTTGCTCTTTTATTTTCCCCTAGGGCTGATGATTTACGTTTCCGTAAATCTGCTAGGTTATATGCCCTCAGTCACCACACTCACTTGTGGAAGCGACAGGTTCCCAAACACTACTTTTACATGCGTAGAAGGAACAAGTTCCCGAACACTCCACTTCATAGAAATTTGAAGAGCCTAATTCAATGTTAGGGTCTAATTCAATAATATCTTCCATTATTTCATTTTTTTGCACACCCCTGCTGTTTTCAAATACGATATCTTCGGAAGCACCTATATCTTCAACAGCTCCACCCGTAGCACTAGTGTTCGCTGGTACGTCCACATGATGTTCAGCATCATCAATCTGGGAATTGTTTCCGGTTATTCTAGTTCCCATAATTTCCAGTATCGTGCAGTCTACAAATGCTGACTGCAGAGCCATTGGGGGCCTACCTCCAGTGCCTTTCGAATGTAGCTTGGCCTCTATAAACTTTTCGTCTTCTTCATATTGTCATACTTTCCCCGAAGGACAGTATGTGTCCTCGTAATCTCACCCACTGCGGCATTGTTCAAATAAAGAGTAGCATATGTAAACACGAAAATTAAGTTAGCAACCAGCATTATACAAACACGCATATACGGGCTGATTTTCTTTCAGAAGTTCCAATTACAAATATTATTGAACACTATTGTAGCAGATATGTACCTGTTTCTTATGGTGTCGGATTTCTTGCATTCTAATACTGCCGAATGCTTTTTTACTAGTTGCAAAAGTCATGTTTCCTTGGGGGGGGGGGTTCGCAGCTCTTTTTACGTCCATTTCGTTCAAAATAGAAACAATGAACGCTACCGATTTCCAATGGAACGAAAACTGCACCAAGTAGACTAGTTGCTTACCACAATAAACAACGAAGAGATCATGCATCAGAAAAGAGACTCCAGTTCGAATTCATGGTTTTTCAGTTTGCGCTTTTCCGCTAGTTCAGGGTAGACAACTTTCTTTCCCGAAAATCTAGCGTTCGTTTACCTGAACTGTCTATTAAGATTTATGAACAACTCAAGTGTGGCTAAACTGAGTGCTCATTCTGAACGGAGGTTCGCCGATCTCCATTTTAAACGACTGCTTGTACAACTGGCCCTAAATATGCCAAGTGCTCGTAAGAAAGTACCAAGTCCGAAACCACATATTCACACGTTTCTCCGAGTTTACATTTTCTAGAAATGTTGGTAGAATCTTAGGCAGAAATTCTGCAAATCGTCCTCCATTTAAAGTATTTTTCAGAAAAATGGTCCTATCATTTCATTACCCACTATTCCACACCATACATTCACTCTCCATTGGCGCTGGAGCTCTACACGATTTTCCACAGCCCAATAGTGCAAGTTGCGTAAATTGACGTTACCATGGCTAGTGAATGTTTCTTCATCGGTAAATAATACCCGATCCCAAAAAGTTGTCATCCCTTGTCTGACCCAGAGCAAATCTACAAAATGCTACGCGCCTTTCAAAATATTGACCTTTCAGATCTTGATGAAGGTGAACGGGCCTTCCCTCCAGGCTTCTTATCACGATTTCTTAACTGGGTAAAATACATGTATTCTAGGTCTGCTTGCCCGTAACGTGTTTCGAGTCTCTTGACAATTTGCTCGAAATATGCCTGTTCGGTGGGTATTGTGTCTAGAATATCAACGGCGTTACCACGGAAAGCCACAATCAGGGCCGTGGCACAATTTGTCGCGGACCAGCTATTTAGCGTTGGAGCAGCCTTGAATTGTTTCAAATAATTTGGCCATGAAGAGGTGCCATCAAAGGTAGGCGGTTTTCCTCGTGCCTTTCCCGTGATGCCTTTCCAGTGGTTCCCGTACGGTGACCACTCGTGCCATTTCGTGTTTCTTGATATTTACATTTGATGTAACGTACGTACATTACGTATATTTACATTTGATTTTTCTGGTGGGGAATTATAAACCTTTTTTTTATCCAAGCGTATCTTTTGTTCCAAGTTTTCTAGCAGCTTTCCTTCCTAAATTCTGGAATTTTCGGTCAACTTTTCGTCTAAAATTTTGGAGTTTTCAGTCAGTTCTTCTATAATGCTGAAATTTTTTGTTAGTTTTGCTCCTCGAAGAGAATTTTCTCTTGGAGGACTTGTCTACAGACAAGTCCTCGAAGAGAAAATTCTCTGGATTCTCTCCCGCTGCCATCATCGCATTAGCAAGACGTTCTTGTAATATCGCCATCGTGCCAGTTGTCTCCTGATCCCTCCTCTCTTCAACTCGGCCACTTTCAGATCCCGTAAGGTTTTTTCGAAACTCATCCTGAAGTTTTAATTCACCACACGTTATACTATTTTGACCTCGCACCTGACACCAATTGTTACGATTCTATGTGGTGAATTAAAACATTTTTCAACCAAAACGTTTATTTTGTTTCTTAATGCCATGCTAAAAATACTTGATTTATGTGCAGTTAGTCTTTACTTGATTATTTCTTGGTATGGCACAGTTTCTCTATTGATTTTCACACTATTTTCACTGTTCACTTCTTTTGCACTGACGCACAGTCCCAAGCACTGACCACCACCCGACGCACTGACCACTCCGATGCACTGACCACAGTCCACTGTACTGACCACAGTTCACGGCACTGGCCACGGTTCACATCACTGAGCACAATCCACTGCACTGCTATCCACCGTGATGCACACATTTCACACCTCAGCTTCCACTTCAGACTTACTGGCCGGCCGCCGCGTATTTATACTCTGCTGGAGACCGCCTAGAATTTTCTGGAACTTACGATAAACATCGTGAACACTCCGTAACCATCTAGTTCAGGGACAGATGTCGCAAACCGCACATACCCCGTAACCATCTAGCTCGGAAAGGCGCCGGCAGATGACGTAATATTCGTTTGTTTACACACGCACACACTGACAAACATCCCCGCCCAGCAATTTCTAGGCGCCTGCCGGGAATTCGCAGATATGCTCTTCCGAGCTTTGTGATACCTCAGGGCAGTGGGGTGTTTTTGGGTGTCGAGAGGAAATCCAAACAAATACACATAAATCAATTAAACTGGGTTTAATATTCTGAAACACTTTTAAATGGTTACACTGAACACAAAAATACACAGAACGAGAATAATCAATGGTAAATTTCTCTTTTAATGCATGAAATCATTTCTTTCACATATTTAACCTGGAAACCCCGTCCATCAGTTAATACTTGAAATTTACTCCAATTTGTTTAACCTGCCCAGTGACGGCGGATGGGTGTTAAAAGCAACCATCACCCTGAACAAAACAAGAATCTGTTTGCTGTCCTTTCACCCATATCAAATATGGCTGGATATTTTTCTTGAAGGACTTTTTCCTTTCCAATTCCTCCAGAGGCAAATTAGAGCCCTCCTAAACAGAAACATACAAGGTCAAGAAGTTATGCGAGGTCAAAATGATTACTTTATTTTCAGATTACAAACAAAATTGTAATAACTGGCAGAATTATGTCTGGATTGGGAGCCTTAGGAGGGGCAGATGGCTTCTGTCTGCACTCCCTTCCACTCTTCCAAACTAGCCTCGCCAATAGCAGGGCCCTAAAAAATGTCAAGTTCAAGGGATACTGTCATGATCAATTAACACAAAGAACTAGTCCTCGGGGTTACCTCTTTATTTTTCTCCTGCCTCCCTTTTCCTCTGCCTTTCCCCTTATTTTGGAATTAGTCACAGATAGAAGGGCACTAAGTGTGACCAGGGCCTTGAGATAATCTGAAATGAGGAGAGTCACATGTAAAACCATCAGAAGTACATACAAAGTAATTTGCAATGCACAATTCAACTTACCATCACGTGGCAGATTCTTGACCTTACTCAAGATATCAGTCCGGTATCTCATTGCATAGCCTAAACATTTTGATGAATATTGTAGAGGAAATTTCATTAGGAAATTGTCCTCAAGATCAGGCCATTGTAGGTGAAAATCCTGTTCAATCTGGAAAGGAAAAGAAAAACTCTAAGGGAGCAGACACTGATAAACCACAACCACAATACTACTAAAAAGGAAAGCACTGTTGGTTTTCCCAAACACGAAACCAACCATTTCCCCTTTAAAATCCGAAAGCCTTGAAGATTTCTCGAAAGTATCCGAGAGGCTAGACTTCTCTGCCTGAATCCATTGCCTGCGGTTAACCGCGGTCTCCCGCATGGCACTCCAACCGGTTTGCCTCATTTTGTGCTTCATCCAGTTTAACTGAAAATGTTAACATGTGTTAATACAATTGAGAGTCGACTTAGAACTACAAACACCATTTACAAATGAAGAAATAAACACCTTGTCCATCGTCACTATTAAACCTTTTACTGACTGGTGTTGGCTCTTAACTGCTACGCCTTTTCAGGGCAGCACTCGAGTATTTCTTTTTTGAAGGACTCAATCCTTTACTCAACCTGAACTCAATAAAGCCAATCCTGGCATTGGAATCAAAATAGTGTTCCTATGAAACAAACAATACAGAAAATACAAAATAAGAATGAAACTCTGACTTCCCATAAACAATGGATGAAAATAAAATCCATTTTCGAAGAAAATAAGAGGAAAACAACATCATTGGCCTTTTGAGGTCCGCTGTTGAGATGTAAACTTGCATATCCTAAGCAGCCACTAGTATTGTCCTTCAGCAAAGGGAACTGTTCCACTAAAGCTTTCGCCAGGGCTGTCTTGCATGAATCTGATGAGTAACTGTTAGCAGAATGTGGTGGAATGTGGGAGAAATGTTTGAATGTATCCAACATATAAGAAGGAAGGTAAATGTAATTTCAAGTACTTACTGAGTGCCTGTTGTCAAAACAAGTTCGGATACCAAAATCCGTGCCAGACACCTCCTGTCACTTTCAGAGAACGGCCCTTCACTGGCCGCCCTCAAAATCCCTTCACCCTATGGGCTCTTAGCATCTCCTTGATGGACATAATATGTCGCTGAACATAATATTAATTGAAAGCAAAGTAACGTTTTTGAGGAAGATGATGTATATATACAATCAATTGAAATACAGAAAATCGTGAACATTGAGTATCCACATTACAAGGCACATGTATTTGTTGCCGAGGTGGAGCATGAGCAGCACTTGCTGGCTCTGATTCGAACACCTCTCCATTTCCCTGGTCAGGATTGACTAGGTCAACACTCCTCACATCTAACACAATCTTAAGCACAAATAATATTTATATATCACGTATCATTAGGCTTTTGAAGTTAAAAACAAAGTTGTGAATGAAGTGCAAATACCTTAACACTTCACCTACTTTGTTCAAAAACTTCATGATCTTAATCGGACGCATTCTTAACTTCATTTCACTTAAATCGTGTTCACTAAGTTCTAAAAACGAGGATCCATCAATTTGCTCATCTATAAAAACAATCAAAATAATTACTCATGTTTTTCAATACTGATAATGGCTGTCTAGTTTTTTTTCAATCTTGCAAAAAACAATATTTTGTTGAACCCATACCTTTTAGCATCAACATCAGAGCATAAAGCTAGGACGTGAATGCTACTCAGTTCTGAATTTATTTGAGCAGGAACATAAAATGAACCTAATTTGTGAATACATATTTTAGAGCCTGAAGGATTAACTATTTCCAACTCATTGTAATACAATTGAATCCGAAGGGCATGCTTGTGAACTTGAAGAGGTGTGTTTTAAAATAATCTTCATTAATGAAGGAACTCAGTTCACCATCAGGCGAGGGCTTCTCACTTTGCACAGCCTGAAATACTGCTTTGTTACACATCACAAGCTTTGTTTCAATTATGGGAACATACTGAAAAGTCTCTAAATTCACATAGGGGACAGACGTACTTGATTTCCGGTCAGACATGTCTATTCTATTGCCTAGAGGTGATTCTAATGGTTCTATATAATAGCATTTCTTAACCAATGCTACCTGTTGGTCTAATGAACGCAGGCCTTCAAACGGGCTTTCAACTTTCAAAGTTTGAGTAAGTTTCACTGCTTCCTGATTCTGATTAATATTTTTGGACACAAAAATTTTTGAACCTTTCAAGTGACATAATTTAAAGTTTCAATAAATAACTCCTCACATTCATTTATAACCTCTGACATAATTGCTCTTGTCATAGATCCTTTGACTGTAGTCTTGCAATCGTCCTCACAACTGATAATCTTAAATCGGTTTATTTCACCTCTTCTGCATCTTCCTCTGTATCTCCTATTATTTCCCCTGTATTTGTAACTATTGCGGGCTCTAATTGTGGATCATCTCTACAATGTTCATTAATATCATGATCCCCACATGTATTTAAAAGTTTTAACCTAATATGCCTTCGTAGACTAGAAAAAACGATCAAATCGCTTTGTGCACACGTTCACCATCAATTTGCCTACACAAAACCACTGTTGCCCACACCTCAATTCACTGATAGACCGTGGCTCATGCGTAAGTGACGCCCTAAACCATCTAGTCCTCCTTGTACTCTTTAGCGCCACAAATAACGCACCAATTTCTCCATTTAAGAATCAACACAGAAACTAATAGCAGCTGGAATACAAAACAGTTAGAAATCAAATAACCAATCAAAATCCAGGAGCAAATCACCAATTAAAATTTATTTCGATAAATGATATTTCACTCATTTACACTCACGTTCTTGAGAAACAATTTGTGAAATTGTTGGCTCTTACTACATTAACAAATTGATAGTCAAGAATATGAATGTAAGTGAAATATGTGTTAAGTGACTAAGGAAAGAAAGGATCATTGATCAAAATAAATCAGTGTTACAGCAGTTTTTGGTAAATTAAAATACCTTTCAAAATATTCACTGTGTTAGTCACGAGGTAGCTCCAGCACTTTCTCTTGCACTTCTTCAAAACTCCACTCCTGGACTGGTGCCATTAAACCTTCTTGGGCGACCTGCATCGCCGGCTGCCAGGCTCCGACTGACCAGAACCACCGTTCCAAGCCAGGGGGCCGTTGCGCTGGGAGACGCGCAACGGAGCCCCCTGATTGGTCGGGGGGCTCCGTTGAACCCTACGGCCCGCAGGGCCGCGATGTCCTGTTGCAGTTATGTAGCCGAGTTGGACAATAGAAGAATATCGTCATAATAGACGAAAGAGGTAGAGCGGCAGATTTGCAAAGCCGCTCGCATAGCCGTTTGCATAATATACGGGCTAAGTGCCCAGCCCATCGGTAGGCAGCAAAACTGGTACTGTGTCTGGCGTATAGTGACGCCTAGGAAGGGTCTGAACTTGGCGAAATTGGCACATGGTAGAAGCCGTCGCGCAGGTCCAACTTGACGGCTAAGGTGTTGGCACGGGTGGCCGAGAGTACTTGCCATGGTGACGGCAGTCGTACGGGTGGTGGGTCATAGTAGTCCGTCCAGGCGGCCATGTTGTATATGACCCGGTAGGACCCGTCCATTTTCGGGACGAGCGCCAGCGGGAACGAATTGCGTAGCGTGCCCGTCGGTACGGGCTCCAGTATCCCTGCTTCACACATGTGCTGGACCGTTATCCTTAGGCAGGGGCTCGTGTTGCGAAGCGTCTGCGGTGCCGCAGACGGCGGCACGTGTCGAACGCCGATTTGGAAGAGGGCGTGTTGCACGTCGGGCGTCCTGCGTGTCTCGAAGGTGAGCGGTGGGATGTCTCGAAGCGGTGTCAGTCTGCGCTGCATCTGCGGCCAAACGGAGACACCGTCGTCCTGTCTTGCTTCGTCACGTTCCTGCTGGTCTCGGGTTCTCCGCTCTTGGGCGTCCAGGGCGCTTTGAGCGTTTAAGATGGGGCGCCAAAATTCCCAGTCCACGGGAATTTCAAGTGGAGGCGTCGAAAGTTGCCAGCAAGTCGTCAAAGTCGAACTGTTGACACACCTCATCTTCACCATGCTTGACGGTGCCGGGGACGTACTGTGGCCGCGCTGCCGGGAGGTGGTATGTACACGCCTTGGTGACACCTGTCCGCTTAGCTGGATGCAGGCGTCGGTGCCGCACGCGTGCGGCCGCGCGTAAAGGGCCGTCCGCGGGAGCGGGCCCTCGTTGTGGTAGAGGGAGGCGCCTGCGGATATCGGATTTTTATTCCGAAATCCGTGCAGTCGTCCGCGTTAGCGGCCGCCAACCGTGTTTCAACGCTATCACGAGCAAGCGTACCCGTTCGCGTATGAAACATTGGTCGCCATCTTCCATAGAGGAGAACTGTGGTAAATTGAAAAACCAAAGAATTAGTTAATAGTTTGCCGGCATGCCCGGCTCTGCTGTGGTGTAATGGAATGCATTTTGGAGTTTTCACAACCTTCGTAAACGAAATTATCGCACGTCAGATATTTCACACTGTATCAGCAAAAGTTACATAAGAACACTTAAGTTAAATAAGATGTTTCCAAGTTAATAACAAAAACAAACACGTGGTATGAACTACGTGTTCATAACCTATTTCTTACTATGGCTGAATGTTCACCATAAAATAAAACTTCTCAGACTGACTTAACTGATAAAACTCAACGAGTTTCAGAAAAGCAAAAACTTGTTACCTAACGCAATTAAAACACAATCTTCAGACACAGACACGTTTCATTTCATCGTCCCCCAACCCATTCTTTCTGGCTATGTATTTTCGGTTACGAGTAAATCTACTACATCTTCATCAATAAAACGTGAAAACCACTCAAGAGGAGAATCTTCTATTGCATTTGTGGAAATTACGGGAAACTTTTCAGGGACCTCTTGTGCTCTGTCTTCGTTCGACAAACATTTTTCTTTTGCCTTTTATTGGAAGTGGAAAGAACATTTTCTGACTTGGATGGCATTGCGCATTCTTCTACTGAAGGAAATTCAGTATATTTACCTTTTATTTGAGCTTCTGTTCGTAATACACTACGTGGAAGATTGTTGGCATTCATATCATCCTCTTCTCCGGAATCTTCATCAGTAATAAATCCTGTAGCATTTTCTGGAGGAGATATAAAAATATAAACTTCTCCAGTGTCATCATTATCGGTTTCCGCTTCCAGTTCATCTATTATTTCGCTCAAAGACAGTATTTCCCGGCGAATCCTGTCAAAAAATTAAACGTCATCCTCCATTTTGATTATTGATCTTTCGACATCATAGTATGCGTTTTATCCTACCGACCTACATGTAGGACACCAACTTTATTCAAGTTATGAAATGAAATTTGTAATATTATTTGCGTCATTTTGTTATCAGATGTATCATTTATCTTATATATGACGTATTAGTCTACATACATACTTAATTTCACTGTAAAGAAATGTAAAACTTACATAGTCGAAGCCGACGCGCAGATGAAATCGTAGTCAAGATATTGCACCAACAATTAATCAAATCGCTCCGTTGCAGACGATAGCCAACTGGAAATTTTATATCTCTAGATTCATAAACCAGTGTTACCAACATCATATGATAAAATACTGTATGTAAACTTCAAAAATATACAGTCCTAAATGTAGGACGTTAGGATAGATCTGGGTTAACCCTACAGAGCATACATTTTTAAATTTAAATGAAAATTTTTCTCCTTATTAAAGTGTGTACGACGAGGGAAAAATATTTTAAAAAATATTTTGCAAGTTTTGTTCATATAACACACTTTTAATATTATGTGCCAAATGGCAACCCCATGCAATTGTACATGATCCAATGATATATCATGAGAGAAAACGTATAAATCATTATAAGAATGAGATTAAAATCTTTATAATTAAATTTGAGACAAACAAAAAGAATAGTGAAACCATAAAATTAACATACTTAAAATCCCTTTCAAACTATTAATAACCAGCCAAAACACTTATACGGCGATCAACAAGAATATGTGCTTCATGTCATTTTACACATGTTTTATATTATGGTATTTAAAAAAACAATGATTTCCTTTGTTCAAGCATAAATGAACGCAACACTTCGAGCATTTGATTCTAGAGTAGCCTTTGCACCCAGAAATTTTGCATCTTCGCTTCTTTTCATGTTCAGGCCGGTGATCCACAGGCACTTCTTGGGCGCATGCGCTCTCTCCGGGCTCCGGCAGGCGACTGACGGTGCCCCCAACCGATCAACGTGCCGCCGTCGCAAGGGGACGCGCAACGACGGCCCGTGATTGGTCAGGGGTCCGCAGATCCGCCGGAGGCGAGGCGAGACGAGAGTCCGCTTTATTCATACTTGTTGGTACATAGAATACATCAAACTGGCAAAAATTGTACACAACGTGAGCCAAAATACAAACAAGGATTATAGACATGGCAAACTTTTCTCGTAATATTAAACAATACTGGTAAATTGTTCACATATAAATGTACATAATAAGGGTAAAAATCAATAAGCGCGGCGAAAAAATCCGCTGTGAAGATGTTGACGCCCGAAGGGGCGTCCCACATGCGTGCTCTGCCTTTGTAGAACCAAGCGCATTGCGTGGGGGTGGCATCCGCGTACACCACTATTGGTGCGGTGCATTCGGCGCCGCACAGTCGAGATGGTGGAGCCGCCGTATCCACGGGACGGCAAACTGTGGCCACGGCTAGGGGGAAGGTGGCGGTAGTGGCTATAGTGAGCCACGCCACCATACCCACGTAGGAGCGCGCGAAACGCTCGTTCGTCAGCCAGCTGGTCGGGACCGAGCGTACCGCCCTCAGGTAGACTGGATCCGCCTGAAGCACCTTATTTTGTAGATCCACGTGAACGCCTAGAAATTTTAGCTTCTGAGCTGGGAGCAAGACAGATTTGCTCTCGTTGATGCTAAACCCTGCTGCACGAAGTCGGGTGAGGTCCAGCATCAGCTGCTGTGGGTCGTAGATGTACAGCAATATTTCACCGCCGCCATCATGGCAATTTGCATGAATAGCGGACCCATCGCCCACCCCATGGGAAGGGGGGTAAACTGATAAGACCGCCCGGCACACACGATCGAAAACCAGGGCCTGGTCGCCGGGGCGGTAGGTATGTGATAAAACCCGTCGACTAAGTCAATTCTGATAGCCCACTGAAACTGGTGTACGCACTACAGCACATCATAGGGCGAGGGAAGAGTCACAGACGGGGCTTCGCTGTAGTAGGCAGTCCAGTGGGACACATCGTATATCAGGCGAAATTTCCCCGAGGCTTTCGGTATTATAAAACAAGAGAAACTGGTTGAACACTTTGCTCCAGAATACGCGCCTCACACATATTCTGAAGGGTGCCAGCCAGCCATTTGCTGGTGGGTCGTACCTGTTTGGGCGCCATAGTAGGCGGAATGTGTCGGACTCCCTGTTGAAACAGCGGGTGCGCCTGGTGGCGAAGAGCAGCGGAGGCACGTTCTTGAGTGCGACGCGAGGTCGCGGGAGGCTGGGTGACCTCCTCCAGCGTGTTGTCGTCTGGTTGCTCGGTGTTTTCCGGCTCATCGTCCACCTCTCTCTCGCTCAGGGCCGTGATGATAGGCCTCCAGAATGTCCGGCTCGGGCGTAGGAGGCTGCACCACATCTAACAGCGGGAGAAACTCGCTGGGGTCCCATTGTGTAGGTACATCCGTGTTGTCGGGAGATGGCCTGGTGAGGCGTTCGGGGGCGCTGCCGAAAAAGGGTGCTCCCGGCAGGTTGCGTAGAATCTACGCCGCCGTCCCGCGCCCGCGGCCGCGGCCCCTCTGAAAGCGCGGGGCAGTCTGCTTGTACGCGGGTTTGCTAGGCGGTGGCTCGGAGATTTGTAGGCCGAATAAATCCGCGTCGCCAGCATTGTGCGCGGCTACCCGGCATCCTTCCTTCAGTGCTATCGTCATCGGACGAACCCTTTCCATGGTAAACGCCCGGTCAGCTTCCTCCAGTTGGGATTGCAGCATTGTTAGATAGCGGCACTCTACCTGATCGCGTTTGCCTAAGTTGGTGTTTTGCGCTTGGGTGGGAATATAGTCCCAGGCGCGTTCTACATCAAACTTAGGCGTAGCCGCAGGTACGTGGATCAGGCGTTGCAACGCCGCCAGTAACGCTGCAGCCTGCGACGCGTCCTCCATGGTTTGCGTAGCACGTTGAGTAGACGCGTAGTCTGTTATAAGACTCTGCCGAGGTGTAGAAGTGCCGGCCGGTCCCTGGTCGTCCGATGATTTAGACCGTTGCGAACGGAGCGTGGATTTGTTCTTCTTCCTCCTAGGCATGAGGCTGCTTGCAACTCGCGGTGCGAAACATTGTTACGAGTCTCACTTCTGATGGGGTATCAAGCGCATTGGGTTTTTTCTTTTTTGCGGGTGGTGGTGTAACACTGGAAGGGCGGCCTCTAGTCGGTGTGTTTATGTGTCCGATTTTACATAGTGCTTCAGCCAATTCAAATCTAAATTGCTGAAGTTTCAAAAATGGTAAATTTTCTTTTTCTTTTGCAGCCCTTTTATAGAGAAGCCAAGAATTAATTGTAACCCACAATCAAACGCGTGGTGCCCCCTTGTATGTTTCAGAGCAGTGAGCACTCGCGAAGATGGATTGTAAAAAATGATGCCACTCTTTATAGTGGCATGTGGCATTCTTCGCGTCGGCGAGGAGGTAATCGCCTTTGCCCTCTCGGGCGCACGAGCTGCAATTTCCAGCAATGAAGGGAGTTCAATTAGGTTGCCGTGCACTCTCAGCTCCCAGAGCGTTAACACGAGAATTCGCCCCCGGCAATCCGAGCGGGCCAGTTACGCCGGAATTAAATCTTTCTGGTGTCTCTGCCATGGTGCTGCCTTGGTTACCCAAATTGGGTATGATAAGGCCCGGACGTATCACGGCCCGGGAATCTCCTGCCCACGCCAGTAGCAGCCTCCCAGCGCTCCGAAGCACGACCCCATATCCCGGGGGTTACTCGGCTTTGCCAGGGTCCCCGTTAGTGTTAAATAACTGGCACCACGAAGAGTTAGGGATTGACTAACGACACGCCTTCAAAGGGAGTCTGCCCAGAGAGGTCTGCAGGCCGCCCCCTGCAAAATGCCGCCATGGCCAGTTAAGGGCTCTTAATCTTATAGTTCTCTTCACACCTGACAGTGTCGCAAGAAATACTGGCAGACATCAAATCGTTGTGCTCCAACCATTAAGTGGTATCTGAATAAAGGCTCCCTTCCTTTCTTCTCGTCTAAATTTCTTGGTCTCCGCTTTACATATTCAACATCAATCAGCCTTTGAAAATAAACATGATTTTCGTGCTCTTTTCTCACAAGCGTAGCTTTTTTAATTCCATTTCGTTTATAATTTTTTTCCTATTAAAAGGCCATATCAGCTGTAAAATCAGGCCAAAGATGGGACAGATTCTCGAAGTACATAACTACTTTCGGTTAAAAGGGCTGGTGCCCTGAACTTGAGCCCTTTTAACAAATAAAGCCAAATAGTCTGTTTTGTTGTCATATGAAGAGTGCGAACTTAGGTTCTTTTAACAGAAATCGATGCGTCTATGTTCAAAGAATACATTTCGGTAACAAAACAATTTTTTGAAAAAATGTGACTTAAGCCCTTTTAACGAATAGCTATTCAAATGCTTTAATACCAATTTCGTCCCAAAGTGGTTATCCAGGGTTCTCTAAACTAAAACCCTTGATCAACTTTTCGTAATATGTTTTCTGTTAAGTAAAGAGTACGTACCTTTCAAGAGGTTCTTAACAAGTCGCTGGGAGATAGATTTCAAAAACCAAAGGCAGCAATGAAAAGAAGAAACTTCACAGATTGCACTTTTGAAATAAGTGGGACATTGAATATCACCAAACACACGCACTGGACAAGCGAGCACGCTGCACTGAAATGAATGATGGTCCTATGACGAGTGAATCATTCGCCGAAACAATGCTATCTGCATCCGAAATCTCACCGTCACCTGGATGAAAATCAGGATCGCTGACGTAATCACAAAAAATACTTGGTTCACTGTCATCTGTCTGCTGAAATTGAATCGCTGCCACTGTACTCGTAGTCACTTTAACAAATGCTGCAGTTATTCACTTGAAAGTTTGCGAGACATCAAAATAAAGTGCTCACAACTAATGTATTTCAACACATCCACAGAAGACAGAACTCCCGACATATTCTGGAACAATTATTGGGTTTTTCTTTCTCAAAAATTTGTTCTACTAACTCGAAGGCTGTTGGCAAATAATTACAAGAAAGGTCCATTGAAATTCAACACTCCCCTTTGCATAGAATTTCATTCAACATCACATAGTTTTTACGCTGTCCGGTGCAACTATCACCCAAATATGCAAGCAAACACATTTTTGCTTAAAGATGCTGCGACTGTTTCTAGTGACATGCGATTAAGAAAGGGCCACACGCAAGAAATAATTTAATTTGATCCTTACATATTACGAACCTCACCAACTGTAGAAATGGACTTTTCTCTACTTCATGTGGGATTCGAATCATGAATTGTATTAGTAAATGTGTAGTACATCTGACGAAAATAGTGTGTTGAGAATGTTTATCTAATATTAGTTTTAGGTAGTTGTTGATTTTCCATTAACTCAAATACCATAACACTTCTATTTGGTGGAAAGTCCAAATGCTTTAGAAAACATTCTTCCTTTGTGAACTAAGTATTCTACAACCCAACCTTTTTGTCGTCTTGGTCTGTTGCCAATCTTCGTTCAGTTTTTAATCTGACGCATTCACTACAAACGTCAATCTTCTTAGATCCAAATCCTAGATTAAAATTGTGAGAGAATGCATTCCAAAACATGCCATACGAGGAATTCGTATCGTTATGTTTCTCTTTATATAGTTCCCACATTTGTTTGATGGATAAGCAGGAGGGTAAGAAGCACCATTTGTACTGTAATGTTTCTCTCTGCATTTAACTCATCAAATCTTGTATAATTATGTTCTTTTCTAGCCTATTGAACATGATTTATTCTTGCTCCTCCACATTTTTCTGTTTTTGTCTAGGTTAGTAGTCTGTTACGCTGCCAATTAAATCTGCATACGCATAACAGTCAGTATACTCATGAATGAGAACTTGCTCACTTGAACGGGTCTATTAAGACTTTACTATAAAAAATGTGATGTAAGTCTTCATCCGCTATGCTGCAGCACTGTTTACACGTCTTTTGGGGTGCTATCAGTACTATGAAGCTGAATAAAGTTTGATTGATCTGATGCGCATGTCAAGTTTCCGTACTTCTCGTTCAATTTGCTTATTTCTTCATCACTCAAAGTACTTGCTTTTCAAAACAGGGCATATTTCTGCAATCTCACTTCACTTTTTTTAGCAGCATGCTTCTTCCGCCGCGTAGGATTGCTTATCTTTCTTCTGCTGCTTTGTGGAGTTTCACTGCGGAAGTCCCGATTATCATCAAAACTTATTTCTCCTTGCCCGCTTGACAGGCGTCATAATTGCTACTCACGTACACGGATCAAACTTTGTATAGTAGAGCATTATGAAAACACTCTTGTCCCGTTTAAACCAAAGCGAAAAATGCTACGCATAAAAGCACACAACCTACAAACGGCACTAGCACTTCAAACAGCAAACTTTGCCAACGATCTTTCGAAGAGGCCTCAATGTTCTCAAGCAGACGGGTTTCAAGAATCTAGTGGCCCCCTTAATATTTAATTCAGATTGTTTTATTTTACATCATTTGAAAAGCTAAAGCAAGAGAGTGTATTGACATGGTACTTTTTGAAACAAATCTTGTTGAGGTTTTTATATTTCTAATAGGATGTAGCACTTTTGTTTTAAATTTCAATGTGATATTTTTTGAAAAGGAATACTAAGTAGACGTACATTTTGAAAATAAATCAATTTTTAAGTCGGTAATTTAAATTTGATATACAACTTTTTTATTAAAAAATCAGAAACAGAATTAACAATGTAGAATGTGACCATATTAAAACTAGGCAGGGTAAAATGAGGAGTAGAAGCGTTTAGACACAAGCTGCTCATTTGTTGGGCTTTGGATATCCGCGGCTGTCTGTTCATTCTCAACCCGCTCTCTTCCCTCTCTAAAACACTCGCCAAACACACGAGTGCATGAGAGGCACTCTTCCCCATAATGTGTTTTGAGTCTGCACATTGCCGATCGACTTTTCTCCATCGAGAAATTTGGTCACAATGCGGTGTACCGCGCCCCGCGGCATCTTCCGTTCACTCGTTACTGTAACAACATCCAGACGCGACTGACCGGGTTCTAACCTGCACAGCGGGAGGTGAGGGGATGTGACTACATTCTCGCCAGGCTGCGTATGGCAGGGTATTTGAAAAAAATCAGCCCCGGTTATTTGAACGCCCTTGTATTTGCTAAGTTAAGGGCCTGGTTAGGCCGATTGCCCGATCGCCAATTTAATTTTTTAGGGGGTATGTTGGACATGGTTCTTTGAACTTTCTCTCTCTCTCTTATTTTGTAGTTTGCTCTCTCTACTCTGCTCTCTTATTTTGTCGTTTGTTTGTAACAAAGTATTCAACATGGAATCAGAAGCAAGTAAGTTCCAGGCTCAATATTCTTAGCAGCATCTTTCAATACTGGCAAATGGATATTTCCTGCTCTAGTTCGGGTAGGTGGTTCACAGGTTTTAGACCATTTCAAATTAGGATATTTACCACGTTACTAGATTCATGGATCAGGATTTTTATCTTCATTCTCTTCAAGTCCGTGAGAGGATACTTCAGAATCCGATCCATACCTCTTCAGCATCGCTTTTATCGTCTGCTTTTCAGCATCGCTTTTATCGTCTGAATCCAAATAGTGGATCATGACATTGTTCTCTAATTCAGATTCGGTTAGGTGCCTGCTAGATGGTATTTGTGAAGTCATTTTGTTGAAAAAGTGAACAAAAATGCATACACTTACATGCTGGTAGGGTCCAGATTAAAAAATGTGATATTTCGCCTCTGAACTACTGAATTTCTATATTTCAATCTAAAATTTAAAAAATAAAGGTACGATGGACAAATTCTATAAATAATAAAGCCTTAAATCCGTGTATAAATGTAAAATAATGTAAGTTTAAGAAATAAGTTTGAATATTTAATTCTCGAGTATATGTATATTTTAGAAGCTCTTGGTGTTGTAAATTGGCTCTAGCCAATGTACGATACGATAGTATAACATACTATCTCATAAAAGAATGTAGAAATAGTGCAATTGAATATCAGAAACAATTTTGTGAAAACGTTGGAATTAAATCTACTTTACCTGAATGCTGCGATTATATGATTTCTATATTCTTTTCTAATATAATGAGCTCTGTAATGTGTATAATATAGTCGGCTTGTTTTTGACACAGAACTGAAACGAACTAAATAATGGAATTGTAATGAGAGCCTTCCCTGTGTTCAAAACAAAAAGTGCGATGTTACTATGTATTTATGTAGATATTTTTTGTTTTATTATTTTTATTTTTTGAAAATTAAATGAAAAATTTCTTTTTATTAATTAAATGAAAATAAAATTTTTTTGTGTACACTGTGAGCACTTAATTTAATTCGTTTATTCTATAAAACTATATTTTATGTATACTAACCTTTTGTTTCTTTTATTTAGTTTTGTTTATATTTCACTAAGAGATGTTTTACTCATATAATAGTGTAAATCTGGCAATAAAATTAAATGTGTGAAATTATATTTTATTTATTGATTTCCTTACCAGAAAATACATGATAGTACCGTAAGAATACTAATAACTTTAAAAATTATATCTAATATGACTCGCAAATTCGTTTTAATGAGTCTTATGATGGCCTCATTTCCTGGCTACTACGTATTCTTTCTCGAAATGTACGCTCTACTAGTTAGCAACATAATTATTTTGTGTTGTTTCCTAAATAATGTAAGTTCGAAAACACTTTAAGCGCTTTATGATTAAATATGTTCCATTCTGTACTCTGTAAATGTTCTTCAATAAATGGATAATGACTTTTAAAACTAGTTGCACCACTGCTCGATTCGACATACGTACATTAGATAAATTACATTCGGATATTCCGAACGATGAGTGTACGTCTTTTTTTCCCATAATTTAATAATTTGTAATGTCGGGTATTAGCATGTCTAAATAAAAGGAAACGTTTACAAAATGAAAATATAAATTTGTCCGAGTTGTGTGTACTCGTGGACAAGCGACAATTAAGGGATAGCGTCGGTTGCCATGGACGCAAGTTTGTTCCAGGAAGACAGGATAGAGATTCCTAGAGAATGAACGCCTGATTGTAGATCCGATGTATTAATGTGACTTTGTTATAATACCCAATTAACGACGTCAAGAAATTGGAAGTTTGGCGAAACCTTGGGGAAGGTACTTAAATTAATCGGTAATAGGCTATTTGACAACTTTTAGAAAACCATCTTAGATTGTTCATTATATCATTCTATGCATATGATTTCGCTAATTTTCTATGTACTGTTTAAATTACAACAATAATAGACAACAAATTTTAAGTGAAAAAAAGACCGCCAAAACACTATCTTCCGCCAGATTCGTTTCACGAGGCTCCTGTGACGTCACATGCCTGTAAACAAGCGATCAAGTATTGTAGTTAGCAGGAAAATAAGCGGTGAAAGAAGGTTAAAAGATTCTGGGTTTATTTCGAAGACGTTGAAGAAAATGGTGTGCAGTGCCACTGTGTGAAAATACATCCATCAAAAACCCGGAAAATTGTTTGTTTGTGTGCCAAAGAACGCCAAAATGCGTAAGAAGTGGATGCAACTCGCTCGTAGAAACCCGAGTGATATAAAGGACCATTCAAATGTATTTTTGTGATAATTTTAATGTAAGTAAATATTTTATATTTTGTTCTATGAAATTTTATTCGGTACTATGTTTTGCTGTGTATTTTTTAGGTAAGTATCAATATTAATCAACACAGATCTAATTTCACAGGAGAGAGGCAGGTGCAAAATATAAAGTTTCAGAAAACAAGTATACTGAGTTCTATCAATATTTAATGAAGTTCAATGTCATATCAACGAATCAGTGGTTTTTGTAAAAATGACTTGCTCAAGGGCGGAATATATTTTCAGAAAATGCCGAAGTCTATTACTATAACACTCGACGTAGAAATCATATTCATCAGGTGACAGTGTCTACAGCACATTACAAAACATTCACATACAATACATGTACATTTTTACAACACTTTGCCAGATGACATTAAACGATTAAATTCAATAGAAAAGTTTAAATCCCAAGTGAAATCGTTTCTGCTGCATAACTGTTTCTATACAATTAGAGACTATACTGAGCATCACAAGAAAAGTAACATTAATTTTAACAATAATACATAATGCATTATTTACCATTTGAACTGTATAAATGAGTATAAACGACCTGTAACAACTATTGTACTACAGCTACAGGATCAGGTTTTCGTCCAGTTTTCCCTGATCCATCGAGCAAATGCTGAGATGGCCCCTTATTTTGCTTCTGGACATAAATGTAACTTCATTTTCTGTGCACGTCTTCTAGAATTCAGTGGGAAATACAATTATTCAAATTATCGTTTTCATGTTGTCGCGGCAGGAAGTAATAAGAGCCAAAATTTATTGCTTATTTATCTTTGAAAATAGATTTTATTACATGGGAGTTTTGTTGTTTTTCTCCCTTTCAAAAATTTAAGTAGTATATGACTTAGTGTAGGGATCACAGAATTTTGAAAATGAGCACACAATTCACTTTTCCCATAGCACGTCATACGCAGTTTTTAACGGTTTTTACGTAAAATAAATAAATAATAAATACATATTAGACAATTGGTTCAATTAATCATTTATAGTCAATCAAAAATTAGGAAGGTGGTTTAATGATATAGTCCGTGATCTTAGTTTGAGAGGTTATGTCCACTGGGAGTAATTTAGTGAAGATATGTTCCTGAAAGCTTCCTTAATTTTATTTTTTAACAGTTATTGTTTTATTAGCCTTCAGCTATTTAAAATTATAGGTACAAATAAAATAATACTCTCATTATGTTTGCAATAAAAATTGTTTTATTTGAACATTGTAAATAAATAATACTCTGATTTACAATAATTTACAGCTTAGCTGACATAATGTATCAAATAAAGTAGAAAACAACTTCAATAAATGACCAACTTATCTTATGAGTTTCATATTTAAGTATGAAATTCACAGAAGAGTGTATCTCTTAATCTTAACTCATATTATTACAGATGGAGAAGGATATGGCAAACTTCACCCAATACAAAATGGGCTTCAGCCAGAGAATTTTGATGGTGGAACAAGTTCTGCCGTCAAAATTTGACTGTCAACCACATAGAATAAAACGAGTGTTTGATGCTGGTTATTCTCGAGCTGCTTTTGTCAAAAGACTAAAAATTCGATGTCCTTGAAGAAATCAGTACCTAATTCACGACTATTACGTTGTTGACTGATGTATAAGAAATTTAAAAACAACATTAACCAGTACACACGCCGATGAAAGAAATTCGTCGTGCTTAGCACGTGCTATACACGCGGAGTCCAGCTTTGAACTTTTTTTACAGGCATGTGACGTCACAGGAGATGTGGCCATTCAGAGAGCGTTTTCGATCACGTGACCGAGCCCTCAAAAACATTAAATTTAAATGAATAATTTATTGTATAGAATGTACATTTCTTTAGCAAATATATAAAAAAGGCTTTAATGTGAAGAAATCTTCTTGGATGACAGCAAACCAATTTATATTTATAACATAGTCAAATATCCTATTCTCATGTAAGGAACAAGATATCCACTCTGACCGGGAGGTAGTATGTTCCAGTCGTGATGCTGGCAAGATTTTCGACACTAGCTTTTCAGCTAGATCGAATTCAGTTGTCTGGAGAAGAATTTCAGCGGCCGACTGCTCTGATCGGTAGTTTTCTGTGGTTTCTCCGATCAACACCAGGCGAATGCCGGAGCAGTACCCTAACAAACGGGCCACGGACCGCGCGCGCGATCTTTCCTTCCTCTTCCTTGCCCTATCCTCTCCCCTTACACGCACTCTTACAACACTGCATTACTACATATTCCGGGTGACCGGTCGGAAGCTTAGAGCTTGTTCGGTCTGGGGCGGTGCCCCGCTGATGGGAGAGTCCTGGTTAGGGGGGAGCCCCGCTAGCTGATGGTTGGTCAGCGCCGGATCTCGCCATTCAGCGTGGATGGATCATCTCCATCTCCCGAGGGGAAAATGCACTACACTTACGGGACTAATGACCTACGCTGTTAACGCGCCCGGAGTCACGAACCAACCATCCAACCAATAAGATATCTACGAAAGTGGAGAAGGTTGCCGGTTGATTCTGGTTGTAAGAATTCACAAACAATAGATTTTTTTGCGTTTGATTTTAAAGTGTTATTTAAATTACCTCAAGAGAGAGGCCAATGGATAGCAACGTTTGGTAAGTATCAGAAGCTCTGTAGCTGAATTAGTATTGGCGCTCAAACGATGGCGGCCTTCACGTGTGCACACGCTGTTGCGGGAAAACTGAGTTCAGCAGATTTGTAAGTGGCCGAGAGTTTGTCGTAGCAGCTTAAAATCCACCTGAAAATCTGGAGAGGTGGCTCAGGGCATCAACTGAGGTCACTGCAGTGCCTCTGATCGGAAGGTCCTTGGTTCGAGTCCCGATTGTGGCAGGATTTTCGACACTAGTAATTTAGCAAGGCGAATTCAGCCGCTGTCTGGAGGAGAATTCTGGTGGCCGGCTGCTGTGATCGGTAGTTTTCCGTGGTTTCTCCAATCAACACTAGGCGAATGCCCAAGCTGTACTAACGTTATTTCCTTCCCCTTCCTTGTCCTATCCATACTATTTATACTTACATGGACTACACTACCACATATGCCGGGAGACTGATGGGGAGCTTCAAGCTTGTCCCAGCAGGGCCGGTGCCCCGCTCATAGAAGATATCTGGTTGAGGACAACCCGTTAGCCAACTCTGAAGTCGACACCGGATCTTACCATCCAGCGGGGCAAAATCACCCCGACCTATTGAGGATAACATGCACTACTCTTACGGGACTTCTGACCTTATGTGTTGACAGACCCGGAATAACTAATCAATCAAAAATCCACCCGAAACGAATAATACCTATTGGATTGAACCTTTAGACATTTTCGGCTGGAAAAGTTAACAAAAACTGTGTAAAAATGTATTTGATAAGACGTCGACTACCATCTTGTGGTTGCAATTGCTAGGTTTAGCAGTCGAGCTAAAACGTAACACACCTCCAGTGTTACCACTTCCTTTCTACTCGTGCAACTTTTCTTGAACGAGTGAACCTTGCTTCCCCCTCCCTTGAGCAATAAACAGTTGAAGACAAAAGCTCACAGCAAGCACTGATGACAACATTCCAAGCATTAAAACGTCGTTGGCGCGAAACAGAAGCTAGTTGCTTTCATTATCGAGCACGTCTGTTCAGCTTTATAACCATTATCTAAAGAAATGGCTGAGGCAGGTCCAGGACCTTCAAGGGAGACACCTAAATTCCTATCTAGTGACCCTGCTGTTGCGTACCCGAAACGGTGACCTGGCCGCACACATAGCGGGTTTGACTTTGATTTTCCAGAGGTTAGCGTTACTGTAAATACTCTAGTGACCGACTTTGTAACTAATACCCCCACTTCGCCCGTATTTCTTCAATCTATCGTTCAAGAAAAGTTGCACGAGTAGTAGTAACGCATTTCTTTATATTTTGCGGCAGGCCTTGACTGGTAGTTCAGGTACTTGGTCGCTGGTAATTTTTTCCGTCAACTAACGTTTTCACACGCTTTTGGTTTCTGCTTCAAATTAAACCGGAACTGCAGTGTTACCGTGTGTACCGGACCGTGAACGTATGCACATGTCATGCGAAGCTGATATTCAGATTTCTCATGTTACAACACGTGCTTCGTAGTGCACCTTATTATTAGAGGTTTTTACTTTCGCTGGAAAATGGCGTAAGGCATGTGTTATTTACTCACAATTAGATTTTACTTAACTAACGTCTACACGTGCGCAAGACACGATTCTCTAATTCTAATATACTGGTGAATTTTTTCTTCATATCTGATGAGTCAGTGACAAAAATGATCCTGAGGTTTTCACTGTGCAATTTCCATAGAAGGCCATGAAAATAATTGCACATTCTCTTCATAGCGTTAGTCTCTTTATATTAATTAATAGATAGTAACGAGGGAACGGAATGTATTGTAATGAAGAAAGTAAAATGTTTATATATATATATATATATGTACTTAATTTTTTCAAAATATGTAATAAAAATAGAAAATATATAAAACAAAAATGTATTATAGTGTATAAAATCACTCTACACAAGCATTTTCCGTGCACAAAACGCCACCGACCGAGCCTTAAAATGGATTCCGATCGACTGAAGAAATGTTTTACCACTTAATTAGAAGTTTGTGACACTGGCCTGCACCATACAAGTTTTTTTCATTGAAATATAAAATATATTTGCAGTATAAACAATCTTGTTTACGAGGTGTGTGTGCTCGAGGGAATAGTAGTTCCGTGTTCTAAAAAGGAGTTCA
Organism: Teleogryllus oceanicus; assembly: GCA_964035755.1. Lineage (NCBI taxonomy): Eukaryota > Metazoa > Arthropoda > Insecta > Orthoptera > Gryllidae > Teleogryllus > Teleogryllus oceanicus. Next base: position 177,292,952 of record CAXIVR010000003.1, read on the forward strand.
GTTCATCAACTGATGTCACTGTAGTGCGTCTGACCGGAAGTTCCTAGGTTCGAGTCCCGATGGTGCACGGTGGTGCATTTTCCCGAAATCTTGGCCAAAACATCAAAAATGAAATCGCGTTTACTGAACTTTTGCAAATTCGACACACTGTATGCTTGGGGGTATCTGTTTCTGCCCACTTCGTGTCTTTGGGTCAATTCCCCTGGCACCAGTAATCACCCGAACTTACCCTTCGCGGCTTTCGGTAGACCTGCAGTGCCAGAGTATCACAGTGAGACCGTCCTTGCTTGTAAGCGGTGGCCATGCAAAGTTGTCAGAGAAAGCTGTCAGTATGGATTCTTTTCCTGAAGATTTGTAGAGTATTTTCATGTATGATTTGTAATGCATAATACCGACGTAGGATGAAATATTAAAATGCATCAAATTAATACTATAATTTTAATTATTGTACAGAATTCAGGACATGTTTAATCGCCTGTTGAGATCTTCTGTTCCTTTTATTTCCAGCTTGAGGGATCTTCCCAAAAGAAAGTTAAAACTCTTGAACAAAAAAGCTTTGTCTCATTTGCCTGAGCTCAATATCACCGAAGGGAGAAATGTGTCCTAGCAAAAAATGAGCTCTTCTTTTCCGGTTCTTCGGACACTATGAATTTTCTCTGGCAGAGGGCATGAGATGGCATTAATACCATACTACTTTATGCCAAATGTTATCGATTAATATGTAAGTAATCCGTACGGTTTTCTAATTTTGCGAATTTAACCAAGTTTATATAGAAAAATACTATATAATTATATTTCACAGAATTAAGCAGTGCATTCTTCTGGTATAATATTCTCAGCTCCCTTACGTTGTAAAGATAATCCAAAAAAATGTTGGTCGTCGTAGAAAACTCTCACAACAAATACTATAGCTCTCAGAGGTTTGGCCAGGCAATCGCCAAAATGCACCACTGTGCGGCGGTAGGATTTTCGACACTAGCTTGTCACTAGGTCGAATTCAGTCGCTGTCTGGAGGAGAATTCTAGCGGCCGGCTGCTCTAATCGGTAGTTGTGCGTGGTTTCTCCGATCAACACCTGACGAATGCCGGAGCAGTACCTGTAGTAATGACTGCTACTTCTGTTCGTGTGATGTGATGGGGTACAATTTTAAAAATTAAAAAAAGCAATTTGTGTATCCAGTAGATGGTTAACCATTTTACGTGTCCTCCATGGTCTTAATGTATCTGAGATGACCTGATAATTATTCTACAACTTTGACTTCGAAATTGTGATCCAAGTGATTGGGGACCCGGCCACCGGGTCAATGACCCCCATCTCGATCAAGTTTTACGTCCAGTTCCCCTGATCCATTGAGCAAATGCTGAGATGGCCCCTTGTTTTGCTTCTGGACATAAATGTAACTTCATTTTCTGTGCACGTCTTCTAGAATTCTGTGGGAAATACAATTATTCAAATTATCGTTTCCATGTTGTCGCGGCAGGAAGTAATAAGAGCCAAAATTTATTGCTTATTTATCTTTGAAAATAGATTTTATTACATGGGAGTTTTTTTGTTGTTTTTTTCTCCCTTTCAAAATTCAAAATTTAACTAGTATATGACTTAGTGTAGGGATCACAGAATTTTAAAATGTGCACACATTTCACTTTTCCCCATAGCACGTCATACGCAGTTTTTAACTGTTCTTTTTTTTACGTAAAATAAATTAAAAAAAACTTGTTAAATATCCAACGCTACATTGTTACCCAAGACAGCGTACGGTGGTACTATAAATTTATCGAATTAAAAGTTCGTACAAAATTATGGTAATCAATTTTTCTCTTATTACATTTAAATCATATTTTTAAGAAAACCTAATTGGACTAATTTCAATTATGGTTTACGAATTGTATGAATGAAAATACAAATTGTAGAATAGAGTAAAAATCGAATTAGTATTGAAATGTTCAATAGTAAATTCTAATTAAAAATAAATCATTGTTTTTCATTCCCTTTTGATTCGTTTCCAAGGATTGTTCTCGTGGCCCGAAGTTGGTGGCACTGTTAATATGTCATCAATTTCATGCAGAAATTTTGCGTAAACAACTGTTTTTTCAAACTAATGTACATGACCTCTTTTAGTGAGCTTACTTTTAGAGCAGAGTTTTTAAGACAAAAATCTCTATCTCCCATTTTGTCGTTTTCAAATGTTAAGCTTTTGCTATTTTTTCGAAAATACGTAGAGCTCAATGAAAAAGAGAATAGAGATGTCCAGAATGGCGTCACAACATTTGACGGGGATGTGTTGGGTGGCAACCTCTGCTGTGATGTGATTCCTGGAGAATTACTGAGAAAGTTTTTGGCTGCATTATGAGGTTTCCGAGGTGCGTGTCTCTTATCACATTTGTTATTTACAATGATATTTGCTTTCTGTTTATTTAGGTTCTGTCTGCGAACTTTGTCGACAAATTGGATTTAAAGAAGATCTATTTTATCAACACACGTCAAAACACTCCTTTTCCTTTTGGAAATGGTTCGAAGTAAGTATTATCATGACCTTCGCGATGATGCTAAGGTGCTGCTTTTAATAAATTAAAATGTCTGAAACATATGGTTCCACTTGCCCTTCCATCGGTTTCGAAAAGTGCCAGTGAATTGTGAGCCTGTGTGCTATTAGCGTAGAAGCGACTCCTTCCGTATATTTTTGTAAACTGTCGGCGTTTTAATATTTCTTTTAGAAAATTGTATTAATTATTATCATGGAGAGAAATATTACATACATTAAACTTTAATAATCGTTTGGGAAAAAATCCAGTATGTTCATAAACACAGTCCCAAAAATTTTTGGAGTTTCACGGAGTGGAGGAACTTTCAACCCTAAGTTAACCAGAATTTAATATAATTTAACTATTAATTTTTTCAATATAATAATTGTAATAAATATATATGGTAACTTAAAACTATAAATAATTATTGCACTTCAATCATATTTTTAAAAAAATGTTTGCAGTTTCCTGTACTGTATTCAAATTTTGATGGTTGCATTTCAATATTCAAGTCTCGCGCTTAAAATATTACTCGTTACAAATACTATAGAGTAATAGTATTTGCTGGTTATCAAATACTATAGATAAATTTCTGTAGTATTTGCTTGTTAATTCCATCTCTTTTAATGTAAAAATTTTTGATGAAACGTATTTTCAATATCTTTTGCTTGGCAATTTGTATCGAACATTTGATGTCATTTCTTGCAATACAAATACGACTTGATAGCCCTGGTGGCGGAAGAAAACAGTTCATTTGGTGACCTACGTAATATTTGGGCATGGCTTTTACACAAATAAAGACTCGAAGAAGATGCCTTAGCTTTTACACAAATAAAGTCTTGAAGATCCACAAAATTTTAGTGGCTTATAGATATTATGATGTTGTTTTACAACACGTTTAGGTAATGCCAGTAAATGACAACATATTTATTGAGAGCCATGTCCTTAAGTGGGTTGTTTATATTATTGCTAAATGTGGATAATCTATGTACGTTTTCACGTGAAATATCTGAGAATGACAGGAAAATGTCTAGACGTGTGTATTACGAAGATGGGCGGAAATTGCAACCTACTGTTGGCCTGAAATAACCATTAACGTTTCTTGCTTCAAAGCAGAAATCTACTTTTGTCTTCAGTGTTCCGAGGGTGCTATATTTTTACATTCCTGATTTTTGGGAACAGTAGGGCATCTAAAAATTCTTACTCTGACTCCCCTGGCCCCTTTTGCCCTAGTCCATCATCGGACACAACTTGGTTACCGTGAACTATATTTTAGAGAAGAAAGAACATCTCACTGCGAGAAAGGGTACCTAAACAAAACAAAAATGTATTTAAATCATTATAGGCAGAGGAAAAGCTCCAACGAAAAATGATCATGAAGTTTTAAAATAAAAGCAACACTCGTCTCGTGTTTTATCAATAAGCTCTCGGCTTCTAGCAGCCTGCCATCCAGAGGAGATGGTGCTGTCCTTCGAACAACTAAGCGTCACGTGTTCTGGAAGTCTCAATTGTGCCACTCCTTTAAGCACTTCTTGGCTTATCTGTGAAATAGATTTGGAGCGTTTTCTAAGACAATATTTTTTTTTTAGAAATTGCATACACTTCAAGGGCAAATTAAGCGAAAACTACCCTTTAAAAAAAATGCACATGGCCTTTTTTAAAGAGCTTATTTTTTACAACACACTTTGAGGCAAAAAATTCTAATTTGTAGTTTTGAAATATTAACTTATCGCAATTTTCGAAAACAAAAACGTGGAAATAGCTGAAAATGGGACTCGTATCATTCTCTTACCGTCCCTTATTAGATATGACTAGAAAATTTAAAGGAAATATTTGAAGCGGGCTTTGAGAAAAAAATGTATTTTTAAATTCAATTTTAATAATTTTTTTTTTCATTAACACTAATGCCTAAACTGTTAAAACGATTTTCTTCAGAACTGCAATAACCGATCAATTTAAGGAACTGGAGATCCTGCAAGTTTGGGATATGGGAATTGGAACTGACTAAGGGTCATGGGAATAAATATTTTAATCGAAATATAGCTTAAAGTGAGACATGGGTTACCAGTACTGATATAGCATGCACAATAATATTTTTAATTGCCTGATTTTTCTAATGTGTTATTGCAAATGTTATTTATTTTTGAAACTGCGCTATGTAATGTAACATGCTCTCCCACGTATAGTGCGGCTTTTACAGAGCTGCCTCTCAAGGTCACTAGCATTATGGCACGGTTTCTCGCGTCTTTCTCGGTCGTGCTGCTGGAGTCGCTTCACCTGCAGCAGATACGGTCGCGAGCATGCGACACCTAGCGGCACGACTGAGAAAAACGCGAAAAACCATAATGCCTTGAGAGGCAGCTCTGTAAAAACCGCAGTATATGAAAATCATAGAACAAATCACGAACGCGTTAATTGCAATCCAAGCGTTTTCGCGTGGAAAAGTGCGATAAGGCTAGAACATGGTTTGTGGGAGTGTATGGGTTACACTCGCCAGGAAATAGTGTGTGAAAACACCTACTGCCTTACAGAAACGTTACTAAAAACTACTGTTAATTGCTATTTATGCCAGAAAATAGCGGGAAATCGACCTCCAAATAAACATTAGAAAAGATATGTATTTTTCATTTTCAAGGTCCATGTGTTGAATTGTTTTCTTTATGACTGTCAAATCAAGCCTTGCAAAATTGGCAATTCTGATAGAATATACAGCGGGTACTTAGTACATCGTAACACGGACACGTAAAATTTATATTGTACAATTGATTGATTAATTATTATTTCGTGTTTCGGGGCACGTCAATTGCTATGGCCTTTAGCCCCGTACGTAAAGTGCATTTTTTGTCCCTGGAGTTGGAGTTCTTCCCCCACCGGATGGAGAGATCCGTCGGCGACCTGCTTGCCGGGCATTCCCCGTCCAGCAACGGGGCGACGCCCCAGCCGGGACGAGCTTTAAGCTCCAGACATGTGTGACAGTGTACTGCATGCAAGGGAGTGTATAAGTAAGGGGTGAAAAAAAGGTCAAGGAAGAGGAAGAAAAGATCGCTCGCGGTCCGTGGCCCGTTTGTTGGGGTACTGCTCCGGCTTTCGTCTGGTGTTGATCATAGAAACCACAGAAAATTATCTATCAGAGTAGCCGACCCCTAGAATTCTCCTCCACACAACAGTTGACTACGACAAACCTAATTAGCAAGTATCGAAAGACCACCCTCTGCACTCGAACCTATGTCCTCCCAGCCAGAGCCAATGCAGTGACATCAGTTGATACCCTGAGTCACCTCAGTCTGTCCAAAAATATATTTTGAATTCCTTGTTTAATCTGTGACGTTATGATCGCATCACCGTCCCCGCCTGTCAGGCTAAAAGGTTGATGGAAGGGTTAAGATCTAAGTGCAATGCCCCCTGCCCCCGGAAACAGACCTTAAAACATCGATACATCTCGCGGCTTTCGAAACTACTGACTTAGACCTTCGACTTACTTGAACTTTCTTGTCACAATCCCTGTTATACGAATTCGACTCAATTTGTAATTTCGATAAAGATGTACTATGCGTAACAAGTTGAAATCTGAGTATGGATGTAAATGAGCATTTTTTTCATAGAATTGATATCAATCTCCAAGCGAATGCCCATAGTTTCGACAACTCTGCACTGGGAACAGCGCTTCTGTATAATTTGCTGCGAATACTGTATCAGTGAAATGAATTCCTCACATTTGAAATTACAATTTGTAAACGAGTTACGCCTGTGTAACCATACTAAATTTATAAAATTAAAAGTGTGATTTCCATAGCACGTTTCCCAGCCAAGCACCTTTAGCATCAAACCCTATGCACTTTGCATATACTCAGGTCGGGTGAATAATGTGGGAATTGTGGGTAGCTACACCTACATGAAAAATTCCGAGTGGATAAAATACATGATGGCAATATTTCTGAGTGTCTTCCTACAACTGAAATACTAAAGACAGAGATTTGTCCTTATGAAATATGTTCTTCAGTCATATCTTAAAATAAGGTCATTTACAATTTTCCCAAAATGTAAGTGTTTTAATTTTAAAATAGAGGCATTTTAAAATTTTTAAACATTATTTCTAAAAAAAACTTCAATTTTTTCCTTAAATTTTCTCCTCGTATATATCAAAGATGGTAAAAAATATTATGCTATTTTTGGCTCATAAAATATTGTCCCATTTTCAGCGAACAATCGTACTTTCGAAAATTGCATAAAGGTAACATTTCAAAACTACAAAGATGAAGAGAGATTTTTGCCCCCAGACAAAGTCAGTTGAAAAAAATCTTCTTTAAAAAAAGAGTTTTTGTGCTTGAAATTAATGCAATTTATAAAAAAAATCTCAAAAACTGCTCCAAATTTTTTCTTCAAATTTTTTCCACGTATAGAAGGGTCTGTCAGCGGAATGGCGCAGGTTTTGTTTTTGTCGAACACTGAATTTTCGAAAATGGCAAATTTAGAAAGAATGCGACAAAGTATGTGCAGGTGCAGCGTCACTAGTTTCTCTTCATATTTAATGCAAAACTTCACGTGTATAGGTCAAGTATCATCATTTTAAAGCAAATTAAAACATGTAGACCAGTTAACCTAACTCTCCCCTACAAAAACAAGATATTGTAGAACAATATTTACGGCACGTATCAATTAACCCAATGTTTTTATTTGCAATCATGTAATATTTACTTTGAGGAAATAGTGTTTTATCAAATAACACGTACATTTTTTCACATAATCTCAATATTTTGGATCCATAGTTGTAGCACGATAGTATGCTTTCCTATTAAAAAAAGAAAATTAAACATTTCACGAAAAAGTAATACTTGGATCACTCAAGGAATTAGAACATCGTGTAAAAACAAACGTACGCAATGTGGAACATCGTAGAAAATTCGACCAAGTCATCACATTTCGTAGAGAATGTTGTTTTGAAGAATAATAAAAGAGAAACAAGTAATCCAGAAAAAGTTGCGAATATCTTCAACCAACACTTTTCTAGAATTCCGGTAATGAGAAAACCAAAATTCAACATCATATGGTTCTCAAAAATTTCGGCATGATGTTTATTTACGAAACTTCTTCCAACGAAATCCTCAGAATAGTCAGTAAACTAAAAAATAAATATTCATCTGGTTTAGATGAATTTCCGGATTGTTTATTAAAAACGTGTGCACCTGCAATTATACACCCATTAACTTTTTCAATGCTTCCTTGTGCACAGGAATATTTCCAGATATTTTCAAAACAGCAAAAATTAAGCCACATTTTAAAAAAGGGAACAAAAATTAAATTCAAAATTACCGGCCAGTTTCTCTTTTGTCAGTTTTCTCAAAAATAGTAGAGAGGCTTTTCTATATGCGAATGAACTTTTCTCAGGAGAAACGAAGCGTTTTCAGACTCACAACACGGTTTCAGGAATCAAAATCTACGGAAACTGCCTTTTTTTTTTCATAAAGATGTTGCTTCATCAATGGACCAAAATGAAAAACCGATTGGGATTATTTTAGATCTTTCGAAAGTTTTTGACGTTATTAACCATAACATCTTGCTCTCAAAATTACCTTCTTATGGAATTCGTGGTATTGCCCTAGATTGGATAACGTACCTTAAACATCGATCTCAAAGAGTAGAAATACCGTACTGGCACGAAAGGACATTATTTACTTATCTTTCCAATTCTTTGCCAATTGAACATGGGGTCCACAAGGTTCGATCTTAGGTCCTATCCTCTTTCTGTTGTACGTAAACGATATGCCCTCATCTATTAAATAATTAAGAACAGTTCTGTTTGCCGACCTTAAACATCGATCTCAAAGAGTAGAAATACCGTACAGTACAATTTTAGAAGTTTAGAATTGGTTTTGTAATAAGAAATTAATAGTTAACGAAGGAAAAACTGTCTCAATGCAATTTTGCCTTTCAATTCGGCAATCGTATGCTCCATTGAAAATGAACAATATGCAATTAGCTGATGTTAATGTAACAAAATTTCTAGGTCTCTCAATTCAATCAAACCTCAAATGCAATGTACATATAACAGAATTAAACACTAAATTAAGCTCATGATGTTATGCATTCAGAATCCTTTCTAATTCTGTCAGCCTTCATGCAGCTCGTTGCGTGTATTTTGCAAATGTACATTCCCGCCTGAGATATGCCATAATATTCTGGGGAAGCTCATCCTTTGGTTCACAGACATTTAGATTGCAAAAGAAAATTATCCGAATAATAAAAAAATCCCATCCACGTGATTCCTGTAAGCCTCTTTTCATTGAGCTTGGAATCTTACCATTGCCTTGCCTATTTATTTACGAATCTGTAGTATTTGTCAAAACTGACTTACTTAACGGTGGAAACATATTTTCATGTAATACTGATATTTATAGTTACAACACTCGACGTAGAAATCATGTTCATCTAGTGTCAGTATCAACAGCTCACTACAGGATATCCACATACAATACATGTACGTTACTTTACCACGCGTTTCCAGATGAAATTAAACAATGAAAATTGGTACACAAATTTAAGTTAAAAGTAAAATATTTTCTTCTGCAGAACTGTTTCTATAGAATTAGTGACTATACTGATCGTCAAAAAGAAAAATAATGTTTACTTTAATAAAACCAAGATATAGTACAATGAATTAGTTTACATTTGCATTGTATAATTTTAAAAAAGAACTCAATATGCCTGTAACAAATAATGTACTTCCGGGTCAATGACCCCCATCTCGATGGGTTTTTTGTCCAGTTTCCCTGATCCATTGAGCAAATGCTGAGATGGCTTCTTGATTTGCTTCTGGGCGTAAATGTAGCTTCACTATGCGCACGTTTTGTTCAACTTTCCTTTTTTTTTTTTGTAGTGGTAGTAGAGCTTAAGGTGAGTTTCTATGTGTTAGCAATAGAGAAAAATCAAATCCGTTCGTTTACCGTTACAAATAAGTTTGCTATAATTCGGCAACGAAAATATCTAGTTTTTGAAATGTTAATCTCTCGCTTTTAAAAATGTTATTGTTTATTAAAATGTTAATGTTTTATTATTATTAATATTATTACTATTTTTCATCTTTCAAGTATTAATAGTTAAATAGTTGGGAAGGGATTCTGAAACTCAATAAAGCGTGCGCAGATGATTTTCTCCCCCCCCATACGTCACACACAGTTTTTTACTGTTTTCGACTAAATAAATAAATAATTTCAGCAGCATTACATAACTTTCTCGATATTACGTTTTTCTTTGAAAAAGTAAATTGGTTTTGTGTTGTTTTTTTTTTGTTTTGTTGCTGTTTAAGAAAAAAATTACGAACGTAGTTTTGAAAATGATCCTTACAATATAGTTCCTTTTGAAATAAACCATATAAAACGACATATAATTATCCTATTGTGGTATATTTTTCAAGATGGAGATGCGACAATGAAGCATTGGGACATGAGACAATGAAACTTAAATATATATTTTTACTTATCTACAGATCTCGGCAAACAGGCGCTCCGCATGCAGAAGTGATGTTCCTAGTATTTTATATGTAGTTTAAATTTCGTTATATTTTATTAACAACACCCCGGAGCACTATAGTTTCATTCTCGATAAATATTCATATATTCCTTATCTTTAGATATAAAATTACTTGAGCTAATTTGGTCCTTTTTTTACTACAAAAGAAACGTGCGAAGTGATCGAGTGCCAGGTTTCTTTCGAGCAGTTAAAAAACTCGTTTGAAGTGCACCTAATTGCATGTAGTATGCAAATGAACATTCCCGCCTGAGATATGGTATAATATTTTGTTGATGTTCATCTTATAGTACTCAGGCTTTTATATTGCACAAAAAAATGTTCGAATAATAAGAAAATGCCATCCACTTGATTCCTGCAAGCGTCTCTTCATTGAGCTTGGAATCTTACTTTGCCTATTTATTTAGGAGTCTATTCTTCTGTTAAAACTGGTTTACTTAACAGTGGGAACATATTTTCATGCAATACTGGTATTTATGTAGTCGTAATTTAATGCACGTCATAGAAATTACATTTATTAGGTATCAGTATCAGCAGCCCACTACAAGTACTTATTTTACAACACATTACCAGATGACAAACAATTTTGATCGGTACATAAATGTTCGATCAAAGTACATTTGTTTACGTCTGTATAACTGTTTCTATACAATAAGAGATTGTACAGGCCATCAAAAAATTTTTTTTTAACAATGGTATTAATGCTTAGTTCACATTTCTGTTACATAATTTAAAAAAATACTTAATATACCTGTAACAGGTAATAATCAGCTTCTGAGTCAGTGACATCCATCGGTCAGGTTTTTTCCCCCAGTTTCGCTGATCCATTGAGCAAATGTTGAGATGGCTCCTCGTTTTACTTCTGGTGCGTACGTTTAGTACAGCTCTCCTTTCGCTAGTTGTGGTAGGAAAAGAGGCAAGGGTGTGGGTTACTATTTTCTTATAAATATTAACAACTCAATTCTGTAGTTCATTATCAAGGCAAACAATGTGCTATAACCAGCGAAAATGGCCCTATATGAAATAAATTCTTCTTTTTCATATAAGGCCTACATTTAGTGGTGGTTCGTGGGCCAACATTTGGAGATACAAGCAAAACACCTGAAGAAAGGAGAATTATCCCACCTTATCAATATAACTTTAAACTTTAACAATATAACTTAAAAACTATCCATTTTTTGTACATGTTAATCGGATACCATTGATCGTAGAAAACCTTGAACACAAAAATGCAAGTAATTTTATCCTTTTATTTCATATTCGATTAATATTTACAGAAAATGGAGTTTTTAAGTTATATTGAGATAAAGTGGGATAATTCTCGTTTTTTCAGGTGTTTTGCTTATATCACCATATCACTCAGTACTCTCACGGCTAATCCGTAAATTGGAGAAAAAAATGCTTGATGAGTTTAAATGTAGACCCTATGTCAGTGCCTGCCAACTCAATGCTGTGTGATGTCGCAAAAATCTGCCCTCATGCTCCGAACCGATCCACGGAGTAAAGGAAGTGCCCGACGCGGCGTGCAGTGCGAATTTATAAATATTTATAATAATTAAAAGCAACCGTTGATTTCTTTTTATTTATTTAGTCAAAAAACAGTCAAAAACTGTATGTGACGTATGGGGGAGAGGTAGTGAGAGTTCCAGTTACCGAGTCAAAACCGTTAAATAGAAATTAAATTAAAAATATAGTTTTTGTAAAAGGCCTTCAAAGTTAATGATTTCTCTCAAATCAATATAGGTGTTTGTTTAGATGCCGTTAGTATTTAGTATTGTTAGATGCCGTTAGTATTGTTAGTATTTAATATTATTTTGATTGTCATTTAATTTAGCTCATTATCCAATAAAAGCGGACTTGAGCACCCTTTACTAAGAAATCAACAAAATTATAAAAGTGACAGTAAAAGAAAAATTCATTACTAATACATCTATATAAAATAACTTTAATCAATAATTTGAAATGATATTACATTAGAATCAGTACAGCGTAAGTTTGAGTTTTGTGAACAGTATGGAAAACATTTTACAAGTGAAACTTATAGGCCTTGGATAATAATAGAGCTTTTAATTGCTTCTTAAAAGAATTGACTGAAAGACTGCGTTTAACGTTCTTTGGGAGGCTGTTCCAAGCTCTCGTTACTTTTACGGTAAATGACTTGTTATAATAATTAGAATTACGTTTAGGTATTTGTAATAATAATGATTTGTCGAGTCTAGCAGATACAAGAGGCCTGAAATGATTTGTTAAATGCGGGAGATGTTTTGTTTTTAGTAATTTGAAAAGAAGGGAAAAAACAATGCAGCATCCGCCTGTCGCTTAACCGCTAGATTTTATTACATTCAAAAATGTTCGATATGTGGTCATATTTTTTTGAACTGTAAATAAAACGAATACACGCGTTTTGAGCTCTTTGTAACCGTGTGGCAAGTGCTGAACTTAAATCGTTGTACACAACGTCACAATAGTCGAAGTGCGGAAAGACAAGGGATTCTATTGCATTTTTTTTATATTGGCTGGTAAAAACTTGCCAACAATCCTAAGAGAACTAATTCGTGAATAGACTAAATTTGTAACTTTATTTACATGAGAATCCCACTGGAGGTTATTATTAAGAATTATTCCTAAGTTTTTGACTTCGGAACAATAATGTATGATGGTTTGATCTAGAATAACACTTTCTGTGCTTAGATTATTAGCTCGTGATTGAACGTTTTTCGAACAAATTACCATAGTCTGTGATTTAGCAGGATTCAAGGAAAGGCCGTTTAGTTTAGTCCACTGCAGCAAGGTTTCCAAGTCCTTATTGGTATTATCCACTAATTGTTTCAGTGCAGAGGGTCTTCCGCTGATATAAATTTGTAAATCATCAGCGTACATATGATGTTTACAGAAACGGAAGTCATTAACGTATATTAGGGAAAACAATGGCCCGAGGATGGATCCCTGGGGGACACCCTTCGTCATTGTTTCGGTAAATGAGCAATCCTCCCCGACACTAACAAATTGCTGACGGTTCTTTAGGTAATCTTCTATCCACCGCGTCGTGGCTAATGGAAATTTTAAGTTTCTGCATTTAGCGAGTAGGAGGTCATAGCCGACAGAATCGAAGGCTTTACTGAAATTAGTAGCGTTAATAGTGTAATTTCCCTATCATCCAGGGCTTTTCTCAAATCTTCGGTAACTTCAAGTAATGCAGTTTGTGTACTTCTACATGGCATGAAACCCGACTGGTACGGATTTAATAATCCATACTCTGTTAAGTGTGAGTAGATTTGCTTATGAACAACTTTTTCGAGGATTTTTTGTAGTGTCGGCAGAATACTTATAGGCCGGAAATCGTTAGGAGAGGAAAGGCTTTAGGACTTCGGAAGAGGACGAACTTTGGCTAATTTCCATGCCTGTGGGAAAGAAGACGTTGTTAGTGAGTAATTAATAATGTGGGTAATAACTGGAAGAGCTGCATCTGCGATAAATTTCCACTGTCTAGCATTAATTCCGTCAGAACCGTTTGCGTTTGATTTTAAACTTCTCAAAACTTTACGAACCTCTCTATTGTCAACACATTTAAAGGACAGTTGGTCTCTGAGTTCATCTGTATTGATGTTCGTGTTCTCTGATAACGCTTTTGTTTTAAGCACTGGGTTAAATGAAGGAGCCGCAGTTAAGAAATGCTTGTTCAATTTACCCAAGGGTATGTCTATGACTGAAGTTGTTGATCTGTCCTTACCCACCCCAAGATTTCTAAGACTGTTCCAGATTTTTTTTTAATAAGTTTGTGCTTTAAACAATGCGTTGTAGTATCGCAATTTAGCATTTCGTATGTTTTGGTTACTACCAACATGGATTACTAACGAGGATTTGGTCGCAGAAAAAGATGTGGTACCGCCTTTCCTGACATAAAACTAGTGCAGTCCGATAAGAAGTCAGTTTTCAGCTGCATTCATGGCCTCCAGAAAAAACTTCATAACCTTGTGCACACTTTTTTTTTAATATAGGGCGGTCCTTTTTATGATTCCATAAATTCAGTCGTATTCTCTTTCCCACACAGGAAACAATAGGTTTTGAAATTTCTGTTATCAACACATAAGAGAAGTATTTGTTATGTTGATAAACCTGGCTGCGATTGTTCGCATTCCGTTCAAACTGATGCAGGAATCAGTTTTGTATTAATATACTGCCCATGGATTACGTACAGTCGCATCCTCCACAAGAACATTTTTTAATTGACTCGAATCCTTTCTTCTTCCTCGCAATCACTTCGCCTTCGTCTAAACTCCCCTCATACATAAAACACACTTACGACATACATACCTGAAAGTTGTATTGGTAACGTTATTTATTGCGAACTTCTCGTTCGAGAGATCATTAGTGATTTGGGGCTACTTAAGAAAAAAGGAGGGAAATTTAGTGGAAATTTAAAACCTCATAGCTGTCTTACTGTTTGCTTGAAAATAATAATTTATGAAATAATTTTGCAGAGAATTTTATGACCTTTAAAATCGTACATAACAATGTTTGCACAACGATCAACCATTAAAAGGTTATGAGGCGAAACCAAAAAAATGCCTGAAAATTTCGTGTTTCTTTGGCTACCAAAACTTTTCCCAGAGTATTTCGAGGTGGAAAACGTAAGGTTTTCTTTCTAATAACAATATAATCAAAATAGAAAATTAAATCGTTTACTTCACATTTTGCAAGGTAAAATGAGTTTTCTTTTAATTTGTTACGTCCTTTATCATCTTAATTAATCGACGTAACGAGACACCTTCTAATCGACTGCACTAAAAGAGGAATGGCAAAAAGCCTGACTTGTTTTCCAATCCTCATTAAAAATAAACTACGGTGTATAAGGTTCCACTTCGAGTTCATTGTTTTCTTTCCTCTAGTTGACTCTGCCTGCATAATTTAATTCTTTCGCGGCAGTAGCTGCCCCCCTACTCTCACCAGCACCGGAGACGACCTTCATTTTTTTTTTTTTCGTCCCTCTAGCCGCCGGCTATAAGAGGTAGCTGGTCCCCGTTTAGGCTCTGAGTGGCCCATCGTAGCTGCTACAGAGCACCTTCCATTGAAGGTGAGTCCTTGCCAGAGGCGAACATTCTTCACTTCATTGTATTTGGGAAATAATATGCATTCTGTTTTTGGGACAGAAAATTTAAGTCCAGTTCCTTGGGTCCATTCATGAAGCTATTTAAGGTAGCTTGCATGATTTGTTGACGATAAGATTTTCTCAACAACCCAACCGTTTCAATTTTTTTCTTTAAACTTTTAATAGGGTTAGAGCTAAATGTTCTGTAAAAGATGTCGTAAACCCAATTTCGGTGTATTCTTTTGTTTTTCAAAAAAATATACAATAATTGTATATTTTGCCATCTCTTTCACGTCATTTATTTTTCAATGAGAATTCAATGAGAATTTTTCTGATGTGAAAATTTCCGGAAAAAATTGCAGATGTTTTGAGAAAATTTAATTCCAACGTTTTCAAATATTCGCTTTTTTATTTTCCCTAATACTCAAATACTTACGCAAATTATAGATACTTTGAAGACCCGTGTTAACAAACATATAAAACAATGAAATGCATAATTAAAATATCTCTCAGGTTCTTAAAATTTTTCAAGAATACAATTGGGAACAAAAAATGGCGTATTTTCGAATACGCTCGAATTACATTTTCTCAAAAACTGCTGAAAGTGTTTTCTCGGAAAACTACGTATCAGAGTAGTGTTGCATTCTCTACAATATTCCGATAACCTTATTGTGATGAAGAGACTTTGGACCCAAAAAATAAAAGTATCGAAAAGCATCAAAATGCCGTTTTCGTCATATACATTTAGCACTGTCAGCCGTTTTTGAGAAAATCTTGTTTTTAATGTTGTCCTTATTTCACTAAAAATTGCACGAAAACTACTAATATTTTCAGAAAATGTGCATGGCAATTGTTAAAAAACTAATTGTGAAGAACAAATTTCAATTAAAGAAAAATATCTATATATTCAATACAGTAGTTTTACCAGAGATTTTAAGATAAGTCGAACTTTTGCATTTGTCGAAAATTTAGGGGTAACAGTGGAAATTTGATCTATACTATCTTTCTAAGACTCCATTCTTACATGAAATTTAAAGGAAAAATTTGGATACATTTTTTGAGAAAATTGTGTAAATATTCCAGGGGCTTCATGCGATGTAACTCCAAATTTTAAAGACATTTTTCCAAAATCACAGGGCTTTACGTCCGGCGAGATCATTCGGGAAATATATATCTTGGTAGATATCCTACGAATTGCTTAGGTGCTCGTGTTGTTCACAGACTGACGGACAGACAAAGGGAAGGGATAAAAAGAAACAATTTTTTGTTTCGATATTAAACTAGTCCACTAATTTACTATATGCAGAAGGTAAAAACTCTTTTACGAAGTCACAAAAGGAGTTTTTACATCGCAAATTGGCACTTTTCGCCGCAGCATTACAAACTTTCTGTATATTGCCTATTTTACAACGTGTATACATACGTACGAGTACGTATATGAAAAAGTAAAAGCAGTCAATCATAGTGAATTGAAATATCAAATCAGTGTAGTATTTATAGTTATTTCAGTACATCAATATCAAATTTCCACTGCTTTTATAACTAGTACATAACTTCCGTGAATTGCTTTTTTTTAAAAAAAAAATGTTATTTAAATTTTACATCAATTCTGAAATAGTGAAACAATCATGTTGTTACCTCAATGTTACAGAGTTTATTTTCAATGGAGTATGCAATTTGAAATGAAAAACTGCATTGAAACCATTTTCAATTCGGTTACTATGAATCTGTTGATATGAAACCAATTTCAGACATCTGATATTGCACTATTTACTGATTATTGCAAAGAATATTCGTATCGTTCGTAAAGAGAACTGTTCTTCCATTTCGAATCGTTGAAGGTATATCGTTTATGAATATGAGGCAGAGAAAGGGTCTGAAATCGAACCCTGCATCATTGCAATTGACAGTGAATAGGAAATGTGACTAAATAAAACGTGATCAGTACGAAGTTTTACTCTGAGATCGTTGTTTAAGGCACGAACATAAACAATCTAAACGTTGTTTATGGTACGAACATAACAAATATATATTTTCCCCAACGGAGCAGAGAGAAAGTTATGTAAAGTTGCGCGAGAAACGGCGGATTTTCGGCAGAAACCCTCTTAACCCTGGTAACGAAAAAGTGGATAAATCCAATTGCTAAATTTTGAGAAAAATATCCTCTGTCGCTTGGTGTACCCAGAATCCGTGTTGTGCGGGTCCTTAATACCGAAAATCCGAATGACGGCAAAACGTGTCTATCCGTCTGAACAACGCTGGCGGCTAAAGAGCCATCCATAAATTACGTGAGGCCTTTAGGGGGGGGGGGTCTAGAGAATTCCACCTAATCTTACGTGGGGGAGAAGGGGTCTGTGCAAAGATCCCGTTATTTTTGCTAAAAAACGCACTTTGCTTATGGATCTTCACGACCGTTTTCTGCCACCTCCATATCCTATCACTCAGGCTGATGGGCATCCGACGGCCCCGACCCTGAAAAATATGACGGAAAATAATTTGCTGCCTTCCTTCTTCGCCACGGCCTACCCATTCAACCTTCGCCCTACCTCATCAGCATGCCATATGACCTCTATTGCCCAAGTGTACGTGATTATGTAAAAAGGAGATAATGTAGTTCATGCGGTATCTACTTTTCATCCATCACAAGAGCTGCAGAGCACCGACGTGCGGTCCACAGTGCACCAACTGCACCAGCACGCAAAGTGCGACCCTCAGGGACCGCGACATATCGAGCTATTGACCGGGAGCGGTAGCTCAGTGCATCAACTGTCACTGCAGCGCCTCTGACCGGGAGGTCCTAGGTTACACTCCCCACGGCGGCAGGATTTTCGACGCAAGCTTTTCAGCTAGGTTGAATTCAGTCGCTGTCTGGAGGAGAATTCTAGCGGCCGGCTGCTCTGATCGGTAGTTTTCCGTAGTTTCTCCGATCAACACCAGGCGAATGCCGGAGCAGTACCCTATCAAACGGGCCAGGGACCGCGCGCGATCTGTCCTATCCTCTCCCCTTACACACACACTTACACTAACATGCGCTACACTACCACATATCCCGGGAGACCGGTCGGGAGGTTAGAGATTGTCCCGGCTGGGGCGGTGCCCCGCTGGTGGGAGAGTCCTGGTTTGGGGAAAACCTCACTAGCCAACGGTAGGTCGGCGCCGGATCTCGCCATCCAGCGGGGGAAGATCACCGCGAACTCCCGAGAAAAAGAGCATGCTCTACACTAACGGGACTAATGACCAGAGCAGTTGACGCGCCCGGAAACAAATAAATCAATCGAGCTATTGAGCTCGACACGAGCAAGCGACAACGGTTTAAAGTGGTTGAATCACAGCGAAATTGAAGGAGCAGATGAATTTACGGAAAATCATACGGACATGCTGGTTCTAGTAGTCACTCTTGACACCGCACATTGGTCCCCGTCGACTGAATTACAATGAATTATTGCACTGTTTTTAAAAGTGCAATAATATTCATTGTAATTCAGTCACGCTATTTTCTAAATACTAGTCATATCTGGTCTTAAATAAATAGAATTAAGCAAATTATGTTTTAAATAAATCGCAAGGCAATCAGTCGCAAATTAAAGTAATTACATTAAAAATTCGCATTTTGAAAAATGTCACGTGAGATTAGAAGGAGGAACGGGGTCGAGCCAAATCTCACGATATCTCACCCAGGGGGAGGGGGAGTCGAAATATAGCCAAAATCGCCTCACGTAATGTATGAACAGCCCCTGAACCGTTCAGCCAATTTTCTCCAGAATTGATATTCCCCAATCGATCCGGCTGATGTTGTGGCCCCTTGAATTTTTGTTAAATTTTATTTCGTTATACAGCGAAGCAAACGCTTTACACGATTGAATAGAACTGCAACTTAGCACGCGTTGTATATAGTGTTGCAAACAGGAGAGCGAGGATACTCCCACTGAAAACCTGAATAATCAATAGTCATTGTATTGAAACGCTCTCGGTTTCTGTTAAATTATTTCTGCAACCGATTTCCGAATTTATATCATTTTTGGGCGCCAGGAAAGGATTGCGATTTTAAATTTCCCGCAAACACATCAAAGGGAAATAATTATCCTACTAGCCCTGCTGGTTCTCGAGCAGCAGCTAATTTGCTGAAATTATGCCTTTGACAGGAATTCACGCTTCGCTGCATTAATTTTAACAAAATATTAGTAAGCTTTGAAATGCCACACTTTGCTAAATATTCATTCAGTGTCTCTTCATTTCAGACATCGACTGACAAGATGCTGCTGGCGGTGATGCAGGGACTAGCACTATTGGTGCTCTTCATTCTACTGCCTTACTATCTGATGTTTATGTCTGGAAAGGCCAGACTTGTGTCGTCGCTTCCTGGGCCGACACCTCTACCTTTCATTGGGAATGCCCTAGAAATTGGAAGGAACGGCGCAGGTAAGTTACATATGTTTCTCACATAGAGCGACTCTGGATAATTTAACATTAGCTGGTTAATGTTCACTTTATGCAACGTAGGTGGATAAAGTCGGTGGAAAGAACAGTTTGAAGCATACTATTTCGTACTATAGCCTGATGATTTGGGCGCCCAGTGGTTGATACCAACATTAACAAAATAAATTCCAAAATGATTATTCATCATTTACACAACTGTACCCAATCAATCTTTGTAATGTTTTAATCGGATTTAACCAGGTACTGCTAACATCATATTTGGGTATTCAGCTGTGTTTGCAAAATAATTGCGGCATTCAACAATAATGATGAACAAACTTCGAGAAAATAATTTAAAGTATTTCTGAGAGTGCCTAATCTTACCTACAACTGGTTGGTGGTGCAAAATTCGTTATTATAATTACGTATAAATGAATCTGAAGTATCTGTCTGTGATTTTCGACTTTTCAGCTTTTAAATCATTTTTGAACTTGCTTTATCGATTACTATAAGCAATATCACGTCATATCAATCGTTGTCGTTTGTCTGTCCGTCTGAACGAACCGATTTAACTCAAAAACTTCTTAATCTATCAACCTGATATTGCCCGTGCAACCTGCCCACTGCCCGTGGGACCAACTTGGTTGGACCAACACCGCCTAGACGTACAAGGCCTGCGCACTGGAGTTTTTCAAAGCCAATATGGCGGCTAGAGAAGGCCGACTTCTTCGATTTGATTTGATTTTTTCGTGTTCCCGGGCCCGTCAACTGCTTTGGTCATTAGTCCCGTTAGTGTAGTGCATGTTTTTTCTCGGGAGATGCGCGGTGATCTTTCCCCGCTGGATGGCGAGATCCGGGCCGACCTACCGTCGGCTAGTGGGGTTTCCCCCTAACCAGGACTCTCCCATCAGCGGGGCACCGCCCCAGTCGGGACAAGCTCTAAGGTTCCGACCGGCCTCCCGGAATATGTGTTAGTGTAGTGCATGTTAGTGTAAGTGTGTGTGTGTGTGTGTGTGTGTGTGTGTGTGTGTGTGTGTAAGAGGAGAGGAAGGACAGATCGCGCGCGGTCCGTGACCCGTTTGTTAGGGCCTGCATTCGTCTGGTGTTGATCGGAGAAACCACGGAAAACTACCGATCAGAGCAGCCGGCCGCTAGAATTCTCCTCCGGACAGCGACTGAATTCGACCTAGCTGAAAAGATAGTGTCGAAGATCCTACCGCCGTCAGGACTCGAACCTAGGACCTCCCGGTCTGAGGCGCTGCAGTGACATCAGTTGATGCACGGAGCTACCGCTCCCGGTCGACTTGTTCGAGTTGAGGTGATCCGATTGTGTATGTTGAGTAGCATGTGCAGCGAAAACGAATATCAGCATGCTGATATTGAAAAAGCGCGAAAGAAAACATTGCAAGATTAAATGAAATATCTTTCTGTACTTTTAATGAACTAAGCAAACAGTTTCTTATTTTGGGCGATTATTAATAAGGAAGACAGTATTGATTGTAACAACATATTGATTGTAATTCTGTGCTTAAAATTATCAAATCAGTTGTGGGGGATAAGGAATTGAAACTCAGTGTTTATTATTTTAAAAAAGTATTATAACTGGGAGGCACTACAAATATACGGAAGTATAAATAATACAAATGTAGTGTAAATAATAAAAATGAAATTAGAGATATTTTAGTAAAGGTTAGGATAAATTTACGTGTTAACACAAGTAGTAGTATCAGTCCTCATGATGGTATTGCTGTAGTTTAGACATCTTAATTTAAATCGGTACCAGAAATTTACAATTTGGTTGACCTGTTGCTTGTACGTTGGAACAAATAAAAATTCTAACCGAGAAAAGAAGTGCATATCAGTATTAGTTTTTCATATTGTTTTGTACGCTATTTACCATACAGTCGTTTTCATATAAATATTTCAAACATTTAGGGTTCATAATATTTCCTCATCCTAGTGCAATTAGGAGATTGTGTTCTCCATTTTGTTTAGTATCTCAAATGGAACATAGTGAAAACAGTTTTTTAAAGTATACAAGAAACAAATACATAAATTAAGTGATAGTGATAAATTAAAGGTTTAAAACCAAAAATTTTATTCTCTGATTAGAGATAATAAAAATATTAATAAAAAAGTACGCAGCTGTTTTCACCAGAAAAAGAACTTATGTACAATCTTCCAGCTGAAGAAAGTAGATATCTTTTCTTCTTAATTAGGAGTGTAATTTGTTACATATTTTCGTCTAGTAACCACAATTTTACTTCGCATTTCGGTTTGTTTGGCCTTTTTAGGCGGCCATCTTGAATGACTGCTCAGGCCTTATATGTCTAGATGGTGTTGGTTGGACTAACCCTTGGACCAACAGGTTAGACACTGCCCGAGGGACCAACGGGTCCCAAGACACGATTTTTTGGTCATTTCCCCTACGCAATGTTTTGCTCCTGTTACAGAAAAGCGAGTGCATATGTTTGTATGTGCCAAAAGCTTCAGAACATTTCAAGTAATTGCTCCCAACTTTGGCATAAATACTTTTAAGGAGTCAAGAATGTAAAATAGCATAAAAGCGAATTAAAATTGTTACACCTAATTTTTTTAAATATTCAGTTAAATGGAATCCCCGATCCATCTGCGCTTCTTTGTTGCTGGGCGTTGCCCTATGATGTGGAGTGGGGCCGAGCAGGAACGCACGGAAAAGGCATAGCTGGCGGACCGGGAGGGGAGGAAGGAGAGCAAGGAACGGGCGGAGCAGAATAAGAGAAGGGAGAGGAAGGTGTTAACAAAAGGGCTTCCTTCGTAACAATTTTTCACAACCCCAACATAAGGGGAACTAAACGACGTATAAGAATCAGTTTCAGGGCGAACAAATAGGGCATTTTATTGTACAAAGAACAAATTACAATGCGAACACAAACGTAAACTATAATTTTATGTCAGTTTACAGGAATGAAATTGTAATTGTTTCCACAGAACCCCTACAGGAGCGTAGAGTTCAGAGAAGTTTAGTAATCCATGGATTTGCGAGGTTATGGACATAATGAATTAGAAAAATGACTCCAGTTGACAGGCTGTTCCACCAAAGAAATTTAATTGAAGAATTCAGACATAAGATTAAGTATTTGAACTTGTTTAACAAACCAAGAAACTCGCTCAGAGTTAAACTAAATAGTACTACCACAATTGCCATTGACGGTTTAAGATGATTTGAATTAAAATTGCATAACAAAAATAGTCCAAAGAATAAATATAAAGGAAAAAGCTGCTTACACCTGACTCCCGCTGCGGCTTTCTTTCGCTCGCAGGACACCGCTGCTACGTCTGCCCCACTTCTGCTCACGTCTCTACCGTACGTTAAATATGCCACCGTTAAATATGCGTACGTTAAATATGCCCCGTTAAATATGCCACCATTTCAATCCAGAAAAATACGAGACAGCTGAGTATTCTTCGATTAAAACACGAAGTCTTTTCACGAGCTCAACAGCAAGGTCACTGTCATATAATCGGGAACTTCAGTACAAAAAATTGAAGTCGTAACGAAGCTCGCGATTCGATTGATTGATTAATTTTTTCGTGTTTCCGGGCGCGTCAACTGCTTTGGTCATTAGTCCCGTTAGTGTAGTGCATGTTTTTTTTCGGGAGATGCGCGGTGATCTTTCCCCGCTGGATGGCGAGATCCGGTGCCGACCTACCGTCGGCTAGTGGGGTTTCCCCCTAACCAGGACTCTCCCACCAGCGGGGCACCGCTCCAGCCGGGACAAGCTCTAAGGTCCCTACCGGTCTCCCGGAATATGTGGTAGTGTAGTGCATGTTAGTGTCAGTGCGTGTGTGTGTAAGGGGAGAGAAGAGGACAAGAGGAAGGACAGATCGCGCGCGGTCCGTGGCCCGGTTGGTAGGGTACTGGTCCGGCATTCGCCCGGTGTTGATCGCAGAAACCACGGAAAACTACCGATCAGAGCAGCCGGCCGCTAGAATTCTTCTCCAGACAGCGACTGAATTCGACCTAGCTGGAAGGAGCTCCTAGGACCTCCCGGTCAGAGGCGCTGCAGTGACATCAGTCGATGCACTGAGCTACCGCTGCCGGTCGCGATTCAACGAGTGTCCCCTCTCCTGCCAGCTCGTAACCTTGAAGTAACTTCCTGTTTTGATTGGAGAATAGACACAAGTGTCGCGCGCTGCCGGGGTGGGTAGAGGGGGGAGTGGTTGCCCGCGCTACTGCTTGCGCGGCCCCACGGGTGGCACTTTCTTCTGCCCAAGCAGGTTACACCGGGCACCACGGTAGAGGTAACTTTGTTCGAAGAGAATTTTCCTGTCGAATACTTATTAATTACAGTAATTAACGAAACGAGTGTATAAAGAGGGGGAAAATTGCATGAGTTGTATGTTCAAGAAAATGAGCGACGATAGGAACGAGTTTTCTTATATACCACGAGTGCAATTATATCCCTTTATACATATGTTACATTCATTATTTTTTCGTTTCCATTTAAGAATAATTTAAAATTTGAGAAATTCAAGCACATCTCTACCATTGGAGGCATACATTTGATGACGTAGTACCGGGAGAGTTGGCTCAGGGCATCAAATGATGTCACTACAGTCCCTGTGACCGGGAGGTCCTATACTCCGATTTATTTAACGTGTCGCCTGAAGGCCATGAGATGGACGAAGAAGGGGACACAATCCAATCCGCAGCTTCCTTACGATTTAAACGTTTGGTTTGAAGCTACTGATTGGATGACAATGTGCACCTCTCCTTCCAGCTCGTGACCTTGAGGCGCCGCGTTAAATAAATCAAAGTGTAGTCGACTCTCGACGGAGGCAGGATTTTTGACACTAGCTTGTCAGCTAGGTCGAGTACAGTAGCGGTCTGGAAGAGAATTCTAGCGGCCGGTTGCTATGATCGGTAGTTTTCCGTGGTTTCTCCGATCTACACAAGACGAATGCCGGAGCAGTACTCTATCAAACGGGCCACGGACCTCGCGCGATCTGTCCTTCCCATTCCTTGTCCTATCCTCTCCCCCTTACACACACACTTACACTAACATGCACTACACTACCACATATTCCGGGAGACCGATCGGGAGCTTAGAGCTTATCGCGGCTGGGATGATGCCCCGCTGGTGGGAGAGTCCTGGTTAGAGGGAAACCCCACTAGCCGACGGTAGGTCGGCGCTGGATCTTGTCATTCAGCGGGGGAAGACTACCGCCACCTCCCGACGCGCCCGGAATCACTAACAATCAATCATGACGTGGTATTTTGATTCTGTAAAAGATCTATTATAGTGGGCTTGCAACAATTTATAATTTTATACACAAATTCGAAATATACGTTAGAACAGCCAGGAAGGCTCCGCAAATTATTCTTGAAATGATCATCTCAAAATAGCAGTTTGACAGGAGTTACAAATCAATTGCTAAATGTTAAAATAATTGTTTCTAAAATGCTAAATATTTACTGAGATATTGAGAGTAGTTCTGGACGGAAAATCCCACTCAGAATTATTTTTTCGTCGTGGCGTATGCGCAGGCAACATCGCTCCTTTGGCATGGAAACATGACGATATTTCCGCCTCGTACGTAAACGAACTAGCCCCTCCCTCTGGGACAGTGTCCTTTCTACCCCTTGGGATTTTGCACCAATTACAGACAACTGTGGTTCTACCTGCTCGTGATTGGTCAACGCGTCCCTCCCCCTGCCTGCTAGGTGTCCAAGTTTGTCGGCGCGGTTGGCAAAATAGAATTTTGCCGGTAAATTTTTGTGAAGGTGACTGTACATTTCGTATTATTTTAATCGGACACGTGTGTACTAAACGACCAGTCGTAATATGAATATTTTGTCTTCGCAAACTGACTTAATGGTAGGCACAAAATGTATCTTAATGCGAATGTTACGTTTTGGCGGATTTCTGGCTAGGCAACGCTTAGGTTTTATCACCGACTTTGAAAGTACGTATTTGATAGCTGAGATTGTCCTGTGTACTCGTGTTCATCATCTCTTTAACGTACAAATCGACAAAAATATTTCACATGGTTTAGCAATATGTTCTTCTGATTACGCAAAATATTAGAGACAATTTACACCGTTTCGATAAGAACTGCAGAATATTTCCTTCCACTCTCTACACAGGGTGAATGTAGCAAGTCTAAATAACAGCATGACGGAAAATATGTTCTTAGACGAATTTAAATGATTTTGATGAATGGTACTTATCTCCACTTCTAAAAATAAATATCTTGATAAGAATCTAATGCTCTTAGAAAGTTCAGTAGATCCACAACTTTATGCATGATGGAAACACTATCGGACGTTGTTGCAATATATTGCATTATTTACTATTGTGACTTTTCTTATGAGTACTGAAAATAGTAAATTGCGCCCATCTTTATGGAAATTATTGACAATGTTGAAATTGTTGAGGTATTTTATTTTGTTTTTGAAACCTGGAATCTCTTTTTTTTACAGCAATCGCGCATCCTCACGGTATTTAAACTTGAAGTGCTACAAACCTTCTCTCATTATTGGGAACGGTTACATAATATTATATTGCCATTTCCGCCCTCACTTCAGACATCACTTCAAAAAGTCTTAAACAAATTCAGATAAAGCACCTGCTTTGAATATCTGCAATTATTCTGATAGTCAAAAACAGTAGCTGTTACTTACTACTACAAAAGAAACAAGCATGAATGCATCTCAACTATAATTGTAATTATTCGGAGAACAATTTAAAGACACGCATGGATAATTTCACATATAAATTGAACATCCAGTACTAAAGGCTATCCAATACATCGCCTTAGGAATGCTTACGGAATTACGGTATCATTACATAATGTGCATCTAAAAGGGATCGAGAAGGCCCCGATCGTGCGGGGAATATCCATTTTGGAAAAAAATCTTACATTCACAGACAGTGGTCGGACAGACGGACGGACGTTTTGAAGAAAAAGCCCTTTTTCGGTATCAGTCGTATACGTACGTATACAAGAAAGTAAACATTGTCGTGCGATGCACTAATTTTTTTATGTAATACATGGTGGATACAGTTTTTAATTGGTTTTTGAAAAGGCAAAAACTTGCCAAAAAATTATTAATTTCAAAAACTTCATGTAAGAATGGTGAAATAATGTAAAACTATTACTGAACAATTAATATTAAGCAGCAAACCTAATCTATAAACTTAGGTGATAATCCAATTAGAAATATTTTAAATTTAGTCTTTTCCAATGAAATTTATTCAATATCATTTCAGAACTTCTAAGTACGCTCTCCACACTTCGCCAACAATATGGTAACTTTGCCCGCCTTTGGTTGGGTCCGTATTTAGTTGTGGGTGTGGCTGATCCAGTACATGCAGAGGTATGTTTAAAGGATGATCTCTATGTTTAATTTCATTCTTAATCTTCAAGTACGTATTTCTCGGTGCCTAGAATAAAATTGTTTCCGAATTAAGTATACTTTTAAGATATGTGTAGATACCCTAGATATTATATAGCAGAGCATAAAACGGTACATAATGCACATACTAGACATTTTTACTTCCTCGTATACATGGAGTAATGTACGTACTATAAAGAAAGTTATCTAATTTTGCTGAAGAAACGGCGATTTATCGACACAAAAACTCTGCCGGGCCCTGGTAATGAAAAATGGAAAAATCTTGTATATTTATGTAGTAAATTACGCTTGTAGTCAGCATCCGTGTATAATGGATCCTTAATACTGAAAAATCGATTGACGGCAAACCGTCTGTCTGTGTGTCCGTCCTTCTCTGCACATCGCTAGCCCCTAAACCGTCCAAACGGTTTTCTTCAAAATTTATACTTCCCAATCGAAAAATCAGGGATTTCAACGAACAGGAGACCTGCACCATTCTCTTATATGTCCTATATGCTGGCCGAAGTCAAAATTTCATAAAAAATTTGATGCTGATTTTGAGAAAAAACTTGTTTAAACAAAATTATAAAGTGCCTATATTCACCCAAAATTATGCAAAAACTACTCAAATTTACCTGACCTTATTTCAAAATGTGTCTTTAAGGAACAGGTTTCATGAAAGAAAAAATATCTCTCTTTAATATTTTAATTGTAGGAAGACGCCGAAAAAATTTGCCGAAACATTAGTTTTATCCGGAAGCATTTTTAACCCCGAAACATTATGTTAATCACGAAACCGATTTTTTAATTCCAAACCCGTGTTTTAACCCCAAATTCTTATTATATTCCAGAAGCGAAACAAAATTGTTCTTTTTGGAAACACTTTCTAATAGTATATTAATATTATGTAGCTGTTAAAAATAATGAGAGAAAGGACGTGCTGTTGTAGCACCACTATTTGTCTTTCAAATTAAATTTGCATATTTTATATTCTACATTTTACTTTTTCAGCCCTTTTTAACTTCTAAAACCAATATTACAAAAAGTTTGCAATATAAATTTATACAAGTTTTGGCCGGTAAGGGGCTTCTTACATCTACAGGTAAGATACTTACAACTCTTTTTTTCTGTTGTAGATTATATGTTAAATACAAAAATTAATTATTACTTTTTTATGTGAAAAGGCGACAAGTGGAGATCTGACAGAAAATTAATAAACCCAGCTTTCAGTTATAAAATTCTGGAAGAATTTTTGAATGTATTTAATTCGCAAGCAAGTGTTTTGACACAAAAATTGAAGAAGGAAGTTGGTGGTCCTCAGTTTGATGTACATAAATATTTATTGCTTTGTGCCCTGGATATTTCATGTGGTAAGTGAATTAAAGTAATTTTACCAGAATTTTCAATTTTCAGAAATTTCCAATTTTATTTACTACTGGTTAATTTAAATATCAGAAAATCTGATTGATAGTATTGTTCAGACCGCTGTGCACTTTAAAAAAGTTGAGTGGACTGTAGAGTTTGATGAGTCATGCAAAACAGTCTGAAGCTCTTAGATAGCTCACATGGGCAGTGATCACGGAATGCGGGTTCCAGGGCTGCCTCCAATTGTAATCAGATGCAGACACGTATTTGTGCAACAGTACGTTTATTCTTGAGCACTTAAAAGTCACAGGAGCAAATATACAATGTGGTATCGTAGGCTTCCGCGGCCAGAGTCATGATCTGGGCTGTCCGGGTGACGGCGCGTCGAAGGCTGAGGTGCTGACGTTTCGACCGACATATCGCGGTCCTCTTCAGGGCTGTACTCACTCGCACTACCCCAGTACAGCCCTGAAGAGGACCGCGATATGTCGGTCGAAACGTCGGCACCTCAGCCTTCGACGCGACGTCACCCGGACAGCCCAGATCAAATATACAATGAACAGTTTTTGGTGATTTGGTTAAATTTAGAATACGCTTCACTTAGAACAAATAATGCTCGCTGTGAGACATTGAAATGAAATGCGTGAAAAAGTAAGCCATATGCTTCATTCAGACCAATCTTACGAGGACGCACATATATATTAATCACATCGTGGTTGGGTCGGAATTAACAGTGGACAAGTTAATACGTATGTTATGTCCACACATTTGAAGAAAATTCTCGCTGTGAGACACCAAAATGAATTAAAATGTTCGCTATGAGACATTGAAATAAAATTTTACGTAGGGCAGAATGCTGTATGCCTCCTTACGGAGTTCCAGAAAGCACACACGTGCAACTTGCGTGGCATCTGCACCTGGACTGACTTTTGCAACGGAACGGAGACGATTCACTGCGCATGAGGCGCTGGTAGGGGGGCTGGAGGTTGAGGGTAGAAAATTTAACGAATATTTCGATATATTTAGAGCTTCATTTGACACATCATCAGCTGTATAATTGTGCTGTATAATTGCTTTGGACTGGTCATGACAGTTTACAGCGGGCGTTCTAGACCGTTGTTCTCATAAAAATCATGTTACTACAATTTTTATTTCGGAAAATATGTATATCTGGAAATTTTTTTAAACATGTATTTACTTTATCCCACTTGTACAGTTGCGTTACATATACATTGCAGTGAAAGTTTGTATTGATGTGTATTTATTTTATTTTTATTTCAGAATCTTCTATGGGAGTAAAAATGAATATTCAAGACGACCAAAATAACGAATATCTTCGAGCCCTATCTAGGTATGTTGAATAAGATTCAAAACATTTTCGCTCATAGGACTCATGTGTTCATGGGTAAACTGCATCATTCAAAAGTTCCATTAACCAAAATGGCTGCATTTCCTAAAAACAAACTTGAAATGAGATTATTACAGGTCATAAAGGACATGGAACATAAGAAAAGTAACTATAATCCACTGAACTAATTTTTTTCCTTAATAAAGAAATCTATGTATGTTTAATATGTATGTAGTATTTAAACCGGTAAGGGGTTTCGTTTAGAAAGCCTTTTGAGCTTTCTACTCAGCCAAATTTCATTTTTTTATTTATTTATTTGTTTTGAAACGAAAAAATAATTTGTGAAACGTAGGGTTGGACTTAGGGAAACGAAAAATTGGATTATTATTATAATTATTGTTGTTATTATTATATCGACCATTTCTGACCACGCTACACGTTCTCTTCCGATGCCTAGTCAAATTCTATCCTGGAGAGAGAGAGAGGGTAATCATGGGGGTCGTCTGTATCCTTTCGTAAGGTGAGATTGTTAAGCCTTGAATTATGAATTATGAGGTGATAAAATGATAATAGATGATCGGTGCCTTTTTTAACTATCCCACCATTCGTCTTTATGACCGAGGGAAACCAAGAAAACCCCGCTCAGCCCGCTCAGAATTGCTGGAATTATTATTATTATTATTATTATTATTATTATTATTATTACTAAATTGATTATTTTAAAGTACGTGGTGAGTATGCTGTAAAATAAAATAGGAAATCTTGGTTGATGGAAACGTTGAAAATGCTGTAGACACCCAAGAAGAGGATTTCCACTAGAATAGAAGATTCTTCATCAATATGTTTACTATGTATCTTCATAGCCTTTGGAACGGCTCCTGGGCAGCGTACTAGCTTCCCATGTGGTCCCGGGTTCGAATCCCGGTGGAGGCAAAACTAGAGTTGTAGCTTTCCTTTAAAATCGTCCCAGTTTCTTTAGCTGTGTGACGAAAAAAAGCTCAAGCAGGCGGATCATGGCAGATACGGGGAAGAGAATACGTCATGTTCGCCTCATGTCTCTCTTACCCCCAAGCATGGGAATTTAACTAGGCCCTGGCATGGGGGACACCGGGAGCTGGCCGGCGAAGTCGGACTTCCCATCCAAGAACGCCAAATCCATACATACATATACATCTTCATTATTTAAAGCATTGTTGTACCATATTATTGCAATTTACGTATTTTATAAATTATAAGATTTAATTGTCTGCAGTGTGGAAACCTGTATTGTTAAAAGATGTATGCGACCTTGGCTTTATTTCGATTTTATATTCAATTTAACGGAATTAGGGAAAGAGCTAAAGGCGTCTTTAAAAATTGTGCGGAAAAGGGGTTTTTTAATTATTCTTACATTAAAAGAAGGAAGAGAGTACGTATGTGGAATATTTATTTATTCTCAATATTGGTGTGTAATACTATTTATATTTGACTAGTTCTGATTGCAGATAATACAAAGAAGGAAGAGAGAGTTCTTGCTCAAGGAGAACGAAAGTGAAAAGGTTGAACATGAAAATGAATTTGGTAAGTTCAAATTACATATCTAAACTGATGCAGTGAGAGATGCATGTAGACCTGTCATTCAAGTATGGATTTATAGATAGTTGAATGGTTGTTATATATGTATTGCGGTGTACCCTTTTCTGGATATTTATAGTTATACCTTCCCACTCTTGAATTATCTATACCTGTACAAATATTTATTCCATTTGAACACATTTTACTTCGGCAGCCGAAGCGGAAACGTGGAGGAGCAAGACAGGCCAAATCGGGAAATTTATTTATTGTGCGAGCGCCATAACAGACATAAACAGCTTAAACTCTTGCGAATTTCCACTAAATATGATTATTGCGTAAGGCTCTCTGACTAGCAAGCAGATGAATTTAAAACATGCAAACAGTTAATTGTGTAATAAAGGAAATGACAAATCACTAAAAATATAATATATTAAAAATTATTATAATATGGTTAAACTTAGTTACTTGTATTTAAGAGGAGTGGCACTAAGTGCTGAAAACCTTTGTGATATTTCCCACAAAATTGCACATTTACTGAATGTTCACATGGCAAAAGGACCAGCTAGTAGTGAGTAATATTCAACTCCCCTGTTAACAAATATAGTAGCATTCGTTCATTCATTATGAGAATATATATATATATATATATATATATATATATATATATATATATATAGATTTTTTTTAAGTAACGTACGAAGTTAGAGCAATTTGGAATATAAGTTGGCAGCAAAAACAAAACGTTTTAGCAGGCCTTGTTGCTACCAACATCTCCTGCGTCAACGATATTTTCTGACACGCAGGATTGTGACCATTATGAATTTGAATTTTCCATTTCGTTTGATTTTGGTTTGGATTTGTTCCGGTTTTTTTCTCTGTTTTTATTTCTTGCAACATTTGTTGTTTTTTTAATTTGGCGCAAAGCGTTTCTGAACCCCTTTTTTGGGCGTTGAGCGCCTGCATCGGAGGAATCCTCCGTTATTTTCATTGTCAAGTCTCGTCATGTCGCAGTCAGCCAGTTCCTTTTGCCCCTTCCGTCACGGGCTTGGCGCCGCTAGACCCTGGCGTACCCCCAATGTCACCTAACCAGGAATCCGCGAGGACTCGAATTCGCTTAACCTACGTTACTTCACGGAGAGTAGTAACGAATTCAGGTAGCGACGCCGATTTGTGCATCTGGTTTTGCTTCTTTAAGTAGTTCATATTATTGGTTATTTTCGGAGTTATTTAGATAATTGTTATTAATTATTTGTTGTAGAAAGTAGTTAATGACTAGTAGGATTTTGATTTAATTGATTTGATTTTTTCGTGTTTCCAGGCACGTCAACTGCTTTGGTCATTAGTCCCGTTAGTGTAGTGCATGTTTTTTCTTGGGATATGCGCGGTGATCTTTCCCCGCTGGATGGCGAGATCCGGGGACGACCTACCGTCGGCTAGTGGGGTTTCCCCCTAACCAGGACTCTCCCACCAGCGGGGCACCGCCCCAGCCGGGACAAGCTCTAAGCTCCCGACCGGCCTCCTGGAATATGTGCTAGTGTAGTGTATGTTAGTGTGTGTGTGTGTGTGTGTGTGTGTGTGTGTGTGTGTGTAAGGGAGAGGATAGGACAAGGAAGAGGAAGGACAGTTCACGCGCGGTCCGTGGCCCATTTGTTAGGGTACTGCTCCGGCATTCGCCTGGTGTTAATCGGAGAAACCACAGAAAACTACCGATCAGAGCAGCCGGCCGCTAGAATTCTCCTCCAGACAGCGACTGAATTCGACCTAGCTGAAAAGCTAGTGTCGAAAATCCTGCCGCCGTGGAGTGGGAACCTAGGACCTCCCGGTCAGAGGCGCTGCAGTGACATCAGTTGATGCACTGAGCTACCGCTCCCGGTACTAGTGGGATTATCTTGCGACATTTGCTTGTTAGTTTTCGATCGAGTAATGAATGTGTTGTTTGAAACATAAGCAAGGACGTAGTTGAAATTACTTTTATTCACAAACATTCACCATATTTTACTCCGAGTAAGCAGTAAGGGAGTGAGGAGGTAAATTTGAAAATTCATGGCGAAGATATGGTGATCATAGAAGCGCAGCAACATAACATTTCATTTATAAGAAAAATGATTTCGCAACAGATATTGCAAACGCGTATATGAAAAGTTCCGTTTCGACATATAAATATAGTAAAATGTAGCAAAATATGTAAAAGAAGTCGTAATAGGTAAAAATATGTAAAAATATGTAATTATACCAAAATATGTAACAATATGTAAAATAAAAATAGTTCTAATTCGTTCGAAATGTCTTGTAAATTCTAAAAAATATAATTGAATGCTGATAGCTAGTTTGTGTTAAAACATGTAATTACATGGAAATCCGTTCCCTAGTTATTACCATGGTGTAAGAAAAAAGGTGAGGCAATGCGCAGATGCGTGCCACGCCCCCTCTACGAGTGACGCCACCACGGAGATTCCCAAGGCCAGCTTTACTCGTAACTACTACTTTACCACGCCTAGTGATTTGAATTGTTACGGCGTTAATGAAGACTGACATCAATAATTCCTTAGTCAATAAAGTAATGTAAAGAACAAAAATGAACAGATTCTAGTGATTCCTTACGCCATGGGTATTACTTATAAGTTTCCTTTGTTGATGAATGTGTGCTTTTGTGTGATCATTATTACAAAATAAAACATATCTACAATACAGAGAAGGAAAGGAAATCAATTATTGGAATATGAATGTATAATAATGATTGTGAAGTGAATTGTAATAGTGATTGAGCACAATAGATGAAGAATTGTTCGCAACGACAGTGATAAGGATGTAATTTGGTCGCCCAGACTGCCCATGCTTAGAACCGGCACTGAATAAATGAAAAATAGAAAAAAACATCAAACTTGGTTTCACTGAAATGTGAATTACCCCGATAAGTCCTGCTATTATTCATAATAAATTGGAATTTTCAGAAATTTATTTTTTACTACAAAAAATCGTCAAACGTTATGTATTAAATACATATCATTTGTTGCGAATTGATCACTTACGAAGGATAATGTATTATTGAGAACTGAGTACCAAACCAAACAAAATGAAACCGACGAAAAAAGTTAGTTAAATTTAAACCTCGCAGTTCAATTCATTCCGAATATTCCTCTCTTTGAATATCGCGGGTCGGAATGAAAACCTTGGGTTCAGGAATTGGTAGAACTGACAGACAGAAGTTTTAGAGTTGCCTCTAGGCTGCTCCAACACTAGTGTGAATCGTGTAGATCACGCCTCGTACTGGAAACGTGGGTGCCTCCGGGAGAACGGGTAGCTTACTCAGGAGCCGTGACGGAGAGAATTTTGGTGTATGGGTTTGGAAGGAAAAGGGGTGTCTAAATTTGGGTTTCAAACCGTCTTTTATTCTTCTCAGCTCACGGCCCAATCGCGCGCCGAGCAGTGGATCGTGAGGCTTTATCGTGACGTAAATTATTATTATTATTTTTTTAATTTGTTGCGTCCACATCTTGACGCAACGCGTCTCCAAGCCCCTTAAGGGGCGTTGAGCGCATTCTTTGGAGTAATCCTCCGTTAATTACTAAGTCAAGTCTCGTCACGTCGCAGTCAGTCAGTGCCTTTTATCCCTTCGGCGGGGTTCCTGGCCGGTCACCCAACCAAGAACCCGCGAGTCTCGAATTCGCTTAACCTTCCTGACTTCACGGAGCGTAGTAAAGGTATTCGGCTAGCGCGGCCGGCGCTATTTATTAGTTTTACACACCAAGCTTAAACTTAATAATTGTCATGTTCCTTCTTTATGTACTTTTTTATTTCGCCTTTTGACAGCTCACATTTATGTAATCTCTCCAACTTGTATTTTCTATTTTACGTGTGCCACACCAATATATTTCTATTTATTAATTTGATAATAATTTAGCACTTGGGTGATGAAGACAGTACTAATTGAATTTCTTGCTATATTTAATGAGAGCCTTTTGTCAATAAAAATTCCTTATATTGTCATTAAAAGATAGAATGCATTACAAATAAAATACTAGAAATGTTGGTGCTCGAATCAAGTTAATCACATCATTTCATAGATACTCAAATGCACCAATTTGTAATTTTTCTCTAGTGGTGGGAGGTTTGTGGAATGGCACGTTAATTTTATGAAGACAAGAAATTCGAGAAAACGAGCTCTTTAAATGTTTATTTATTTATCTAAAATTTCGATCTGATGTTTGTTTCCGTCGCGATCTGCCGGCCGGTGCACGTTCTACAATGTCTCGCACTCGCTCGAAGCGGTCATGGAATACTAAAAGCTGGGTTACATTCAGAAATCCGTTTTCCGAGAAAGAAATTTACCATTATTTTGAGGAATTCAAAAGTAGAATATTGCTGATAACCTTGAACAAGAATTTTCTTAGTCTAAGAAAATGCGCCTTTCGGTTCGTAATTAAAGAAAGTGTCGCACGGGGTATTTAAAATTATCGTGTTAAAAGGAGTTAAATACATTAGAAAAGGGTGACACGTAATAAAGGTTTAAATATTTTCTGTTCCGTTCTTATCCCATTTCCAAATCCACCTCAGATTGCAATACAAATGTGCTAGTAAAACATTACTGGTGTGATGTTGTTGCTCAGTTAATCATTCTTGAATCACAGGACACAAAAAGAAGACTCCGTTTTTAGATTTACTACTGCAACATGAAAGAGAAGGGTATTTTACTGATCAAGACATCCAGGATCAAGTTGGCACTTTTTTACTAGCGGTAGGTATTGTTTTGCTTCTTGGTGATGGCTAAAGAATCGTTACCAATGTACTGGAACATTTTAACTTACATTACATTTTTGAAAATATTATTTTTAGAGTACTGGTCTTGTTATTTCAGGGTCATGATACAGTTGCCACATCATCGGGCTTCTGTTTGTGGTTACTGGCACACCATCCGCAATGCCAGGTAATTTGTATTATTAAGCTTTATTTTACTTGTAGGTTTTATGAATTAAATCTTCGTTATTATATTTATTATTGTGTGTGGTTTCTTCTGTAGTTAAGTTTGTACTTTGATTGTCCTTATTTTCATTCAGACGCCTGAAGGAGATCCTTCGGTTTCTGTGAAATTCATCTTTTTCTTCTTCCTTTTCCTTTAGTTCATTGTATTGGCGGAGTCTACTTCCCTTTGCTTTTGCCTTTTACCTGAATGTGTCTAGTAAAGATTCGAAATCCCGGGAACTTTGTGTAGTATTCAATTTTCTTCCTGCCTGCCTCAGGATGGTTGTTTTCTTAACTACTCTCTTGGTTCCGTTATTGTCAAGGTACTCTTTTATGGTGTCAGCTTTTATTCCCAATGTCTTCTGAGTTCATTTACTTCTCCCTCGAGACGTTGTTTCCATGGCGGCATGTGATCTCTTATTTGCCTGTTCCTCCTGTGCTTTGGATAATACGTCTTTTGGCCATTTAGCTCGATGACAGTAGCTGCTGTAGAATGGATAGCAAAGTGTAGCTCCGTCAGGTCATCCAAGTTTTTAACATGTTCCTCCAATATACTATATACTTTCTTTATTGTTTCCTTTGCTTTTTCAATGTTTCTCAGGACAGCGATGAATGATCGGCCGACTGGTTCTGTACCACGAAAGCGCGTTCAGTTAAGCTGTTAAAAATGTATGATATCTTCGTATCCTGGATATCAGTGTGGAGTGAATCGTTGTAGGCATTTTGGTTTCCTTGTTCGCGTGGTTCTGTCTTGGCCAATTTCTTCTTGCTGGTTTAGGAGGCACCCAACTTCCTTTTAATGTTTCCAATTTCGATCTTAATTAAATAGCCGTGTTTGATAATTGTCTTCCATTTTTCAATTACATTGTGCTTAGTCATGTGTAGTTCTGGATGATTTCTGCTACATTCGGCATGGAACAGGTGCCTATATCCTGGGAGCGATTCGTCTTCGCACTGATTTACAAAATAATACGTACGCATTATGTCTATATTCATTTCTAGAGTCCATTGTATTCTCTCAGTACGTTCTCTTCTAGGGACAGTTCTTAAGTAAGTAAAGATAGGGGACAAGCCCGCATAGGATGAGCCACTCAGTTATATTGCCCGATCAATGTTCTTTACGCCCCTCTGTTCGTTTTGCGTGGTCATTGCGGTAAGGGGCTGACACATTACCTCGTCTCGAGCAGCCCCGTTGCTAGACAAGACCGAGGCTTTACTTCTAGTCTTCACTGCAACACCCAGGATCTCTGGGAGATGGGCTGCAAATCCAAAGCCCAAGTGCTAGTTTTGGTTCGCCTCCGGTATTTGATTTCCCCGGTACTCTCCATATCCGGCGAGCGTTCGTCTATCCGCCGACTTCAGGCGCCCGGTAAAGGACCAGCAACCCACCAGGCTATTATTATTATTATTATTATTATTATTATTATTATTATTATTATTACTTGAGTATTGGTCATTCTGACCAAGCTACACGCTTGACGATTGACGACGCTATGGGGATCATCTTTTTCTCCTGAATTCCTTAGAAAGACAAGGTTGATCTATGAATTAGGGTGATAGGATGGTGAGGGGTGAAGGGAAAATCACAAGTTCAACCATGCCTACGCAGGACTCGAACCTGCAGCCTCCTCGGCCCAGGTGATGGTTACCGCAACCGTCTGCGCCACGGGGACCGGCATTATTATTATTATTATTATTATTATTATTATTATTATTATTATTATTATTATTATTATTATTATTATTATTATTATTATTCCTCTGGAATGGCTCATGGGCAGCGTACTTCTCGTGCTGTGGTCCACGGGCTCGATTCCCGGTCGAGGCAAAAGTTGAGTTATAGCTTTCCTTTAAAATCGTCCCAGTTTCTATAGCTATGTGAAGAAGAAAAACTCAAGCAGGCGGATTTTTCTAGTTACGGTGAAGAGAATACGTCATGTTCGCCTCATGTCACTCTTATTCCCAAGCATGGGAACTTCACTAGGCTCAGGCATTGGGGACACGGGTAGCTGGCCGGCGAAGTCGGACTACCTACCCAAAACGCCAAATACATACATCATTATTATTATTATTATTATTATTATTATTATTATTATTGTTATTATTATTATTATATTCTTAGATTGAATTGTTAACGACGTAATGCACTGATACATTTTTGCAATATTTACAGGAGAAAGCATATGATGAACTGAACACAATATTTGGGGACTCCGATCGTGAAGCTACCTCAGAAGATATGCTAAATATGAAATATTTAGATTTAATAATGAAAGAAACCATGAGACTTTATCCTGCCGTACCAATATGTCTAAGAGAGTTGGACGAAGAAGTAAAAATTGGTATTGTATATTATATTTTTATTAACCGGTCCCACTAGAATAATGTGTTAGTACGCTGGTTTACAGCGACCGAGTACCTAGATTTTAATGATCGTGAGGGAAAACACTTATTGCCATGTCACTCTTATTTCGTGTTAAAGAAGGATGCAACATCTAAATTCTCTTACAATTCCCTCTCTAATTAGATGTGTTATCCAGTTATTCAGAAAATGAGGCAAGTTACGAATTAGTTTCACTGAACCTGTTGTGTCGGTCTAGATCTGCAAATATGGATATTTTGGAGCCAAATTTGAATATATTTTCTCCCCTTCCCTCTTAACATACAGTCCAATGTGGACAGTGGGCCAAATCATTGATAGATTCAGCAATCAAGAAACAAAATTATAAAAAATTATTCATTTCCTTTATTTTAGAGAAGAATGGAACACAGGAATAAAATTCTGCAAATATTTTAGTAATAATTTTTTTAAAGTTTAGAAATATCCACGAAACCACGAGAAGCCCGCCTAGGATTCGCGTATTATATTACGATTTTTATATAGCTGTTTCTCAAGGCATGTCTTCACAGTGGCATTATGTCACTGCATTTCGTGTCATTCTCGGTCGTGCCGCTAGATGTCGCATGATCGCGACCGTATCAAGCACTGTTTGGTAATGCGCCATCTAGCTACACGACCGAGATAGACGCGAAATGCATGACATAACGCCACTGTGAAGACAGTCTTGAGAGGCAGCTATATAAAAATCGCACTATCGCGCATCGAGTTGAGAGTTCGACGTCACGCACGGCGTACGCCGAGGGCATAAGGCTTCCCCTCTTCTTCCTGTACCCTTCTTCAGGGAACTCGGCAAGGTGTGACCTCTTGAGATACTGTGGGCGCCCAGGCTTTCAGTCTGGCTATTTTATTTGTTCTAATTATTTTCAGTTTGTTTTCAGTTCAATTTTCATTATAACTTAATAAACCCGGGCACTGTAAAATTAAATTTTGTTGCCCACGAATTTTATTTCAGGTATTACTAAACCAGTTTTAAAACATCGCATCCATGTTTAAAAACATAGATGATTTTTGATCGATGCTTTATTAACACCAATGAACATTTATTAACATCAACATTATCTTATCAATTAACATTTTTTCATGTTCGTTGTAGATGGATACCACTTACTACCAGGCACAACTATAGGAATCGCTCCATTTTTCATTCATCGCCATCCAGATTATTTTCCTGAACCAGAAAAATTTGATCCTGATCGATTTTCGCCGGAAAGATCTAAAGGAAGGCATCCTTATGCATATGTCCCCTTTAGTAGTGGCCCTAGAAACTGTATAGGTGAGATGGTTTCATATTTTCTGTTGAATGCATTTGCCATTTGGTGAAACAATATTATTATTTTTTGCATGACAAAACATTACCTTGTTAATCAAACAGGCAGATATTTCAGTATTTATTTAAACTTGAATGCGTGATGAGATGTATAACAAAAATTCTGTATTTGAAATATATTGTCCTTTCTTTTCTGCTTTCAGGGCGAAAATATGGTGTGATAGGAATGAAAGCTATTGTTAGTAAGATCTTGAGGGCTTACAAAGTGTTACCTGGGACAATAGAACCTGTTTTAACTGTTGATCTTTTTTTAAAAAGTACTACAGGTATTCACATAAAGTTAGAAAAACGAAAATTAACGTTAGCATAAAAAATCAATGTAAAGGCCTACCTTATATATTCTCTATTTTTAAGTGGAGTACTTTGGTAATGTCCATTTCCATTGAAGATGTGAAGGTAATGTATTCCAAATTTTGGATTTATGGTTTTTTAATAGTCGAAAATATTTTTTTGGTTGTTTGTAGATTGGTTGGGTGGTACGCTTCTTGAACTGATTATTTCCACAAAAAATTAAAGAGTTTAGCGGGGAAAAATGAATAAAAATTAGTACTTTACGGATCGCTAATTAATTAATATAAATTTTAAAATTTATTAATGTAATATTGTATTTTAATATGTTCAGTAAACACTAATAAAATGTTGAAAATGTATACTTTATTTTATTTATTTTACGTCAAAAAAAGAGTTAAAAACTGTGTGTGACGTGCTATGGGCAGAACTGTATTCTGTGCAAGTTTTCTTAATTCTCGGATTTCTACCCTAAACTATACACAAGTTGAATTCTGAATACAGAAATAAATGAGCGTTTTTGGCAAGAATTTATAAGAAAATATTCCCTTTATGTAATAAAATCAATTTTCAAGGGAAATGTCATCTATATATTTGGGCTCTTATCCCTCATCAAGACCTTCATAAAGGAATATACTTCCTACCGCGACATGGAGAACGATAATTTGAAGAACTATATTTCCCACCGAGCTCTGGAAGATGTGAACAGATAGTGAAGTTACATTTCTGTCCAGAAGCAAAACAAGGGGCATCTCAGCATTTGCTCAAAGGATCACGGAAACTGGACGAAAAACCTGATCGAGATGAGGGTCATTAATCCAGATGCTGAGGTGGAATACTTATACGTTAGATTTAGTTGATTAAAATTATATAGTCCAAATGGAAAATAATGCATTAAATGTCATTGCTAAAATTAATATTACTTTCCTTTTTGATGGCGATGTAGTCTCTAATTGTGTAGTAACGAAGAATGCTCGAGCATGATAGTGCTGCCATTAGGCAGAAGAACATTTTTTTTACTTGAGACTGACATTTTTGTATGGATTTTAATGGTTTAATATCATCTGGCAAAGTGATGTGTTGTTTGTAAATTTTTTGTAGTGAACTGTTGATACAGCCACCTGATGAATATGACAACTACATCGAGTGTTATAGACATCGGCGTGTGTTGAAAATATATTCCCACCTTTAAATAAGTAATTTTATTACAAAAACAACCGATTCGTAATTCAAGAGAGAAGGCAATGATACATTTCCTAGAGTCATTAACAGAGGCTTACAATGATCAAGTCGGTGGGATTTGCCTATTATTCGTACAATTATTTTTTGTCATCAATAAGTCTGAAAGCTATAAGATATATTTCCCGGGAATATTATGGCATATTTCAGGTAGGAATGAACATTCGCGAAATATATACAACGAACAGTATGATCGCAGACTGAATTTGAAAGAATTCTGAACTCATTGCATAATGAACTTATTTTGTGTTCAATTCATTAAATTGACTTTCCATTTGAGGTTTGACTGAATTTAGAGATATAAAATGTTTGTTATTTTAACATCAGGTAATAGCACACCATTCATTTTCAATGGAGTACATAATTATTTACTAGTTGACCTTTCATTTAATCATGTCATTCTCATATGTATAGGCGCATAGGACCACTGGCTTACCCATTTATTAAGATCTAGTTTACGAGATCCGATATTTCTCGGTCATTTTAGCTCTCATAAAGCTGGTATACATGGAGTTTCCCGCGATTTGCGTTAAGATGCTTCACCAACAAGTGCACTTTCTTCACAGTTAAAAAACTTGGTCCTCCCTTGCCTTCGTAATATACCACTTTCGCTCGTGCAACCAGCAAATGTGACTTCAGAAAAATCTGAAAATTTATTAAACAAAAAACCTATTTACAACTTACCTTTGTGAATATGTGGCACGGATATAAACAGGGGATTAAAGTAACATTAATTATTTCTCAAAAGGACATGAAAAATAATGATGTTTTAATTATAATTTAATATTAAAAATCTTAATA
Organism: Teleogryllus oceanicus; assembly: GCA_964035755.1. Classification (NCBI taxonomy): domain Eukaryota; kingdom Metazoa; phylum Arthropoda; class Insecta; order Orthoptera; family Gryllidae; genus Teleogryllus; species Teleogryllus oceanicus. Next base: position 177,335,166 of record CAXIVR010000003.1, read on the forward strand.
GTAATTCCATTATTACTCTATTCTACAATTTGTTGTCTCAATATATTTTCTTTCAATAAATCCGCAACCCTTTTAAAAAATTATCAGTTACATTTTCTCTTTTAAAAAATACTAATTAATGTAATACGAAATAAAAATTGAAAAAAAGAATTAGATAATTTTATTATCGTTATTTAGTTAATTAGTTGAGTTGGATATTTATAAGGAATTACCTAATATAATCTTTCACGCGGCGTTGCCTTATAATGCTGCGATATGGGAGTTTGAAAAGTTATTCCGAGAATTCATTGTTGTCCGGCGATATGGATGGGCAAGAAGGTTACGTTAATTTTATAATGTCTCTACTTTACGTTAATTTTACAATGTCTCTACGTTCATTAAAATGGTACATTCAATTATATTAGAGTCGAAAAGAATGCATATACAAATATGCATAAGGTGAACATTACGTCATGATACCGTAGTTTCGTATGCATTCAAAAGGCGATATATTAGATGGCCTTTAGTTCTGGACGTTTAATGTACGATAAATTATTCTTGCATGTGTGTATAATGTGCTGCAAATATTATAACAGTAGAGATGTATTCATGCATTTTCCTTTGCAGTAGTAAGAAAGGGCTACTGTTCCTAACTACTTCGATTATTTTAACCCGGCGAAGTGGGTTGGTCTACATCCTGACAGGGAGATGCAGAGAAGGCTCTCAAGTGTTCCTTTCTTCATTTTTCATCTTCTTGCTTCTCATTTCATGTTACCCATATTCTTTTTCGCTCTTTTATCTTCCTCACTGGCCTTCTCTGTATGCTGAACGCCCACCCATGTGTTTGCCGTGCATGGCGACCCGTGTCGGAGGGAATGAGTGACCTGATAGTTGAGGGGTCTGTGTATGCGTTCCCGACTTGACACCTTGACGCTGATGTCTTGTGTGTAGACCAGGTCTAGCCATGTTCGCCACGCGAATACCAGTGAGCCCTGGTGACTGAAGGGAGGTCTCTGCTTCTTGTAGGATCTAATACACTTCTTTTGGCCTCGGACTCGTCTACACGGGCAGTCGGGAGCTAACCCTCTCCCAATCAATCGGCTCGGACTAGGTCTTGCATTAAACACCAGGGTGAGCGGGAGGATCCATGGCGGTGCTGCGCTGTGCGTCCCCCCATTATATCTCCATGTCAAGCCCGGCACCCCAGTGGGGTGTCTCCTTGTTGGACTCCATGGTGGATGGGGAGCGCGGAGATGAATTTCCATCCATCGTCTGGATACCCAACCACCACCGGGAGCGGTAGCTCAGTGCATCAACTGATGTCACTGCAGCGCCTCTGACCGGGAGGTCCTAAGTTCCCACTCCCCACGGCGGCAGGACTTTCGACACTAGCTTTTCAGCTAGGTCGAATTCAGTCGCTGTCTGGAGGAGAATTCTAGCGGCCGGCTGCTCTGATCGGTAGTTTTCCGTGGTTTCTCCGATCAACACCAGACGAATGCCGGAGCAGTACCATATCAAACGGGCCACGGACCGCACGCGATCTGTCCTTCCCATTCCTTCTCCTATCCCCTCCTCTTACACACACACTTACACTAACATGCACTACACTACTACATATTTCGTGAGACCGGTCGCGAGCTTAGAGCTTGTCCGGGCTGGGGCAGTGCCCCGCTGGTGGAAGAGTCCTGGTTAGGGGGAAACCCCACTAGCCGACGGTAGGTCGGCGCCGGATCTCGCCATCCAGCGGAGGAAGATCACCGCCATCTCCCGAGAAAAACATGCACTACACTAACGGGACTATTGAGCAGAGCAGTTGACGCGCCAGGAAACATGAATAAATCAATCAATCACTCAAACCCAACCACCACCCTTGCCCTCTTCCGCAAAGAAGAGGCGATGTTTCGAGAATACTGTTGATTTGAATAGCTTCTTCGCTAGAGAAGAGGATAAACCGAAAAAACCGCTGTTTCTTCTTATGTCATGCGTTGAGGAGGGGAAGACCTTGAAGTGTGTGAGCGCGGTCCGTTTTGCGCGAGAAATTGAAAAGACGTTCGGGAAGCTGCAAGCGGTCGAGCGACGAAGGAATGCTACCATTCTCTTTGAAGCGCGCACCGACGAGCAGATTGCCGGCTTCCAAGTGGAAGTGACCACTCACCCTACTCTTAACCACTGTAAGGGAGTGGTCAACCACGATGATTTCGCGTCCGAAACCGAAGAGGACCTCCTGTCTTTCTTCAAGTGTCAGGAGGTAACGGAAATGTTCAGGATCAAAGACTCTTCGTTGGTGAAAAACTCTTCGTTGATGAAGGCGTTTTTGTCGATGAAAGTGTTGTAGTCGATGAATCGTTCAATCAAATCAAGACTTCGTCAATCAAAGACTCTTCGTCTATGAAAGATCATCGTCGATGAAAGAGCCATTGTAGATGAAAGTGTTTGTTGATGAAGAAGTCTTCCTCGATGAAACAGTCTTCGTCAAAGAGTCTTCCTACAGAAAAATAATAAAAACTATACTTTAAATGTGTCATTAGCTTCCGGAAGTCCTGATTTCCCCCCTCTGTTGGTTGTGCCACTGCAAATTATAAATAAATTAAACCGGCCTAAGAACACAGAATTAATCTAAAATATTAAATTTGGGCAGAACCATCATGAATTATTTTATTAATGTATTGGAAATGAACACAGTGTCCAATGAGGGAAATAGTATTTATTGCATATTTCATTACTAAAAAATCATAGTTTCAGAAAAAATACTGGCTGAGGCAAGGAATTATAAAGTTACAACTTGAAGGATCAAGAAAATACAATATGATGTCGGGGATAGTGATCCCATGTGTTATGAGTAGAAGTGGCGTTGTTCAGTAAAGTTATTGCTGAGATAATGAGCAGAGGAAGCATTCGTCTTACACGTCCCTTGATGGAAACGTCAGAGCCTGAAGGCAGAGTAGGCGGAGCTTAGTAAACTCTTCTTTAAATAGAAGAGCCATTTCGTTAGGCATAGATATTCCTTGGGTTAGAAACAGAAAAAGCGTTGATCGGCCGTTCAATAGTCGAAAAAGCGTTAGTACAAAGCAAATTGAACTTTTGTGCAATGTGTATAAGTAACGGTGGTTTTAGTGAGGGATTTTGCTATGAACATAAAGTGTTGGTCGGGCACAGTGGTATCTAGCGTTAGTAGCAGAATAGCCATCAGTCGGGTGGAGTTATCCCTCAGGTTATGAGCAAAAGGCAACTTGGCCTGCTGAGTCTTCTCGTGGATTAAGAGCAGTAGAGACGCTGGTCCGCAGAGTCATTCCTTCCATTATGAGCAGAAGAGGTGACGGTTAGCAGGGTCCTCTCTTAGGTTATGAGCAGGAGAGATACTTGTTTGAGCAGTGGAAATTGGTTGCCGAGCCACCTATGAGTTATGAACAGAACAGGAGTTAGGAGCGGCCCCTTGGAGCCTGTGGTGCACATCATCCCTTCGGTTATGAGCATGAGGAATTGGTCAGCTGGCCATCCTATGAGTTTGAACAGACAGGAGTAAGTGAGCGGAGTGATCCCTAAGGGTATTTAGCGGAGTCGTCCCCGGGAGGAAGCATCGGAGGAGGCGGAGGACAATGCGGCGTCACCCCTTGAAGGAGGAGGAGACGGAGGATGAGGAAGAGGAGGAAGAGCGGGTGCGGCGGCGCGCGGAGGGCGGCCCGGAGGGGGCGGCGCTGGCGTGGGAGGTGGAGGGCGCCGTGATCAGCGAGCGCTGCGGGGGGACTCCCCGCCGCTTCCGTCCGCGCCCACAGCCACACCGCCCCCCAAGAGAAGGATTTTCCAAAATGAGCCAAAGCGACAGTTCGTGTAACAAGTGAACATCACATGTCATTCAGAGAAGTATCCCCCCGCGTCCGCTGTTCAGCCACGCCCCTTCGTAAAGTGCTAATGGCTCCTGTGGAAACATCCCTATGCAGAAATCTAAGAGTTTCTCTTAAATATATGCACGTATGCGAGTCCGGGAAATATTTTAATTTAATTGCGTATGTCGAAGATCTCTTAATATGCTCTCATAATCAGTAAAAAACTGCCACAATGTAAAAAGATAGAAAAATGATTTTAAGTCGGAAACACATGCACCGGTACACATCCCGCGTTCAAGTCTCGGACTTAAAATAAACCTAAAATGTATTACACAAAAAGTAAATGTAATGTAATGTTTATAGAAAAAAAGAATTTTTACAGAAGAGCACATAACACTGCACTTTCTAATTTCAATTATTTCTCGCGGCGCCCTATATTTTTGTCGGACGAGGACATCATAAAAGGAAGCGTCGAAGCCTCTTACAAGTTAGCCAACTGCAAACGAACGAATGCGGGAAGGGAGTCGAATGGGCTCGAGGGCGCAACGACCACAACCGTCAGTTATGTTGCCAGCACTAGCTGTCACTTTGGCTCATCCTTAGGAAAATAGTTCTATACCGCCAACCGCACCGCATCCGCACGGTGGCTGTTTCTTCTACCTCGGTTGTAGGCGTGCCCTCGAACAGCGATAGGGAGGCCGTACCTCGTGAAAGGTTTGAAAGTTGTTTCATGGACTTACATAATACATTTCATTTCCGGAATTGTGTTAATTTTTACTGATACGTTATTGCTTGTTATTGCCTTCGACGTGAAGCTCGATGTACTCTGCATAACCTACCTGGATCGGGAGGATTGTGGTTGTGAGGGAACTATGATAACAGTTGAATGATTTGACATGTTCTTTTAAGCAGGGAAATATGAAAATACAAAGTCAGTGACTCAAGTTAACATCTAGTTATTTAGTAAAAAAGTAAAACTGAGGCACTAAGTTTCAGTGAAAAATAAAATGTTGTATGTACCACCGATTTTAACTGGTTCTAATGAGCGAGCGGCCACAAAAAGTCATCGGACCCTCATTCTTCTTTTATAATTCATCTACACACTCTTCCGCAATTCTTTTATATTTCATCTACATAAAGAAGTTTAATCGAAAAGAGACCTTTCTTTAGTTAGACAGTGCATGTCTAATACCGTGGTGTATAAGCTGATAAGCTAGCATTTCGCTTAAAATGACATAAGTTTACTACTTACGATTCCGAGGCCAATTTTCCTTTACGGGTCACACAATGGCAAAATACAAATCTTCCTCGAGAGCAGACTAGGAATGCGACATTGATAGCAAAACATCGATGTTTCAAAAATCGATGTCAAAAAAACATCGTTCACAAACCATCGATGTTTTTAAAACTGATTTAATAGCATATAGTTGTAATTTGAGTGCGGAGAAAAAAATAATTCGATAATAGGACTGATATCTACTAACTTCGCGTCCCCGCAAGAAACTGAATCTGAAAACTTGAACGTTCAGGTTCATCTCAGGGATTCACAGCTTTCTCAGTTCGCCGAAAAGGGAACAGGAAGAAGGGGAAACGCCTACAGACCTACGCCTACTGCGCCGCATAAGTTGACGCCTCTCCGCGTGATGCGAAGACAGGCGTAGGAAATATCAGGGCATCGGTGTTCATCGCTCAGTCGATAGATGCCCTGTTCTGGTCTGTTCGATGAAGGTTCGTTCCGTTCGAACACGTAAATCATGTTACATCTCAGCACTTTATGTTGGCACATGGGCGGCAAAAATTAATTCAAATTTGGCGCCATACTTTGAAATCTATCATTTATAACAATTCCTTGGCGCTAATTAACAGCAAAGAGCGTGCATTTCAAATGTCCCGCGTTGGACTTACAATACTTTTCTGTAAAAACCGCGGGCGGGCTTCAAGAAAGAAAAGCAAGACGTCTTTCGTATGAAACTCTTTGGAAGGGCAACGTGCTTTGACATGTTGAAGTGGTTGCATAGACGCTCGCAAGATCGCGCCAGGTATAGGAGATGCACGTATAAATGCTACTGACTATCAATTTAATTATGTAGGGTTGGTATCGCGACCTCGGCTGAGAGTTATTGGCGCGCAAGCTCTCTCCCATTGTCGGGACTTCGAGGAAATACAATGTGTCTATTCATATGACGCCACGAGAGGCAATTGTTGGAGAATTTTTCAGCCGAGAGTTTGCACAAAAGATCGCCTCGTCAGTAAAAAGGCGTAGAAATTCCCATTTTGGCTGCATTGAGGAAATTAGAGTTTTGACTAGTTGTAGCAGGTGGTGCCTGGGCGCGTAAAGCTGAAAGCTGAAATTATATTACGCACGAAATACAACAGAAAATAATCTTCTGTTCGCCTAAGGAAATATTGACGAGGTAAAATTGACATCTTCTTCAATAATCAACAATTTTCAAGCTGAGATGAACTAATAGTTCTCAAATAATAGCCTTCAGAATTTTCCCATGTGGCAAGCTACGAAGTTGTGGCCAAGATTTGTGGGCAACCCAATCCAGCATTCTCTGTCTCTCCCAAAGAATTTACTGAAGCTATTTTGCAGCCTCAACCCTTTATTTCTTCGAAAATTGTGATAATTGGAGTGATTCATTTACATAAAAAAATCGAGCATCAAACATCGATGTTAAAAAAAGATCGGCTCTAAAACGATGTTTTTATAAAAACATTAATATTTTCGAAACATCGACATCCATGTCACATCCCTAGAGCAGAGCCCGGGGGCGGGGGAGTGGCAGTGTGCGCACCATGAAGACGGCGACGATGAGGGCGAAGCCGAGAAGCAGCGACGCGCACTCCGCGAGCAGCGCCACGGCGCCTGTCAGGCAGCCCTCCTCGGCCACGCCCGCGCCACCGCCCGCGCCCGGCACCGCTCACCCAGCGCGCCGCCGGCCCCTGCGGAACACCACGCAACAAATGTCGGCCACCAACTTTCCACAAACAATTCAACGAAACCACTGAATTATAACTTTCTTTTAACAATTACACCATCGAAGAGGTGCCTCATGAGGTTTTCTCCTGCAGAAAGAAAATATTTTATTATAATATTCCCGTGTAATATCAATTGCACAACACCTCGGTGCTCATCGTTGAATAAATAAATAACTGGTGGTGCTATAGAATGGTACAGACTTTCTGGAAGGTAAAGTGATCTAATTTTCATGATGTGGACTGGTACTGTACAGTCTGTCCTTCCGTTCTTGCCTGCTGCCATTTATCGCCGCCCAAAGTACATTTTTTAAAAATTTTCCCGACTTTTCGGTTTCCAAATAGTAGAAGCAAAATATTATTTTAATAATATTAAAGAAGACAAAAACATGTTCTAAACAGCAGTTTTCATTGAAAAATTTGGAACCGCTTTTAAGAAAATGGCATTTAGCGTTACTGTAAATGCAAAATTTGAAGCTCTTTTTCACAAAAAATATCGTCGGCCAAAGTCATAATCGAAGAAGTCTCCCCTGAGGTGAAGGTAGCGGACCCGGAATGGGAACCTTACTGATGATGACCTTATGCCACTCAGTTTCACTGCGAAAAACCGGGAGCGGTAGCTCAGTACATCAACTGATGTCCAGCGCGCAAAAATGCCCCGCTGGTGTGAGAGTCCTGGTTAGGGGGAAACCCCACTAGCCGACGGTAGGTCGGCGCCGGATCTCGCCATCCAGCGGGGGAAGATCATCTTCATCTCCCGAGACAAACATGCACTACACTAACGGGACTAATGATCGAAGCAGTTGACGCGCCCGGAATCACGAAAAAATCAATCAATCAATCAATTGATTGCGCAAACAAAGGCCGTGCCCTGCGTGGGCTATGAGTGGCAGTGGCGACGCGCAAGTGCTTGTTCAATTTCAAGCTTGGTGTTTCTAGATATTGCAAGGGATAAAGCCCGTGGAGTTCTACGTAGGCGGCAGGAAGCACGCGACTGTCACAGCTTGGCGTTATCTTCTGTGTCGCATGAAAAATTGCATGTTTCTTTAGCTATTTGCGCCATCCCGCTACGGAAAGCATTTCTTATGTTCTTAGGCTATTGTAAGGGCCTTCCAAGAGTGGGACGGTGTTCAAACGGCATTGCAGAGTGTCAGGACTGCATTAAGATACTTAGACACAAATGACAATCAAGTATGGAGATGACACGCACTCTGGAGAAGAATCTAGAGAAATTACTAATAAAAAAGTACGAAGTAATCAATTGAAAATGATTTATTTCTTGAGGACAAAGAAAGATATTTATAGTTTCAGTTCATGCTGTATATCTCTGTTGATAAAATCAATCATTATGGAGAAATTATATTTAATTTTGACATCATGGGATATAGTGAACCAAAAATGCTAGTCCCCTCAAATTTACTATAACCGAAGTCGACTGTATTTGACATTGGAGAGAAGCTACATTTAATACTGTACTTACGTAAGCATCCGGTACGGTAGATCTTGAGTAAAAACAGCTCTCAGGCAAGGAGCCATTGTCGCGCAGCCAGTCACCAGGTCCATCGACACCGCAACAAAGCAACTGGCCAAACAAGGGCAATGCAACTGTTCAAACGTTACTGTCATGCATAATTATTTCGTTTTGAAAGATGAGTTAAATAACGTTTTTGTTCAATTGATTGATTTTTTCGTGTTTCCGGGCGCGTCAACTGCTTTGGTCATTAGTCCCGTTAGTGTAGTGCATGTTTTTTCGCGGGAGCTGGCGGTGATCTTCCCCCGCTGAATGGCGAGATCCGGCGCCGACCTACCGTCTACCAGAGGCGCTGCAGTGACATCAGTTGATGCACTGAGCTACCGCTCCCGGTCTTTTTGTTCAAGAAACGAGTCATTTCATTATTTATTTGGCTGTCCAGTAAACGCCGCCTCCTGGGCACGGATGTGAACATTTCAGCCATTAGTGGACAGTGGCCATACACAGTGGCCATGTATATTATTTTATAATTAAAATTTTCTTGAAATCAAAGTTAAAAAACGCCGCTTCATGTGCGCAATACGAACGAACGTGAAAGAAATGCCAGGATATCAGGATTATATCGGGCGGCGGATAGCCTGCTTGATGAACGAAGTACAAACCGTCGTTTGGTTTGACGAACAAATCGCATTCATCTGTTTACAGTACACGTGAATACAGTATATAGTGCACAGAGTATAGACATCAGATATTATTATATATTGAAACGTTTGCAAAACTGTGAATGTAGGAGTTTTTCACCCATGAACAAAATATCGAAGACGTAAAGCCTTGAGCAGAAAACATGGATGTTAAAAAGTTAACATCTGCTCAATCTATAGACTTTAAAACTTCGGCATCGATGACGCATCCCTACAGTACACGTGTATACAGTGTATACAGATATCAGACATTATTTTATATTGAAACTTTTGCAAAACTGTGATTGTCGGAGTTTTTCACTCACGAACGAAATATCGAAAACGTTAAACCATCGAACAGAACACATGGATGCTAAAAAGACACATCTGCTTCAGTCCATGGACGGCACTACAGCGCCTCTGACCGGGAGGATCTAGGTTCCAGTCCTGACGGCAGCAGGATTTTCGACACTAGCATTTCAGCTAGGTCGAATTCAGTCTCTGTCTGGAAGAGAATTCTAGCGACCGGCTGCTCTGATCGGTAGTTTTCCGTGGTTTCTCCGATCAACACCAGGCGAATGCCGGAGCAGTACCCTAACAAACGGGCCACGGACCGCGCGCGATCAATCCTTTCTCTTCCTTATTCTATCATCTCCCCTTACATACACACTTACACTAACATGCACTACACTACCACATATTCCGGGAGACCGGACGGGAGCTTAGAGCTTGTCCCGGCTGGGGCGGTGCCCCGCTGGTGGGAGAGTCCTGGTTAGGGGGAAAACCCACTAGCCGACGGTAGGTCGGCGCCGGATCTGGCCATCCAGCGGGGGAAGATCACCGCCATCTCTCGAGAAAAAAACATGCCCTACACTAACGGAACTAATGACCGAAGCAGTTGACGCGCCCGGAAACACGAAAAACTCAATCCATCAATGCATGACGCCTCCCTAGTTGAGAGCGCTGCCGGTGGAAGGACCTGCGCTTGCAGGGCGCGCCACTGGCGGGCGCAGCAGCGGAGGGCGCGGCGCATGGCTGCGCGCAGGGCCGCCGCGCCGCGCAGCGCCCGACAGCCCCGCCGCCTGCGTGGCCAACTGCTTAGTCCCGGTAGTGTAGGGCATGTTTTTTTCTTGGGAGATGGCGGTGATCTTCCCCCGCTGGATGGCGAGATCCGGCGCCGACCTACCGTCGGCTGTGGGGTTTCCCTAACCAGGACTCTCCCACCAGCGGGCACCGCCCGACCGGTCTCCTGCATGTGTGGTAGTGTAGTGCATGTTAGTGTGTGTGTGTAAAGGGAGAGGATAGGACAAGGAAGAGGAAGGACAGATCGCGCGCGGTCAGTGGCCAGTGTGCTAGGGTATCCGGCATTCGCCTGATTTAATTTTTGCTTGTATAATTTTATTGTCTTATGATTTTTTCCAATTGAGGCTTGTGTCTAAGAAAAGGCCTAGCTATTTTATAAGTTTGTAATGTGGAAACCATTCTACAGATTCTTGATTCAGTTGTAACGGGGGGCGGAATGGTCTTAGGGAAAATATTTTGACTGCTGTTTTTGACGGGTTGATTTTAATTTGGTTTTTGGCCCGGCTGTCGATTTGGTTTAGGTATAACTGGTGTAATTATTATTGTGTTTATGGCGGGACCTGATGAATATATAGCCGTGTCATCTGCAAATTGGGTGATTTTTATATTACTACTTTTCGGAAGGTCAGCTACGTACAAGTTATAAAGAACGGGAGATAATGGGGAGCCTTGGGTGAGACCAGCCTTGACCGCTTTTGGATTAGACTGATGGTTATCGACTGTAACTGCAAACGTTCTATCGTTGAGGAAGCTGGAAATGATTTGTGTAAGATAATGTGGAGTGCCTATTTCTTTTATTTTATAGTTTAAAATTTGGTGCCATGTTCCATCGAAGGCCTGTGAAAGATTTCTAATGTATGATAGTGTTTTTGCAATGCTGTATGGGTGTTTTCAGTTATTCTGAGTAGTTGGTGATCCGTGTATGCTTGTTCGGTGAATCCCATTTGTTCCATGGGTGTGACCTTTGTGTTATGGCGATGGTTTTGAAACGTTTTAAATTATTTTTTCAATAGTTTGGATAGCGTGGGAAGCAACTGATTGGTCGGTAACTCTTGGTTAGGGATGCATTCTTGTTTGGTTTTTGTATCGGAAGAATGATTGCAAGTTTCCATACTTGTGGAAAGTAACCTAGTCTGAGGCAGGAGTTGAAGATATTGATCAAATATGCAATGGCTGTTCGGGGAAGGTTTTTTTAATATAATGTTATTAATTTTATCATAGCCAGGGGCTTTCTTGACAGGTAGTAATTTGATGACTTTATTTATTTCTTTAGGTGATATGTATAGTGTATTTGATGATGTGGTCCATATTTTATTTTGTTTTACTAATTGTGAGATGATTAGGGTGCGGTTTAGTATTATTTTGGGTGAATGTGGATGCAAAGTAATTTGCTAGCTCTTTGGTTTTCTGAGCAGGTGTATACACTTTTCCTGAGGGGAAGTCTAGTGGGGGGATGATATTCTTTTTGCTTCATATTTTGTTTGTGAGATCCCACAGGGATTTCTTGTTAGTGTTTAGTGATTGAACTAGTGTTTGGAATTGCTGATTGCTGAAGTTTTTCATTGGTTTACGTACAATGTTTATTAGTGTGTTAAGTTATAATTTTAGTCCTGGCGTTTTTAGTTGTGACCATGTTTATTATTGTTGTTACTCTTATTATTGTTGGTACTCTTTGGTTTTAATTCGGCCTCTTCAATTATGGTGTGTATTATGGCGGTTAGTTGGTTGATTGATTGCTCAGAGTTCTATAGTCATACACGTATTGTTTTTACATATTTCTTTTTATATCACATTGTATTCTTACGCTACAAATTCTTACCCTCATATCCATAAATATTCTACCTGCAGTTAACATTGTAATCCATTTTATGTAGTACAACAATAGTTGTTACATCAACCAGTAACGTTTTCAGACGTAAAGATGGCTCAATTAAGAACCGGAACTTTGGAAATATCTAACTCATGGTTAAATTTATTTGCGTAACGCACCAAACAACCATGTAAAATTCCAGTAGTTTCGTTCTTGTTAATCAGATATCGTCTCAAAACGTCTCTTAGTAATCATCTCAAAATGTGTGTTTGTGAGACTATCGTACTATTTGCGCACGTTTTTTGAACTCCAAATTAATTTGCCCCTTTTCTGTCACAAAATATATTTGAATTATAATTAAAATATAATCGCGAGCATTGTTGCTAACATTTGAAAACGAATTTTTGTTCTGCGTAGAAAACATTTCCTTGGACAAAGGAACTTCATATTAATGTGATTTGATTTGATAGTACTGTCGACGAATTACCTTAAACCCACATTCCTCTCGCATCTATCAAAATGAGAGTTCGAGATAACGAGCGCATGTTGTAGTAACGGCGCGTCCGCACGATGCATCTTTGCGTTCAATTTTGCGCATGCGCCCCAAGCACGCGTCTAGCACACGCAGTGCCAGATTACCGAACAGGCTGAGCAGGCTGCAGCCTGGGGCGGGCAATTTTTGGGGGCGAACAAATTTCAGATTCAAAATTTCATAAGGCGAACTTTTGAATGTTATTTTATATAAATATTTCTTTCCATGTTTGTAACAGAAGAATGTGTTAATTAATCAAATATATCCATTGATATATATCAGTGTAGACAGATAAAATGAATACAAAGATTTCGTGATTGATTAAAGTAATATCCTGGTGAGAATTATTTACGTATGCGTATAATCAATTATTTACACTTTCACAATATTTGCGTCGGTTACAAATATCGTACAACAATTTATTCAAAATATTATGAATAGCGGCGGCGATGTTGTAGCGGTTAGCTTACCGGCCTGCTATACCCAAGTTTGCGGGTTCAAACCCGATCGAAGCCGATTTTTAAGGGCGAAAAAATCCTTCGTACGCCTTCCTTCGGAGGGCCGCTGTCCCATGTTAGTACATTTACTGCATGTAAAAGATCCTCAAGCCTAAATGACGCCTCTGAGCTAAATTCAAATCGCCTGATTCGTCGCCCAAGTAATACCTTCCTTCTCCCATGGTTGAAGAAAGGAGTGTAACGAAATTTTCGCGGTCAGACGGAAGAGCAGGCCTCATGGCCTGAGTCTCGCCACGTAAAATAAGGCAAATTCAATTCAATTCAATGTTTGAAAAACAATAAGAACAATTAACAGAACTTTTACTTTTTCATAACAACTAATGTTTTAAAACTTCAATCGCCCAAAGAGGCATTGTACAATATATACTTTAATATATTTTGTAGAGTTAGTTTATTTAAGTTAAAACCCCTCCCTGCAGCTCCAAAAGCAGAAATGCTGGAGCTTACTAAACGACCTAATATCTTAAGAAATCCCCGCCTCGTCACGGTCACTGGCGAGGGGAAAATGTTTGGGTTTGGCGCCGGCGTGTGGACTCACCGGCAGCCAGGGCGGATCGCTCCTGGGGCCGGGGACGGGGCGCAGGGGCCCCGCGGGGGGGTCGTGCGCACAGGGCGAGCGCGACGGCGGCGGCCAGGGCGAAGGCGGCGGCCAGCAGCAGCGTGGGCGGCGCCGGCAACAGCCTCACGCGCAGCCCCAGCAGCACGGCCACGTCCAGGCGGCGCGCCAGCGCCCACGCCGCCACGCCGCCCAGCAGCGCCCCCGACACCTGCCACGCCCCCCAGCCCGCTTTTTAATTCCGTCTGCCCACGCCCCCGCTTTTTAATTCCTCTCCTTGTTGCGCTCCAGCTCATTTGGAGCCAGCGCCCACGCCGCCACGCCGCCCAGCAGCGCCCCGACACCTGCCACGCCCCAAGCCCGCTTTTAATTCCGTCTCCTTGTTGCGCTCCAGCTCATTTGGAGCCAGCGCCCACGCCGCCCAGCAGCGCCCCCGACACCTGCCACGCCCCCAAGCCCGCTTTTTAATTCCGTCTCCTTGTTGCGCTCCAGCTCATTTGGAGCCAGCGCCCACGCCGCCACGCCGCCCAGCAGCGCCCCCGACACCTGCCACGCCCCCAAGCCCGCTTTTTAATTCCTTCTCCTTGTTGCGCTCCAGCTCATTTGGAGCCAGCGCCCCCGCCGCCACGCCGCCCCAGCAGCGCCCCCGACACCTGCCACGCCCCCAAGCCCGCTTTTTAATTCCGTCTCCTTGTTGCGCTCCAGCTCATTTGGAGCCAGCGCCCACGCCGCCACGCCGCCCAGCAGCGCCCCGACACCTGCCACGCCCCCAAGCCCGCTTTTTAATTCCTCTCCTTGTTGCGCTCCAGCTCATTTGGAGCCAGCGCCCACGCCGCCACGCCGCCCAGCAGCGCCCCCGACACCTGCCACGCCCCCAAGCCCGCTTTTTAATTCCTTCTCCTTGTTGCGCTCCAGCTCATTTGAGCCAGCGCCCACGCCGCCACGCCCCCCAGCAGCGCCCCCGACACCTGCCACGCCCACTTCTATTATTCCTTCTCCTTGTTGCGCTTCGGCTCATTTGGAGCCAGGGCCTGATATGCCCACTCGCAGAACGCAGCGCCCCCGACACCTGCCACGCCCCAAAGCCCGTTCTTTACTTCCTTCTCCTTGTTGCGCTTCGGCTCATTTGGAGCCAGGGCCTGATATGCCCTACTCGCAGAACGCAGCGCCCCCGACACCTGCCACGCCCCCAAAGCCCGCTTCTTTAATTCCTTCTCCTCGTTGCGCTCCAGCTCATTTGGAGCCAGGGCCTGATATGCCCTACTTGCAGAACGCAGCATCCCTGACACCTGCCACGCCCCAAAGCCCGCTTTTTAATTCCCTTTCTGTTGCGCTCAGCTCGTTTGGAGCCAGGCCTGATATGCCATACTGCAGACCCAGCGCCCCGAGACCTGCCACCCGCCCGCATTCTTCTCTGTTGTCCGCTCATTTGACCAGGCCGAGCCCCACGCAGCGCCCCCGACACCTGCCACGCCCAACCTTCTTTAATTCTTCTCCTTGTTGCGCTCCGCTCATTGGAGCCAGGCTGATGCACTCAGAACCAGCGCCCCGACACCTGCCACCCAAAGCCCTTTTATTTCCTTCTCCTTGTTGCTCAGCTCATTTGGAGCCAGGGCCTGATATGCCCTACTGCAGACCGCAGCGCCCCAACCTGCCACGCCCCAGCCCCTTTTAATTCTTCTCCTGTTGCTCCAGCTCATTTGGAGCCAGGCCTCATATGCCTCCAGCCCAGCGCCCCCGACACCTGCCACGCCCCCAAAGCCCGCTTTAATTCCTTCTCCTTGTTGCGCTCCAGCTCATTTGGAGCCAGGGCCGATTGCCACTCGCAGCGCCCCGACACCGCCACGCCCCAAGCCCGCTTCTTTAATTCCTTCTCCTTGTTGCCTCCAGCTCATTTGGAGCCAGGCCTGATGCCCCTACCCGCAGCAGCGCCCCGACACCTGCCACTGCCCCAAGCCCGCTTTTAATTCCTTCTCTTGTTGCGTTCGGCTCATTTGGAGCCAGGCCTGATTGCCCCACTGCAGACGCAGCCCCGACACCTGCCACGCCCCAAAGCCCGCTTCTTTAATTCCTTCTCCTTGTTGCGCTCCGCTCATTTGGAGCCAGGCCATATGCCCACTGCGCACGCAGCGCCCCGACACCTGCCACGCCCCAAGCCCGTTCTTTAATTCTCTCCTTGTTGCGCTTCGGCTCATTTGGAGCCAGGCCTGATGCCCACTGCAGACGCAGCGCCCTGACACCTGCCACGCCCCCAAGCCCGCTTTTAATTCCTTCCTCGTTGCGCTCCAGCTCATTTGGAGCCTGATATGCCCTACTCGCAGCGCAGCGCCCGACACCTGCCACCCCCAAAGCCGCTTCTTTAATTCTTCCTTGTTGCGCTCAGCTCATTTGGAGCCAGGCCTGATTGCCTACGCAGAACGCGCCCCCGACACCTGCCACTTCAAGCCGCTTCTTAATTCCTTCTCCTGTTGCGCTCAGCTCATTTGGAGCCAGGGCCTGATATCCACTCCAGACGAGCGCCCCGACACCTGCCACGCCCCAAGCCGCTTTAATTCCTCTCCTTGTTGCGCTCCAGCTCTTTGGAGCCAGGGCCGTGCCTACTGCAGACGCAGCGCCTGACACCTGCCACGCCCCAAGCCCGCTTTTAATTCTTCTCCTGTTGCGCTCCAGCTCATTTGGAGCCAGGCCTGATGCCCCTGCCGCAGCGCCCGACACTGCCACGCCCCAAACCCGCTTTAATTCTTCTCCTGTTGCGCTCCAGCTCATTTGGGCCAGGGCCTGATGCCCTCCAGAACAGCGCCCCGACACCTGCCATCCCCAACTCTTTAATTCCTTTTCCTTGTTGCGCTTCGGATCATTTGGAGCCAGGCCTGATATGCCCTACTCGCAGAACGCAGCGCCCCCGACACCTGCCACGGCTCCAAAGCCCGCTTCTTTTATTCCTTCTCCTTGTTGCGCTTCGGCTCATTTGGAGCCAGGGCCTGATATGCCCTACTCGCAAAACGCAGCGCCCCGACACCTGCCACGGCCCCAAAGCCCGCTTCTTTATTCCTTCTCTCGTTGCGCTCCAGCTCATTTGGATCCAGGGCCTGATATGCCCTACTCGCAGAACGCAGCGCCCCCAACCCCTGCCACTTCCCCAAAACCCGCTTCTTTAATTCCTTCTCCTTGTGCGCTTCGGCTCATTTGGAGCCAGGGCCTGATATGCCTTTCTTGCAGAACGCAGCGCCCCGACACCTGCCACTTCCCAAAGCCGCTCTTTAATTCTTTCTCCTTGTTGCGCTCGGATCATTTGGAGCCAGGGCCTGATATGCCCCACTCGCAGAACGCAGCATCCCGACACCTGCCACGCCCCCAAAGCCGCTTTAATTCCTTCCGTTGCGCTCCAGCTCGTTTGGAGCCAGGGCCTGATATGCCCTACTGCAGACCTCAGCGCCCCCGACACCTGCCACGCCCCCAAAGCCCGCTTCTTTAATTCCTTCTCTTGTTGCTCTCCAGCTCATTTGGAGCCAGGGCCTGATATGCCTACTCGCAGCGCCCCGACACCTGCCACGCCCCAAAGCCCGCTTCTTTAATTCTTCTCCTTGTTGGCTCGGATCATTTGGAGCCAGGGCCTGATATGCCCTACTCGCAGAACGCAGCGCCCCCGACACCTGCCACTTCCCCAAAGCCCGCTTCTGTGCTTCTTCTGACCTTGTTGCGCTTCGGCTCATTTGGAGCCAGGGTCTGATATGCCCTACTTGCAGAACGCAGCGCCTCCGTCACCTGCCACTGCCCAAAGCCCGCTTTTTAATTCCTTCTCCTCGTTGCGGTCCAGCTCATTTGGAGCCAGGGCCTGATATGCCCTACTCGCAGAACGCAGCGCCCCGACACTGCCACGCCCCAAGCCCGCTTCTTTAAGGCTAAATGCGAAAATCTATAGGAAAAATCAATAAAATCGCAGCACTATCATCCCGGAATTTACTAGATCGATAACGTCTGAACAAATTGTCGATTTACGATCGAAACTGCATTGAACTCCTTTTAAAATAAATTCACGCTACGATGCCTTTTTTTCAAAAGTTTTCCCAAAAATTTGAAAACTTTTTTCTCATAGTTCCGGAAAAAATTAAAAATGTGGGCTTATATGCGATGGCGACGTGTTTCCCTGAATCAACGCCGTGTCAATCATGCTAATCGGATGAATAGGAGCGGCGTAAAGTGTATTGAAGACATACCTGACGCCCCTCCCTTTTTTCCCCGTACCCGACCCGCCTCGACGCGGACGAACGCCCAAACCCGGCCGCCTACGGCACGGGAGGCCGAACTTTCAGACAGGCAAGCTGGGCGGTCGGTCCCTTT
This sequence comes from Teleogryllus oceanicus, assembly GCA_964035755.1. Taxonomy (NCBI): domain Eukaryota; kingdom Metazoa; phylum Arthropoda; class Insecta; order Orthoptera; family Gryllidae; genus Teleogryllus; species Teleogryllus oceanicus. Next base: position 177,352,939 of record CAXIVR010000003.1, read on the forward strand.
CAGTCTCAATATTTTTTTCTTCACTGTCAAACTAGTGATGCTGTAACACAAAAACGGTCTCATATCATCTGTAATAGTCGTATAAAACATATATCTTGTTCACATATTTCCGTCTTCCTTCGATACCATCAAACAATTATTTGAGGCGGTACTCAAAATATCGATTCCGATTTGGAAACTGATTTCAAAAGAAAAATTGAACTAATTGTAGATATCCAATATTCCATGTCCTAACATCTTATTTTACATACATTTTATTTCAAGATCTTCGTTATCATTCCTCTACAAGAAAGTATGAGCCAAATTACGCACGAGCTCTTTTATCCTGCGACTCGTTTTTTGATCTCAAACGGCGTTTGTCTCCTTGATAGACTTCACCTGATGAATCTGTTTTCCCAAGAAAAATTTTTTAAAACAGTTTTCGTACTTTCGGACAAAATTGAAGAAGTGGTAAAATAGCGCAGGCAGATGCACCCTGAACCCAACTCTGTAACAAACATTAAAATATAATATTAAAATCTGACATGCCCCACTTACTTAGTGTTATATTGATATAAAATGATTCTGTTGTATTTTATAAACTTGAAGGATTGGAATAAGTAATTCCCAGGCGTCATTTTGATCAAACTACGTAAATGATAAAGTAAAGGATTGGTGTAAATCATTGTATTGTGACACATATATATGTATTTTTAATGCATTAAATTGTCACAAACAATATAACTTAACCAGACAGGAACACCACACTAGAAGAGGAATATCCGTCTATGAGGGGATAAATTATGTTTTGTTATACAGTTATTAATTTGTAACTTTTACATTTCTACATTAAGATACCATTTTCTAAACATCTAACGCTTATCAGTAACATTTAATCGGTTGCAATTCCAATTTATAAGATTTATATACTACTAGTAAACTAGCATACCAGTCACTGATAAACCTCATATTAGGGAATCAGAATGAAATGTATTAAATCGCGATCTTATCTAGGTGTCGAGAATAGGGATGCAACATTGATGTTGATATTTTCAAATCATTGATTTTGTATAGAACACGAACATATTTCGTAAAAACTGAAACATTTATGAAACCTGTGTTTATTATCGATGTGCTTGATGAGTTGTTGTGAATGAAAAAAACCCGATAATCACAATTTTATAAAAAAAGTAAAATGTGAAATAATATTGCATTATTCCACTGTCAAATGTGTTCGAATAAAGCGAACGGTGATTGTAACATCCTCACCCAGTAGACTATCTTCAGCCCAAGAAATGACTCCATTTTCTGGCATTTCTACGTATGTCCTACCTACGCAGAGAGGGGGCCAACGCAAGCACTCTAGGTGTAAGGTTTTCCCACCCTTCCCTGTACCCATTTGGGGAAGTTGTGACTCCTCCATAAGACCCTCGGCGATAGTTTCAGGTTTAGTTTCGCTGTTATTCTTTTACTTTGTTTTGCCGTTTTGTCTAAATCGTAATTATAAATTAACAATCACGGCCCTTCAAAACAAAATCTTCCGCCGAACTTGGTCGATGTTTCTAAACCAGGTTTTTAAAAGATTTTTTAAATTTTTGGGAACATTGATATTTGCATTCGTATTCTTGGCATCTTTTCTTCGCTTTTTTGCTATCCGAAACTGGGAGGGACGCGCCGATAATTCAGCAGTTTTTCCCCAAATAATGGCAGAATGTATGCATGAAAGACTGGGGGTATCAAACACTGTTCAGTGCTATGATGTCTTTTGTCGGCTCCAGTTCGGTCAAGCAGCGGCTGGGCATCTCCCCTTTTTATCTGCAGGTCCCAATTCTTCGCGGGGTCCCCAACGCGCAGAGAAATAGTACTAGAACATAGACCCAAGCCATCCGTTAGACCTATCTGATATACACAGCAATAGGATGCTAGCAATTTCTTCATTGCTCCTCGGACTCGAACTGCCTTTTCCTTTTGTTTGTGATATTTTGTATTAGTCTATCAATTATGCCCTTACACCCTTTTCTTCCCTTCATTCTATCATTCCAAGCATAATACCCTTTTCTAGGATTTTGTTCTACTCACAGTATGTCCAAAATATTTTATTTTCCATTTTTGGCTTTGGCTTTTAGAAAAGTTCTGTTTTTTTTTCAAAATTTCGCGTTTATTTTTTGCCCCCCATTGTACGTTTAATATTTTCTTCCGTGTCCATACTTCAAAAGCATCTTCCTTTTTCGGCCTATCTCAATGTTCAGCTTTTAACCACACAACAGGATTAGAAATACCTTTTCTCGATTATTTGGATTTTGGTCTTCGCAGGGGCTTGATTTCTAACGGAACGGCTTTCCCTGTATCTCGCTGATTCATTCTCGCTATTACTTTTATATTATAAATATATATTATTTCTCTTAAATTAATAAATCATTTTGAGCGCGTTCGGGACCTGAAATTTTGAAATCAATCACTTATATGCCTGCATTTTTTATGAATTTGTGTAATTTTCTTTCCGCTGCTTTTTCTAAAATTATTTCTCTTTAGTTTTTCTGTACAGTATCAGAATTTGTTTTGTAATTCAAGTATTTAACTTCCCCCGCCATATCACTTCTCCGTGGATGTTCAGGCTTCCTTTTTACCAGTTGACATAAATGTTTTTTTCTTTAAATGTAAGTTCATAGAATATTTAATTTTATAATAATAATATATTTAGCTATTATATATTATTACATAATTCCAATTAAGTACAAATAAAACATCTGCACAATTTTGATGACATAAAATTTTTGTTTTCTCGAAAAAAGTAAAGTGGACATGTCACGTTTTGAATGTTTGCTCCTCATTTCGCGCTCCTTTGTATCAAGCCTGCCGCCAGGCACGCTCTCAAGTCACCCTTCTGAGCTGGAAGCAGGGTCGCACCTCTGGCACACTGCTGTTCTAATAGTATGTCTTTCGACCTCTGCAGACATCTTTGCCCGCGTTCTTCGGCGGGCTGCGTGTTACACTTGCGAGAACATTGTAATGACGAAATGGAATTATATTTACTCTATAACAATTAGTGGAATCATTCGCGTTTCCTTAATTATAGCGACCAGTGTGTTGTGTGTATTGTGTGTGTGTATATATATATATATATATATATATATATATATAAACAAAATTATAAATTAAACAATTAATAACAATTATGAAGTATATTTGATTAATAAAAATTTTGTGAGATATTATTAACTAAATCTTATTTTGTCAAGATGTTATGAATGGAAGCTATTGTTTTTCTGAAAATACCGGTATAACGTTTATTGACGTCCATACCGGTAAAGACGTCAATAGAGGTATTTACTAGTATATAACAATAAAGGTATTTGGAAGGTATGAAAAAAAACCCTATTTTACGTATTCAATACCTTTTCGGTCGCTGTTCACTAGCAGATTCAAAGAAAAACAAACTATCCTTGTTATGTTCTCTTTCATTTTGTATTTACAGTATTTCAAAGTATTTCTTTTTTTAAAAACATCTATTTTATGTATTTAAATATATCTTCAAAAGATATGCTAAAAACTCAAAAATAGGTTTTAAATACAAAAATATATATTTCAAAGACAAGTATTTAAATATTGCCAACCCTCCTATAAACTAGTATGTCGATCAGCATGTACTAATCTCAGTTCAGCTTCAGCGTAGTACTAATACATATGCCACGAGTAAGTCCCGGGAAAAAATTTGTAGAATGAAATTTTGAAATATGGACATAAATATATAGAAAACGCTAAATAAACGAATATGCAAAATCAGATTTTCCTGCAATATGTAACATCAAATTTCATTAGAAGTAATTTAGTACAAATTTCACTGTGTAAAATATCCTAAAAACAATTTCAAATAAAAGCTAGCGATTATACATCACACACTTTCTGGCATTATTTCTAAATTTCAATTTTCGAAAATTGATAGATTTCAACAAAATTGTAATTCTTTTAAACGTCCCTTCTATCCATGGAAAAAATTGTTGTGATTTTTGAGATTTTTAATATATACATCAATATCATTATTAAATTACTCTAAAACTACGCGGTTTTCAATAATCTTACATGACCTCTGCAATCTTCGAAAATACGGCGGGTGGGCAAAATGGACCACCATCATATTTTTATTTGTCTTTAAACAAAAAATTGGAGCTCTTTTTGAGAAACAGTTACAATTGTTTTAATTGCCTATACTTCGCCCTATTGACGGATTTCACGAAACTTCTCAAATGTTTTAAAAATTAAACTTGATCTTATTTTCAGATCTGTCAGAACAGATTTCAGTAAGGAAAAAATATATCATCAATATTATAGTTGAAGGAAGACGCCCCAAAAATTGCACGTTAGCAATTTTCAAAACATAAGTGATGTCAACAAACACCATAAATCACATTTCTCTTGCAATCTGTACGTAAACAGGACAAAATTTAATCAAATAATTTGGTGACGTTTGAGAAGATTTCGAAAATGATTTTGAAGGGAATGTAAAGGGCCCTCAAAAATTAAAATATCCGTTTGAAACTCCCAAGGATCGAGTTCTCTCAGGTAGATTCGGGGAAAATCAATATTGGAGAAAATTGGCAGAGCGGGTTTTTTGGGGGTTACGTTGACCATAAACGGACAGACATGTTTTGGTGTCAATCGATTTTTAGGTATCAAGGACACATGTATTGTATTTTTCGCTAGACCACGAGTTAGAAGAAGTAATGTAATATTTAGAGGATTTATCCCCTTTTACTTTACCAGGGCCCGACAATAAGAGTTTTCCGGCATCCGATTACATAATTTGTCGGAAAGTAGTTTTAAAATTAACAACAAAGCAATTTTAAAATTTAGCTTCCGCGATTTTACTTGGAAAACAGATTCATCAGGTGAAATCTATCAAGAAGACAAACGCCGTTTTGTGATCAAAAATCGAGTCAAGATAAAGCTCGTACGTAATCTCGGCTCATACTTTCTGGTAGAGGGAAAGATAACGGAAGATCTTAGAAATAAAATGTATGTAAAATAAGATGTTATGGCATAGAATATTGGTGATATCTACACAATTAATTCCATTTTCTTTTTTAAATCAGTTTCCAAATCGGAATCGATATTTGAGTACCCCTCAAATAATTGTTTGATGGTATTCGAAGGAAGACGGAAATATGTGAACAAGATATATAGTTTTATACGACTATTACAGATGATACGACACCGTTTGGCTGTGTTACAGCATCACTATTTGACCGTGAAGAAAAAAATATTGAGACGAAAGGGGCTGACTGCCCAGCTGCCTGTCTGAAAGTTCGGCCTCCGTCCGCAGGCGGCCGGGTTTGGTCGTTCGTCCGCGTCGAGGCGGGTCGGTGACGCGGGAAAAAGGGGGGGGCGTCAGGATGTCTTCCGAAAAACACTTTCGCCGCTCCTATTCATCCGATTGCATGATTGACACGGCGTTGGGTTCAAGCACGTCGCCATCGCGCTATAAGCCCACATTTTTAATTTCTTCCCGGAATTTGAAAACGTTTTCAAAAATTTTTGAAATATTTTTGAAAAACGGCATCGTAGCGTGAATTCTAAAAGGAGTCCAATGTCGTTTACAGATCGAAAATCGGACAATTTGTTTTAGACGTTATCAGTCTAGTAAATTTTGCTTATTTTAGTGCTGCCACGTGGTGGCGACAAATGGAACTAGTGTCGGTACATTTTTCTTTAATTCCTTCTCCTTGTTGCGCTTCGGCTCATTTGGATCCAGGGCCTGATATGCCCTACTCGCAGAACGCAGCGCCCCCGACACCTGCCACGCACCCAAAGCCCGCTTCTTTAATTCCTTCTCCTTGTTGCGTTCCAGCTCATTTGGATCCAGGGCCTGATATGCCCTACTCGGAACGCAGCGCCCCCGACACCTGCCACGCACCCAAAGCCCGCTTCTTTAATTCCTTTTCCTTGTTGCGCTTCGGATCATTTGGAGCCAGGGCCTGATATGCCCTACTCGCAGAACGCAGCGCCCCCGACACCTGCCACGGCCCCAAAGCCCGCTTCTATTATTCCTTCTCCTTGTTGCGCTTCGGCTCATTTGGAGCCAGGGCCTGATATGCCCTACTCGCAAAACGCAGCGCCCCCGACACCTGCCACGCCCCCAAAGCCCGCTTCTTTAATTCCTTCTCCTCGTTGCGCTCCAGCTCATTTGGAGCCAGGGCCTGATATGCCCTACTCGCAGAACGCAGCGCCCCCGACACCTGCCACTTCCCCAAAACCCGCTTCTTTAATTCCTTCTCCTTGTTGCGCTTCGGCTCATTTGGAGCCAGGGCCTGATATGCCCTACTCGCAGAACGCAGCGCCCCCGACACCTGCCACGCCCCAAAGCCCGCTTCTTTAATTCCTTCTCCTTGTTGCGTTCCAGCTCATTTGGATCCAGGGCCTGATATGCCCTACTCGCAGAACGTAGCGCCCCCGACACCTGCCACGCCCCCAAAGCCCGCTTCTTTAATTTCTTCTCCTTGTTGCGCTCCCGCTCATTTGGAGCCAGGGCCTGATATGCCCTACTTGCAGCGCCCTCGACACCTTCCACGCCCCAAAGCCCGCTTCTTAATTCCTTTTCCTTGTTGCTCTCTCAGCTCATTTGGAGACAGGGCCTGATATGCCCTACTTGCAGCCCCCGACACCTGCCACGCCCCAAAGCCCGCTTCTTTAATTCCTTCTCCTTGTTGCGCTCCAGCTCATTTGGAGCCAGGGCCTGATATGCCCTACTCGCAGAACGCAGCGCCCCCGACACCTGCCACGCCCCCAAAGCCCGCTTCTTTAATTCCTTCTCCTTGTTGCCTCCAGCTCATTTGGAGCCAGGGCCTGATATGCCCTACTGCAGCGCCCCCAACCTCCACGCCAAACCCCTCTTTATTCCTTCTCCTGTTGCGCTCCGCTCATTTGGAGCCAGGGCCTGATATGCCCTACTTGCAGCGCCCCCGACACCTTCCACGCCCCCAAAGCCCGCTTCTTTAATTCCTTTTCCTTGTTGCTCTCCAGCTCATTTGGAGCCAGGGCCTGATATGCCCTACTTGCAGCGCCCCGACACCTTCCACGCCCCCAAAGCCCGCTTCTTTAATTCCTTCTCCTTGTTGCTCTCCAGCTCATTTGGAGCCAGGGCCTGATATGCCCTACTTGCAGCGCCCCCGACACCTTCCACGCCCCCAAAGCCCGCTTCTTTAATTCCTTCTCCTTGTTGCTCTCCAGCCATTTGGCAGGGCCTGTATGCCCTCTGCAGCCCCCAAAGCCCGCTTCTTTAATTCCTTCTCCTTGTTGCTCTCCAGCTCATTTGGAGCCAGGGCCTGATATGCCCTACTCGCAGAACTCCTCGCTTACAGATCAGAAGTGTACGTAAGGGGCGAGGATAGGCCAAGAAGATCGTGCGCAGTCCGTATCCGGTTTATGAATTAGGGTACTGCTTCGGAATTCGCCTGGTGTCGATGGAAAAACCACGGAAAACTACCGATCAGAGCAGCCGGAGGTTCGACCTAGCTAAGGAAGCTGGGACGTATGGGGTGGAGCGAAGGGGCGGGCCGGGTAGGGGCGCACTGGCGTGTGGGTGGGAGATTGCAGGGCACGTGCGCTAGGAACTAAGGCATGACGTGTCGTGGGGGGGGGTGCCGAGGGGAACTTAAGGCGGCCGTAAGAGCAGGGGCGTTTCGTGTCGGATGGGGCGATCGAAAGAGGTGGGGGCGTGTCTGTAGGAAAGGGGGCGTGTGGGTTAAGCGCAGAGGCGTGACGGGTGGGAGAGCGGCATCAGGGGATCCCAAAACGTGCATTTCCCTTGAAATCTCGAAATCGATTTTCCGCAGCATTACATAACTTTCTCTAAATAACGTATATAACTCCCGTATGAATGTATACGAGAAAGTAAGAATAACATCAATAAATTCTTTAAAAAGATAATAAACCATTAGATGAATAATATACTCATTGATAATGGTTTTATTTTAGAATATATCCTATAATTTGTGTGTTAAAGGTAAAACGAAATGCTCGAAGATAAAGCGGAAATGACATCTCAGATTCTTGCAGCTAATAGAAATACTTTTGACATATCCATCCAAGTTGATAACTAATTTTTCCACATAAGCCAAATTAGAACAGTTTTATTTTAAGGTCGCGAAATGTCTTCCAACCAATCATAATAACAAACACTACCAAATATACATTCTTGACTTACCTACCCGTCAACTTAAATTAGCAGCTAAATTTCAGAAGAAACTAAGCTCTTGTCCCTTAATCATGTTTACCTCTCGCGCACCACAATGAACTAACGAAAATATGGGAAAGACAATATTGCCAGATAAACTCAAGCAGTTCATCTCTCTCATAGCGCTGTAAAAACTACTAAAAGGAAGTTGAAATAATTGAAGGCGTTGTCATTGTCAATCATTTCAATTATCTAAATGTCAACTACAACTTACCACTAAACCAATATACTAAAAAGAAAACTTAAATAATTTGGTGATAAATGTTGAACAAATATAAGTTTATTCGTACATATTAAACATAAACTTTTTTATAAATATATGGTTAAAGTTGTGCCACTTTGGAAAGCAACGGTTGGTCACACATCACATGTTCCTGGGGGGCTGGGAGTTGGGTTCACTTGTAAAAAGGTCTGTGGGCAGTTTCTAAAACTACCGTCGATTCAGAAAATGACACGCCTGGCGATAACATACTACATTCATAACACGAGCAGCTCCCCAACTTCCTCAGATTACACAAGCGAAATGTGCAGCGTGATGTAAAGGAAGACGCAAAATAACGATATTGCTGCGGATTGTTGCTACTCTACAACATTCTAAACCCCCTTCAAAATAAAAAGAAAGGTCTTTGCAAAAAAATCTCGCTGTGAAGAGAAGCTGGAAAGCGGAATATGGAGGTTTCCGTTGGGGAGGCGGGGCGTGCGCTCACCGCGGCGGTGGCTGCGGCCGTGAGCATGGCGACTGCGCGTGCGCGCGCGGGGCCGTCCTCGTCGCGCGGCGTGGGGAAGGGCTGGCGCGCGCGCATCGCCGCCCGCAGCAGGTCTAGCGCAGAGCCACTGCGCACGCCCGGCCCCGCCCCGCCGCGCTGCGCACCCAACAGCCCCACGTTCTCATACAGGCTTTTTTTTTCATTTTCATTTTTTCTCATACAGGCGGCTCCGCACATTTGGTATTCGGCGAGTAGCGAGCCAGTGCTCTTGAGGTTAGGTTGATTCCTTTTTTCCCGGGCGCCAAACATTCGGTGCTCCCCCACAGTATTCGCCGATCAGCGAGCTAGCGCTCACTCAATCCCGAGCAGCTGACGTGTTCAGCGAATGTTCTCTCCCTTTGATGTGACCATAAGACCGACACGCGGTGGGTAGGGCGAACCCCGAATGTTCGTCACTCGGCAAATAGCAAGTAACTGATCCACACTACTCGGAATTCGGCGAGCGGTTGCTCGCTGTTCGCCGAATAACGAATGTGTGGAGCCGCCTTAACATACAGATGCTTTTCGAAAATTATCCATGTATATAACATTTTTTTACGATCGATGTTTTGTGTTTACTTAGTACTTAATATAATCATTTGATAAATACATGAAATAATAAATATGAATTTCAGTAGAACTTATTTCAATATTAGCATCATTTGATTCATTTCATAGAGTGCTACCTTACAATTAATGACGCTAATTACATATTTAAGGAAAAATGTAATTAAAAATTCTATGAAATAGCAGACTACTGTACCGCGACTTATAAAATTACGATAACGATTTTCTCGAGTTCTAATTTCTTTTTCAATTTTTTACTAATTTTTTTGGCATCAGTGCCATGATCGGGTCCTTTGACTTGAGGGCTCCGGGCGATCGCCCAGTCTGCTAATGCCTCGTGTCAACATTGCTTCCAATATCTCAATTCAAATGCAGTCTTCCAGGGCCGGCCAATCCAGGGGCGTCTGTAGATGCCAGGGCGCTATCTTTCCAACTCTACGTCCCGGGAATTAATTCCCGGCCGGTTTGTGTGGAATTTGCGGTGACCTCAGCAGCTTCTCTCAGAGACCCTCAGTTTCTTCCGACTCTGCTTCACCGTTAGTCATAGTATCGCCGAAGCTATTCTAGCCCAGTAGTGTTATGTTCGCAATGCGGGCGGAATGCGGTAAAAGAGGTCCTACTTTTAGGCTGACAGTTTTCCGATTGTAAGAAATATTCTTCTTCTTCTTCACTTCACGGATTAAAGAGATTCCGTTCCGGTTTCACCATCTCTGTCGTGGACGGTCCATGTTCCTTCTTCCCCGTGGTCTGTACAGAAAGGCATGTCGGGGGATCCTTTCGTGAGACATTCTGTTAAGAGCTGAACCCCCCGTGATCTGTATTCATTTATTTTTTCATTGATAGAATATATGTTAAGTTCCTGTCATATATCTTCGTTTTTTTTTTATTTTATCCATTACGGTGCAGCGTTTTACTCTCCGGAAGAATTTCATTTCCGAGGCTTGTGTCATATGTCATCTTGTTTTCTTATTGTCCATGATTCATACCCGTAAAGTAGTTGTGGTACTGCCATTACTTTATAAAATTTTAACAGGGACTCTTTTCCAATCTTATTGCGAAGGTACGTGTTTATAGTTCCACAAGTATGTTGAAATAGTTGTAATTTTGTTTTCATATCATCACTGTAATCGTATGTGATATCACAGCTCAAATAATTAAAATATTTTACTTGCTCTATGACCTTGTCTTCTATTTTTATTTTATATTAAATATTAAAAACTTAATAGTCGACTCTGGTTGTAGTGAACTCGGACATAGTGAATCCTCTATTATATTGAACTTAAGTCACTGGTGTCGTTTCACTTACATTACCAATAAGTATAAGAATAGACGCTTATAGTGGACCGGAACCTCGGCTATAGTGAACATGGAAATACGCCCTGGAAATTAATTCGCTCCTGGAAAAGAATATATCGCCTTAGTGCCACATATTCCAACATCAGGCAGCTTGGAAAAAATATTGTCGGTCAGAGGTCATAATCGAAGAAGTTTCCCCTGAAGTGAAGGTAGCGGACCTGGAACGGTGACCTTACTGATGACGTCATGCCATTCAGTGTCACTGCGGAAATAAAGACCGTGTCCTGCGTGTGCTACAACTGGCGGCGACACGCCATTGCTTGCTTCAGTTTGAAGCCTGGTGTTATGTTTCACGTTGGATTCTACAGGAGGTGCGCCACTGCTACTGCACCACAACCTGGTGACATCCCCGGCGCCGCGCGGAAAAACGATGAGTATAGAGCCCGGAAATTTGGCAAAATGCCTTTTACTTTCTCGTATACTTATATACGGAGTAATACACGTATAGAGAAAGTTATATAATGCTGCGGAAAATCAACTTCGAGATTTCAACAGAAATAAGCGTTTTGGGGTCCCCTAATATCGTAAAAGGTTTTTTTCTTTTTTTTTCCTCCAAAACGTCCGTCCGTCTGTGAACACTACTAGCGCCTAAACCACACGTATGATATTTTCCAAATTGAAGAAACCCCTGTCCATCTGAGTAGTTGACGCTTTGAAATTTTGAAAACCATTCTTTAAAATTTGGGGGTATTTTACATGAAGCCACCCGGACTTTTTTCAAAATTTTCTCAAAAACGGCTCTAAGTTTTTGAAAATTTCTTGTAATAATAGAGTAAAATACACTCATATGGGTGGTATAGGTCCGATTTTAAGGGTTAACTCTGAATTTTTGAGAATTGTAAACGTTTCAAATTTTTTTTGTCGTCTTCCCACAACTACAAAACAGAAGATAAGAGGTTTTTCCTTCAAATTAAATTTGTTGTCCATAAATAGTTCTTTCATTAAGGTCATGTACATTTTCTTGGAAATTTTAGTAGTTTTCGTGCAATACTGCGAGAAATATTTGCTATTTTAAAAAATAGTAAAAATAAGATTGTCTGAAAGGTGGCTCCAAATTTTTTCCGTAAATTATTGGTAGAGTTAATGCCGAACGAACCTTATACGATAACAAACGCCATATTGCTCTATTCTTTTGGTTTTTCAAAAATTACAAAAATTTAATTTTTTTTTACTAGTCTCCCACGACGGTAGTACTTACTTTAGGGGCTGTTTCTTCACAGTATTATATTTATGAGTACATGTGCTTTAAATAATGTCAAATAAAGTTTCACTAAAACACAATTTTCTGTAAAAATGAGCTCAAAATCTCGCATTTTCAGAAACGCTCAAACGCCGTTTACTACAAAATGGCTCATATTTATTTATTCAAACTTTTGCAAGGGATAGTGGCAATGACTCTGTTTAATATGAAGTTAAGTTCATTTTGGTGTATTCTTTTGTTTTTAAAAAAATTGTAATGTAATTTTTTGAAATATCTCTCACGCCGTTTATATACACATTTCAATGGATTTGTATACATTATTGCATTTTTGAGTGAAAGGTCTTCAAATGAAGTTTTTCGAAAACTCAGTAGATTCCTGTGAAAAAGATATTCAGATATGCAGATCGAGAGAGAGAGGGCTTCCCCGTGATGTCCGTGTATTTAATTTTAAAGATAGCAGAAACAACTTGACTAGGTGGGAAGAATTTTATATCACGGAATTAAAATCAGTAATGAAGGAAAATTACGTGTGTGGTGTCATGACATCGAGGGAGTAACAAAACATGGTAAAATGGAATTGGAATGAACAATGCATTGGTCAAGAAGGCATTTTAAGCTTCATAAAGGAAAGTAAAACGTGTGTCAAATTTTTTTGTTTGTTTGTTTTTTTGATTCACAGCAAAGGTGATATTACAACTGGAACTGAACCAACAGGAGCAGAAAACATAATATTTCCTGTAAAAAATACCACGTGATTTAAAATAATACATAATATTTTTGTTTTAAGTGAATTCCTGTAGAAGCAGACTATCGAACCTACGATAATATAAATTTACCCTGACCGCAACTAAACCCGTTATAAATATGATAGGAAAAATATATGCTAAGATTTTCTTATTATAATAATAATATTATTATTATTATTATATTATTATTATATTATTATTATATTATTATTATTATATCTTATTATATTATTATTATTTGTAGTATTATACATTATCCTAATTCATTGTTTTTATAATAATTATAATAATTATTATTATTAATTTATTATTATTATATTATTAATTTATTATTATTATTAATTTAACAACAACAACAACAAATGGAACACAGTCCGCTCTGCACAACTAGCTGGCTATTTCTTGAAATATTTAACTTTTTTGCTTTCTCATTCTCTTTTGCCTACTAATTACACAGTATAGAGAAAGTATTGCAACAAAGAAAGGCGATTTTTCAACAGAAAAATTGTTTTGAGGGTCCCTGATACCGAGAAAAGTGAATAATTCTTCTTCCTATATATAATAAACGTATCTTATAATAATTATTACGTTTCCCTATGACTCTATATATGTAACCCCTTTCCCTATTATCTTACATTGTCAAAATTCACGTTTTGTGAATCCTTGACACAGAAAAATTGATTTGCGTTTGTCCACCTGTGAAGGCTAGCATCTAAAAACAGTAAGGTTTTTACCAAAATTGATATTTCTCTATCAACCTGGCGTAATAAGGTTGAAATTCTATGGTTGAAAAGGGATGTTTTCATAACAACGTATGACCATGTATTAAAAAAGAATTAATTTCATAATTTCTTTTAAAAAGTTCTCGGATTATTCAATGAGATATAAAATGCCAAATTATCTTCCCTTATTATATCATTTCAAACTTTTCTGCCCTTGCCTGCCATTGTTCCCTTGCAGACAAGTCGTAACCATCCACGACAGTCTGTAGACCTAAAACAGGGTCTCCAGCTATAGATGTTCTTTTAAATGATGTATTTTATAAACACATCTATCCTTTAAATATGGTGTGCATAATTGATTAACTTTAAAATATTAAGATGGTGAGTCTCTCTCCGCATTTTACTTTTGACTTGTGTGTTAAGTTTTTTAATATGATTTAATACTATGTCCAATAACAGATTTTAATTTAGATAAAAAACTTAACTATTTACAGAATTGTACCTGAGGAAGCGATAAAACATATCACAAAAAGTAGTACGTGTAAAAATAGTTTAATGGAATCTAAATATGTGCGTGATGTGTTTCTGATTTAATTTATCGAATAATCGTCTCTAATTAAAAGTTATGAATAATAAATAATAATATTGAATAGTGATTTTTTTGTTCTTCAAAATTTGACCTTAGAATAAGATCATTAATACATTTTTGATGAGTAGTTACAGTGTAATTTTGCATTAAGAAAAGACAATTTTTAACACAACTTTTTTCTTGGAGAGCAAAGTACGCTTATAAAAAGGGCACAAGTCTGATTTTCGTTGACCTCTGTGGCTTTTCAATTATTGCAAAAGTTACAAATAATGCTAGAAAGCATGTGCTGTTGTAGTACCACTAGTTTGTGGCTGCTGCCCATGCACCCTTGAATAGTTGATAGATACTTAATTTCCCTGAGAACCTAATTCTCGTAAACTTTTTGTTCTAATCCATTTTAATAAATAACTTACATTGAATCAAAGAGGTAGCTTATAAAAAGTACGCTTATAAATAAAACACCCTAGGTATTGAGGAACTTGAGGAATGCAAAGAATTTTTCAAAATAAATTACAAATATAATTTAATATTTGCATAATCTTTTCGATTAATCTAATTTACTCAATGTGTTTCGCAAATTTGAACAGATTCTTTGCTTGATTAGAGTTCAGTGAGGCAGATGAGAAAAGACACACAAGAGGGTAGGCACATGAGAAAAAATGCAAAACTGCTATAGACAAGTGTGTCCTTTTTTATTCAAATGAAAATAGCATGATATATGACATTTATAATATACATGTAACTCATTAAATACATATTTGAAATTGAAAAAAAGCACATAACCAATGGGTGATTGCTATCCAGTATATAGCCTCCTCTCCTACTATCCAGCAATATTATAATTATATGAAAAAAAATATCTTTTATGAATAATACTGTCTTTACATACCCACAACCAAGGTCGTGAGGCACGTAAATAAATCATAAAATCTGTTTTCTCCTCTTCTATGGCTCCACTGCCCTCCATACTGGAAGCAAATATGAAAGAAAACAACTTTCAGCACACTTTTTAAACTTGTTACGAGGTTAATAGATAATGTTGGGCTATTATATAAAACAATTTTCTGCACATCATATCTTCCTATTCAATACTTTTAAAAAATTGGGTAAAATGAATTTTCTCAAGTTACAATTTTATTTACCATTTGGGTTTCTGTCATAATGTGCTGAAAATCAGAATTGAAACTTATGATTCTTCAACGTTCATAACATAAGTTTCCAGTGAGGAGGTACATGTCAATGCACCATAAAACATTTTTAAAGAAGTTAATTTACATTCTACAGTAAAATATTATTTTGTCATAAGTTACCCCAACAAAAATATCTGGTAACATATGTAATTGAAGAATAAACTACCATTTACTATCATTTTGTCTACAATATCATTATCGAGACAGCTGTTTTCATCTCATTTTATCACATTTGAAAATTATATTTATAGCTAACAGTCCTTTGTATTAGCCTTATAAGGTCATCGTCTTTTACTATCCTTCAGTTTAATACAGTCACAAAAACTGCAATAAAATTAGGAGCCAGTTTGACTGTGACTTTATATCGAGACCTGTACTTAAATCACAGGTTGTGAGTATATAAGAAATACAATTAGTTTTTTTTTTTCATATAAAATTCATTTCTTTAACATATCACATGTCAAATAGACTAGGGTTGTATGTCGAGAAAAGACGATGTACATTTACCATGAAAATTGTGTAGTAAATCTTGAATCTAATTTAAAATTTAGAATTTCCATTCTCACACAAGAAGCACATTGATTACCAGCCAGCATTATTAAACTTACATATTACACTTGAAAACTCAATTTTGGAATAGGAGCTGAACATATTTGATGAAATTTAGTATTGAATAGACATTTCAAAAATACCACTTAAGTATTAAGCACAAAAAATACCTTCTAATAGTCCTTTGCTAATTGGTTTACTAAAACTTAGAAATCTTTCATGTAATCAGTCTTACTACAATGAAGAATCATTGCAATAAAGAAATCTATATTCTTTAACTAATAATACTGACATATCTCATAAGTTGTTGCTATGGATATGTCACTTTCAGTTGGTGAATTTGTTTAAACCATTAAAAACAAATTATTATTTATGTTGACTCATATTCATTTTCATCTTTTGACCTTTTCTTCTCTTGTTTTAGTAAAATTGCTTGGAGAACATGGTGTATAATAAACGTAATTGTTTGGTCACTATCCTGAAATATGATTATACACAATCATGTGGATGAGATGATGATAACATTAACATAATAATACATAATCACTTCATCCCAACTGGATTCACCTTCATGCAAAACAAGTTTTGAGAGAGGTGGTGAAACACAGTGCGACATTTTACAAGTTGTGCCGTTCGCGAGATTTTTTTGCCCGGGTAAGCTTGACCTTGGTTGACAAGGACTTGGTTGATAGGAGGTCGGAAGACTAGAACAAGAGCGTGGATGGCATTCACACCGGGGAGTTTAAATTATATTCACATTAAAATAGATACTGCAGTATCTGCTATTCGTCAGCTCTTATGAATTTTTCACGCACGCTCTCGTTTGAATTCCAATATGGAGGTATGTCTCCTGGAAGCATTAATTTCTGCCGAGACTCCTTTGCTGATTTGTACTCAACGTACGTGTCATATAAGATATCTTCCTGCTTTAGCGTGAACTTTGAGCGATCCGTTACAAACAGACGACTCAACGAGATTGGAAAACCAGCCCTGATGCAGCGCGAGACTTAGAAATCCTCCGGCGTGGACCTCTCCCACATGTTCATTGACGTTTCCGGGCACCACTACTACTACTCGCGCAACTTTTCTTGAACGATGACCTTGCTTCCCCCTCCCTTTAGCAATAAACAGTTGAAGGCAAGAGCTCGCAGCGAGCACTCACGACAACATTCCAAGCATTAAAACTTCGTCGGCGCAAAACATAAGCTAGCCAAAGCTAGTTGCTTTCATAGTCTTGAACTTCTGTCCAGCTTTATTACCATTACCTAAAGAAATGGCTGAGATAGGCCCAGGTCCTTCAAGGGAAGCACCTAACATTTCTATCTAGCATCCTTGCTGTTGCTTACTCAGAGCGATGACCTGCAGCATACGTAGCGGGTTTGACTTTGATTTTTCAGAGGTTGGCATTGCTGTAAATACTCTAGTGGCCGACTTTGTAACTAATACCCCCACTCCGCCTGCATTTCTTCAATTCATCGTTCAAGAAACGTTGCGCGAGTAGTACTATTGCCATCAGTCCAGTTACCGAAGTGAATGCTTCATCGCGGGAGGTGGCCCTGTCCCGCCCTCAGCTCAACGGGGAGATCCGGCGCCGACCTACACGTCGGCTTATGGGGGATTTCCCACCCCAAATATCTCCCCAGCGAGATGTCGCCCCAGACAGCTCCCGATGCGTGTGGTATGTAGTGCGTATACGACATGTACGTGTTAGTAAGTGTGTGTAAGGGGAGATGAGATATGTCAAAGGAAGAAAATATCGTGCATTGCGTGTGGCGCATTTGTTAGGGTCTGCTCCGACATTTGCTCAGTATTGACCCGAGAAACCACGGAAAATTACCTAGAGAGCGGCTCTGAGCTATACTCCGATTTATTTAATGTATCGCCTGAAGGCCATGAGATGGACGAAGAAGGGGACACAATCCAATCGGCAGCTTCCTTACGATTTAAACGTTTGGTTTGGAGCTACCGATTGGATGACAATGTCACCGTCTCTCTCCAGCTCGTGACCTTGAGGCGCCTCGTTAAATAAATCAAAGTATAAACTCATCCGATCTCCCACCAGAATTGAACCCCTTTCCCCAATGAAGGGCGGTCCATCGCCCGGGCAGAATTCACGTTCGTGGCACACTTGTACGAGTACAATAATCGCACAGTTCTTATGCATCAACTTCTGACAATGTGTTTCTTGCATGGATCTTAATAAAGTTGTTAAGGTGTCAGAAGGACCGGGATTGGAAGGAAAGTTGCGAATTTGGGATTCTCCACCTTTACGATTCTGATGCTCCAGGTTGCAATTGCATTTATTTCAAGCTGCGAATCTAAGGTCAACCAGCCACATTACTTTCATAAAAAATATGATTTTGGGAAGAATTTCCGGAACGTTCAGGATGCTGGCATTAAAACTTTTGACTTATGATTTATGTGATCTTTGTGAAGCTATCAATGGAGGTAAATTTTATCACATTACTGTTAGGAAGTTTCACTAAGTGCGGGTGTTTTTCGTATATTGAAAAATTTCAAGTAGATTCGGTATGTATTATACTCGCCCAAACGAGATTACCAGACACATAGTTTCTAAGAAGGAATAGTGAAATAGTAAATCGTAACTGTGTTAAGAAAGCTTTCACTGAAATTGCTTTATCGTGTACTACTAACATTGTGGTGGTAATGACCGGATTCCCGTGTAAGTGCATCTTTAAATTGACAGAAATTTGAATCATGACACGGACGTTATTTTAGTACTTGTTTTATTTTGCAAGAAATTGCAAGTTTGTACTACGCGGGTACTGCACGATATTGCACCGAACATTTACGTCGAAACGAAATTTATGTAGCAACTCTCGCGATCAGATGGCAAGTGTTCCACTCTTCTTCCGGCTCGTGACCTTGAAGGAACACTACATTTAAATGGAAATGGAGAGATCGTTTTAAGGCGCCGAAACGGAATAGGTGCAACGGGCAGTGTATTTTTTTCGTGAGTCTCGTTAGGGCGAATGCAGCTGCTCGTTCCATCAGAGTTCGCAGAGGAGAGGAAGTGGGCGGGGGCGGGGGCGGGGGCGGGGTGGTCAGCGGGGGTGGTGGGCGTGCGCGGGGCGCGGGCGCGGGCGATGGCCCTTACGGCCTCTCAGGGCGGACGCCGCGCCCGACGTGTGGCTGGAGACGGGCCCTCCGGAGGCGGCGCGGCCCCTCGCGGCCACGCTGTCGAAGTACTCCGCCACCCGGTCCGCCACCTGCACGTCACACAGTTCACTATGGAGTTACGAGTATTTGAACACAAATATCAAGTACTGCCACTTTTTCAGGTCTACCTATGAATCAATGAAATCATACAGTTCACTATGTAGTTACGAGTATTTGAACACAAATATCAAGTACTGCGACTTTTTCAGATCTACCTATGAATGAATGAAATCATACAGTTCACTATGTGGTTACGAGTATTTGAACACAAATATCAAGTACTGCCACTTTTTCAGGTCCACCTATGAATGAATGAAATTAATGAATGCCTTATTTTACGTGGCGAGACTCAGGCCATGAGGCCTGCTCTTCCTCTGACCACGCAAATTTCGTTACGCTCCTTTCACCTACTAGGGGAGAAAGATTATTACTTGAATCTTAAAGGGTATTACTTGGGCGACGAAACAAGCGATTTGAAGTTAGTTCAGAGGCTTCATTTAGGCTTGTGGATCTTTAACATGCAGTAAATCTACTAACATGGGACAGCCGGCTTTACTTCCCCTCCTAAGAAAGGCGTACGAAGGATTTTTTCGCCCTTAAAAATCCACAGCTTCGATCGGGTTTGAACCCGCGAGCTTGGATATAACAGCACGATACGCTTACCGTTACACCATCGCCGCCGCCAAAAAGCAAATGACCTATTGCAGGTCATCAGCTGGTACGGTGCCATCCAATCGGGACCTTACACGTCACTACAGTGACGCCACTATGGTGGCGATCAACCTTCCGATTGGATGACACCGTAACAGCTGATTTACGTCACAGGCAGCTATGAATAAATCCAAGTGTAGCTGTAAATTGTGCCAACGCTGAACTGTACAGGTAAATGTAGTATATATAAATAGAATAATAAAAATTGATGTTACCTCGTTAGCCGTGAGGCTGCGGGTGTCTGTTATGTAGCTCTCCCGCAGGTTCTTCATTCGCGTCACCCTCCACAACACCAAGGCACGGCCGCCCCTTTGCCAGTCGGCGTGGAGCGTCGGCAGGTCATACCTGCACCATGTGGAATAGAAAAGCTAGATGACATACTCAGACGGTGCAGCGATTTCCTTCGTTCAAAAACTAGACATGTAAAACGGTGACATTTTCACCATGAAAACACCAGCGGGTATTCTAATATGGTGGAAGCATTTTCGGGATATAAGGATTACAGGGTACACGGGCGTATCTGGCACGAAAATAATTAGGAAGTGGACATCAGAGGCAGGGTATATCTTCTTGGACATTCAATTTAGTTGAAATTTTAAAAAATCATTTATTGTTACACACACCCTCGGAGGATTCATGGACAATACGCTAGCTTTCTGTGACTGCGTCCAGCTTTCGTTTCCCGGCCGGGTAAAAATGAAAGGCTTAGAAAAAGGCTTAGCCTGGGTAAAAATGAAATCTTTCGAAAGCAAATCGTCTCAGTTTCTATATCTGTGAGACGAAATGAAAAGCTTAGGAATGCCAAGTATGCTAGGTCTGGAGACGAGAATAGGTCATGCTCGCCAGATGTCTCCCTTACCCTCTGACTTTGGATAATAAATAAAACTGGACCCAGAGCTGGGAACCCCACTAGCTGGCAAAAGTGGAGATAATCCGACCCTAAGGCGCCAAACGCACACACGATAGTTACACGCGGTAGATCAAAAACAGAGCTATTCATGAATGAAACAATTTACTCTGACACTAAACTGAAAACGACGGAAGTCACAGAGATGATGGCGCTTACAACGCAGAGGTGGGAAGTGATATGATTATTCAGCTTCTTAGGATATCAGAATATACTAGGTTCACCACGGCGAGTCTCCATCCACCAGTTAATACAAAAGAACTTTTTACAGCGAGAAATGGCTCAAGGTGTTAACGGATGTCTCTGCTGTCTCTCTGACCGGCAGGTCCTAGGTTCGAGTCCCGACGGCGGCAGAATTTTCGTCACTACCTTGTCATCTAGGTCGAATTCAGTCGCTGTCTGGAGGAGAATTCTAGCAGCCGGTTGCTCTCATCGGTAGTTTTCCGTGGTTTCTCCGATCAGCATCAGACGAATGCGGGAGCAGTACCCTAACAATGGACCGCACGCGATCTTTCCATCCTCTTCCCAGTTCTATCATCATCCCCTTACACACACACTAACATGCACTACACTACCACAAATGCCGGGAGACCGGTCGGGAGCTTAGAGCTTGTCCCGGCTGGGATGGTGCCCGCGCTGGTGGGAGAGTCCTGGCCAGGGAAACCCTCGCTAGCCGACAGTAGTTCTGCGCCGGAAGGGGGAGAACACCGCCACCTCCCTATAAAAACATGCACTACACTAACGGTACTAATGATTTTAGTAGTTGTCGCTTCCGGAATCACCATCAATCAATCAAAAGAATATCCAATCTACCAGTCTGTTCAGGAGAAGTTAGAAACCACTCTTTTCTCCACACCTTTATCCACAACAATGTTGTGGAGAACGACGAATAATATCTAGTTTAATAAGCCTACAATTCTCCCCGACTTCTAACGATTCTTCTAGAAATCCCATGACTTTTCAAAGTAATAATATTCCCTTTTTCCGGGTTTTCATGTTTCCCAGAGAGTGGCACAATGAAATTAGAATAAATTGTCTCAGTATACTTGAAAATACTACGGGACGTGCCCCCCCCCTAGACACCAGTGAGAGAGTACAATATTAAGATTAATAGGTAATAAGATTGGAAGACACAAAGTGGAGAGGTCGGAGTATCTGGCTCGGCTTCCCTGACTTGGGCATGGTGGGGCTTGTGCATGGGGGGGCTTGGGCATGGGATGGCGTTTGGACATGGGTGGGGCTTGGGCACGAGGTGGGGCTTGGGCATGAGGTGAGGCTTGGGCACGAGGTGGGGCTTGGGCACGAGGTGGGGCTTGGGCACGAGGTGGGGCTTGGGCACGAGGTGGGGCTTGGGCATGAGGTGAGGCTTGGGCACGAGGTAGTGCTCGGGCATAGGGGTGGGGCTTGGGCATGAGGGTGGGGGCTTGGGCATGGGGTGGGGCTTAGGCATGAGGGTAGGGGCTTGGGCCTGAGGTTGGGGCTTGGGCATGAGAGTGAGGCTTGTGCATGGGGTGTGGGGCTTGGCCATGGCACACGCACCCGGCGGCGAGCAGGTTGCGCACGAGCACGCGCCGCTTCTTGACGGAGGGCCCGGGGCGGCCGGGGCGCTGCAGGCGCTGCGCGCAGCCCACCGCCGCCCACAGCGCGTCCCAGTTGGGCTCGCACCAGTCGGCGCGCCAGCCCGTCAGGCGCCGCATGCAGCGCGCCGAGTACGCGCAGCGCGCCAGCGCGGGCAGCCGCAGCGACAGCTCCTTCCTGGGGGGCACCAACAGCCATACACCACGAAAACATCCATGATGAAACAGATGGAATTTTCCCATCGACTTTCCATTTTTAAAATTATTTATTTATTTATTTATTTTACGCCAAAAACAGTTAAAACTGCGTATGACGTGCTAAGGGGAAAAGTGAATTGTGTGCACATTTTCAAAATTCTGTGATCCCTACACTATGTCATATACTACTTAAATTTTGAAAAAAAAAAAGCTCCCATGTAATAAAATCTATTTTCAAGGATAAAAAGGCAATAAATTTTGGCTCTTATCCATGTTGTCCAATTAAATGAGTAGAATTTTATTTTTGGTCACGTACAAGAAATATATTAATAATAATGTTTCGAATGTAAAGGAGGATATAAAAAATAAAGGACACTGTTTTGCAATTTTTCCATTTATTCACTTTCATTCGAAAATCATCGAAGTAAAATGTCCTGGTTCTAACGTGATAAATAAGAGACCAGTGTTAGTTTTAAGCATGTATGTCTTAAATTTGACTGTCACCGTAATTTTCTAAACAATGTGCTATGAAGTGAAGGTTCAAAATACAGTTTAATGATACAATCACGTCCAAAATGAAAAAAGTAACAACGCTGGAAAAAGATTGCGAATAGCAAACGGTTTCGTACCGCCTGGGGATCGACAACAGTGACAGTTGTCAGTGGCTCTTGATTGCAAGCAAACCTCAAAAAAATTATACTAGACATTTTATTTATATTAGGATTTTTTTTTTAAATCGATGTTTCTTGGGAAATATATCCAGGTGAAGAAAACATTCATGTTAATACATTGCTGTCGACTTGAAAATATCGATGTTTTAAAAACATCGTTTTTTGTCATCCCTACCTCCCTGCGCAGCGGACAAAAACGCCTGCCACAAGCAGGGAACGATAAAAACGTTGAGGGATGGTCTTCGCTGTCCGGATGACACCGCGTCGAAGGCTGTGATCCCGATGTTTCGACCATCTTACCATGGTCTTCCTCAGGGCTGTTCACTTCGCTCTGATGAAAGCAGGTCTGATGAAGACCAAACAAACCGGCAGAGATGTCTCAGTGCATCAACTGATGTCATTGCAGTGCGTCTGACCGGGAAGTCCCAGATTCGAGTCCCGACGGCGGCAGGATTTTCGACACTAGCTTTTCAGCTAGGTCAAATTCAGTCACTGTCTGGTGGAGAATTCTAGCAGCCGGTTGCTCTGATCGGTAGTTTTTCGTGGTTTCTCCGATCAACACCAGGCGAATGCCGGAGCAGTACCCTAACAAACGGGCCACGAACCGCGCACGATATTTCCTTCCTTTTCCTTGTCTCATCCTCACCCTTTAAACACACACACACTTACACCAACATGCACTACAGTATCACCCTGGCCGCGAGACCGCTCGGAAGCTTGGAGCTCGTTTCGGCTGGGGTGATGCTCCGCTGGTGGGAGATGGAGAAAACCCCGCTAATCGACGGTGGGTCGGTGCCGGATCTCGTCATTCAGTGGGCAAGGATTACCGCCACTTCCCGAGGAAAAAAGCATGCACGACACTTACGGGACAAATTACCAATCAAGCACGACCACGCAAAAAAAATGGACGAAACGCCATCACAGCCTTCAACGCAGCATCAAGTCCAAAATGGTGCAGTCCCTTCACAATGAACTCTACATATCAAAAATTACAAAAATACAAATTTGAAGATGGGGCTGTTTATCATTAAAGAGAAACTGTCCAAAACATCAAATCTTTAAAATAGACCATGTACATATTTTGAAGAAAAAGAAGAGTAGTTTTCGTGCAATTTCTTGTTGAAATTAATGCAAATTAAATAATTTTTTCTCAAAAGCGGTTCCATTTGTTCTCTAATTTAGTTTCCATTGAACATGGGACGCTTAAAAGAAAGGTGCGCGTCTCTTTTTCGTTGAATTCTGTGAATTTTCGAAAATTGCATAAGTTATAAATAATACGAGAAAATGTGTGGACCGCAATTTTCTTTTCTTGACTAATTTATTCCAGTACTTCACTCTATTTCAACAAAATATAAAATAGAAGCAAGGCTTGGGTACTTGTTACTAATTTGTCAGCTGATTTCTCAGCGATAAAGAGAAAAGTAGCAGCATTTGCTTGAGAAATAGTAATTGTATCAGGAACAACGTCGTACTTTTTTAGAAGATTAAGATGATAAGAGTGTGATAAGACTAAGTTCGTGAAACAGAGCGTGTCAAGTGATTCTGCCGGTTTGTCAGAAACTTCGTCACAGAATCTGGTCATTGGCCACATCGGCGAACTTTCTCAACAGATAAACTCTTACCTTAGCTTCAAAACGGATTTTCTCTGACTACTGTCTTCATTCTTTCATTACATGAAAAATACCTGCAAGGGATCTTGAAGCGCTATTCCCGCCGCACATTCTCTTAGCCCTCATTTTGCTAAAAGCCAAAGAGGAGGGGGATGGGTATTTTGACGATATGCCCATTATATCAAATCTGCAGCTCCTTGCTCGATGAAAAATTGTCTTTTACTGGGGAAAAAGCCTTTCCGATTATCAGATTTTGTCAACGGTCGTTGCTATCATTTATTCTTAATTCAATTAATACTAGTAAAGGAGTGGGTGTAGTTATTCTGGGGCTCAAGAAAACTAGTGCATATAATAACAAAGACACATACACACACATAAAATAATTGTCAGACCCCAAAACCTGACACATGCTGCTCTATGTATATCGAAGCGCTGAATCCTTATCCGAAGCCAGAATTGCGTCACTACCCTCCAGTTTACTTTCTCGCTACGGGGTAGAGAGAAAGTTATATGTAATGCTGCGCGGAAAAACGGCAAATTTTCGACAGAAAAACTTATTACAGGGCTCTGAAAACAACAAAGTAATCCAGTTGCTAAATTTAGAAGAAAATACTCTATCACGTGAAGTAGTCAGAATCCATGTTTTGTGGGCCCTTGATACCGAAAAATTGATTGATGGCCAAATCTGTCTGTCTGCCTGTAAACGCTAGTGGCTAAACCGTTCAACAGATTTTCTCCAAAACTGCTATTCTCCAATCGATCTGGCAAATGTCACGAGCCCTTGAATTTGAAACCGATATTTTAATTTTTTTGGAGGGGGTACTTTACAAGAAGCCCCTGGGACATTTTTCAAATTTTCAAAAAAACGGCTCCATCGTTTTTGATTGAATTTGGTTGATGGGTAGTGTGAAGGACGTTTAAGAGAATGGTGCAATCTCATGTTCGTTGAAAACCCTCATTTTTCGAAAATTGCAAGAGTTCAAAATACATTTCTGGAGCCTTCCTGAAGTATAAAAATATTCAAGATAGATATTTTTCCCTTAATAAAATCTGTTCCTTAAAGATAGATTTTGAAATAAGGTCATGTAGTACATTTTTTCGAAAATTTGAATACTTTTCGCGTAATTTTGCGTGTAAATATGGGCGAGAAAGTACATGCTGTTTTGGCACTAGTTTTTTGTGTGTCTGTGTAATAATCTGACGCAGTGTCTTGTAGGAGCGAGGGCAGAGCCATTGTAAAGGCAACTTCCTTGAGTCAACAATCAATCCGTTCCGGATATGTTGTATCCAGATACGTTTCTTTTTTCTTTTTTTATATTCGAGATGTTTTAAGATTAGGGATTGCTCTTTGTCTTCTACAGATCTTTAGAGATAATCGGCACTGTTATTTATTACTTTCCTTTGCATAATTTAGCTAGATCCTTTATTTTTCTTCGGTTTCAGCCATGCTTTTATTTGCTTGTGCATTTAAATGCAAGTAGTTTTCGACACATTCCGTGTTTCTCGGGCGGTTTTCAGGTTGTGATATTAGTGCGACATGTATTTCACTTGTCCATTATTTCGGCAGTTCTTGCAGGTATTGGTATTGTCTTCCAATCGTTCAAATGAAAATATGAAGAAATTATATGCGCAGACAAAGTAATGCATAAAATTATAAAATTAATGAAAAAAAATATTATACAGGAAAATTCTCCCTTTCAAAATTCAAAATTTATTGCTTATTTATCCTTGAAAATAGATTTTATTACATGGGAGTTTTTTTGTTTGTTTTTTTCTCCCTTTCAAAATTCAAAATTTATTGCTTGTTTATCCTTGAAAATAGATTATATTGCATGGGAGTTTTTTTTTCTCCCTTTCAAAAATTCAAAATTTAAGTAGTATATGACTAAGTGTAGGGATCACAGAATTTTGAAAATGTGCACACAATTCACTTTTCCCCATAGCACGTCATACGCAGTTTTTAACTGTTTTTTTGACGTAAAATAAATAAATATACAATTCCCGTTCACAGTGTAAGAGAAGCAACTGGCGTTTTCATATGATACAAAACATTAAAAAATATGGGTAAATTGTGGAGAGAAATCAATCTTCCTTTGTGACCTCCGATAAGAAGAGATAAAAATGACCAAATATCTCTCTCTGAATTCTCTACTGACCCTCCATTACATTATCAGAAAAGATTAAATCCCATTTCTTCTTGGTTTTCATTTACTCCTTCAATTAATTTTATTTTACAATATCCACATTCAGATTTACCCTCATCTTCTATTTTCTCGTACTTTTCTTCACTTCAAGACAAATTCACGCATAAACAATCTTTTTCACAGATGGTTCAAAACAAGAAGGTGGTACTGGAGCTTCTATAATTTCATATCGTCCTCAACTTTCCTATTTTACTCGTTTACCAGATTTATTTTCTGTTTTCTCCTGTGAAGCTTCGGCAATTATTAAAGCATTTAGATCTTTTTACAAAATAGAATTTCGTCAGATTTGGTTATCTTCACAGACTCATTATCAGTCATATCTGCTATTCAAAATAAAATATTAAAAAACCCTTTTATTCAAGAAATCCAATAACGTCTTCTATTGTCCCAAAATAATTGTAATGTCACTCGTACGTGGATCCTTCCCACCGAGGAATAAAGGGAAATGAAGAAGCTGACTACTCAGCAAAGAACACTTCTAATCTTCCTTTACCCAATAACTCCATATATGGTTCCCTTGAAGACTTTAAAACACTTAGTCTAATATCAACATTACGACTATGGTACTTGAAATGGAAATCAAAATATTCAAAATTACGTCTAGTTAGGAAGTCAGTACTAGATCCCTCTTTCCCTCAACTTCAAAAGAAAATTTCAAGTTATTTTATGAAGATTGCAAATTGGTCATTTTAATTCGAGTCGCAGTTATTTATTTAAAAAGACAAATCCAGATCCATGTCCAAATTGTGGTGAAATTATTACTACATCCCATGTATTAGTCGAGTGTCCTTTCGCAAGTTATCTCAGGAAAAAAATTAAGTTTGAAAATGATATCCAAGCTTTGTTAAATTCTACGTGATGTGACAAAATTATTAAATATTTATGTGCTGCAAAATTAGACAAATATATATAGTATTTTCTTTTATTGTAAAAAGAAAAATTAACATGAGTCTTACAAATGTGTCTGTTAGTGAATGGTTTAACTTGTTAAAGGACGTCATAAAAAATGTTTTATAATTAAATGTGTATGTTGACATACAATGTAAAATTATAAAACATGTTTTGATCGCTTATGACCATGTAGGTACAGAGCGATTTAAAATAAATAAAAAACATTTTTAAAATTCATACAGTTCTTCGTCTTTCCTCACATCTGTTATAACCAGTTGCGTTTCCCAGAGCCTAAGTCATATGAATAGATGAATGGTTCTCAATGCTTACTGAGAAATATACGTATGAAATATAAAATAATTATAAATAAAAATAAAAAATATTATTAATATTACTATTATTATTATGTCATAATAACTTTAAAATATCAATTCCACTTCATATTTACTGGACTGAATGATTTTTTTAGTCCTGCCCCCACAAACTTGGACTCCAAGTGATGTCCTGGACTAGTGTAGTGGTGGGTGTACGTACGTTCGCAGGTGGCAGCAAAGTAGTTCGTGCAAGTGGCACGCGTCGACATCAGCGCGGTGGGTGTCGCCCAGGGACTTCCCCACTATCTGCTCGTACAGGCTGTCCAACCCCTGAGCCACGAACTCCGTGGGTGGCGTGCCCGCCGCGGCCGCAGCCGCCTGGAAGATGGCCTGCGTGTCGCCAAACCCCATCACGACCTGCGGAACGTACATTAACATGGTTATCAATCTTCCCTCACAAACGTTGGACCATAAAGCAGATAGGGGGCGTTAAGAAATGCGTTCATTTGTAGTCTGCAGGGGAGTCCTACAACTGTGACAAAATTATTCAGGTACGTCTTGTATCGCTACTTTTGATACACTGTTATTTCCAATTTGTTTATTTATTTATTTATTAATTTTACGTCAAAAACAGTTAAAACTGCGTATGAGGTTCTATGGAGAGAAGTTAATTCTGAGCACATTTTCGAACTTCTGTGATCCCTACAAATCATATACTACATGAATTTTGAATTTAAAAAAAAGCTCCCATGTAATAAAATATATTTTCAAGGATAAATAAGCAATAAATTTTGGGCTCTTATCCATGTCCTTCGTCAAGGAATTCCCTTCCCTTCTTGCCGCAACAACATGGAAACGATAATTTGAATAACTTCCCAGTGAATTCTAGACGACGTCCACAGATAATGAAGTTACATTTATGTCCAGAAGCAAAACAAGGGGCCATCTCAGCATTTGCTCAATGGATCAGGGAAACTGGACGAAAAAACTGATCGAGATGGGGGTCATTGACCCGGAGGCTGCACTACAATACTTGTTACAGGTTGTTTATACACATTTATACAGTCCGAATGATAAATAATGCATTAAGTATCACTGTTCAAATTAATGTTACTTTCCTTGTGATGCTCAGTATACTCTCTAATTATATAGAAAGAGTTATGCAGCAGAAACGATTTTACTTTGGATTTAAACTTTCCTATCAAATTTAATCGTTTAATGTCATCTGGCAAAGTTTTGTAAAATAATGTACATGTATTGTATGGGAATTTTTTGTAATGAGCTGTTGATACTGTCACCTGATGAATTTGGTTTCTACGTCGAGTGTTATAGTAATAGACATCGGCATTTTCTGAAAATATATTCCCGCCCTTAAGCAAGTCATTTTTGACAAAAACCACTGATTCGTAAACCAACAGACAAGGTAACGGTAAAATTTCTAGATTAATGAAGAGAGGCTTACAAGAATCAGGTGGTGGGATTTGGTTATTATTAGTTACAATTTGTTCAATTTAAAGAACAGTAAGAAAACTAGTTCTCAAATTCACAATAACTTGAGTGGCAAATCGCCCAATGGTGATCGTCCTTGGCAAGTTAACATTTACGGCTCAAACAGAAAATAACAATTGTTACAATTTATTTAAACTAAACTTATTGTTATACTGAATCTAGAGGCTTTAATGTTTTCAATGTTTTTGATTTGCAAGATACTGCCAATGCATGTTGATTTTGGTAATTCTCAAGTCAGTGATACAACTTTCATGGGTTTAGGAGCAAGAACTGGGAACCGCAGTCGTGTAAATCTTAAAACTCATTTTCGCAATGCTAGTATTGTGACGCCTGTTGTCTGTAATTGCCGCATGTAACAAGAGACTGACCTTTTCCTGCACACACGGCTCAACTCGCAGCGAGTTTAGATGTTAGACCTACGTAAGTTTCCGATAATTTTGGTAACAATGAATGTTTAAGCAGTGGTATCCTTCCAGGGTTACACAGTACACCATACACATGGAACCAACTTCGGAAACGACGTGTGTCAAGAAGATACTTTATGATCGAGCGTACCGGTGACTGGGAGGTTGCAGGTTACATTCCAGCAAAGGTGCGAAAACGTTGTCTACTGTGTTGAACATCAACAAGTGTGTGGCATCTGTCGGAATAACATTCGTATGCCAACTTCTCTCATCAGTGGTGTCCATGGTGTCCCGTGACACTACGTGGCGAATGCTGGAGCACAACGGGCTATGGGAGTGCGCACGATCTGCCTTTGCCATCTCCTTCAAGCCGCACAGGGATGCCTTGGGAGGGATTAGTCCCACACAGTCCTCTTCATAACTAGTATACGCATGCAGAGGAGAGGCCAAGATCTCATAGTGAACTGAATAAGGCTGATGTAGTTATTAACGACTATTAGAGGAAATGATGAATGTGATTGAAGTCTTATGTGAGGCGTTGGCCGAGGTTTTAACGAACCGAGACCGTTACTTAGGCTATATTTTACTTTTCTAAAAACAACTTCGCAAGAAAAAACTTACAGTAGGCCTGGTGGCCGAGATAGCGAAGGCAGTAGTAGTGTCGTAGTGATCTCGGACCGAAGGGTCACGGGTTCGAGTCTCGCCTCGGGCATGATTGTACTTGTGTTCGTCCTTTCACCCCCTTATCATGACCATTTCGTTTCATCTTCATAGTAACCATACCGTTGACTCCAATAGTGGTCGCTGGTGACCTAGATATTGATGCGACCTTAAATAACCAATAAAAAATGTATAGAAAAGAGACTAGAAGACCTCATACGCAATCTTTAACTACAATTTATTTTTTTTATTATACTTGACAGACTGTTAAAAATAACGGACTACGTCCGTTTGGTTCCTTTGTGTAAAATCGATATAACTGAAAAAAGTGTTATAAGTAACAATAATATCTCAAATTAATCTATAAATTTAAAACAATATGAATTTTCGTTTATAATGAAATTTGAGTTAACTACTCAACCGCATTTCTGATTTTTTTCTTTAAATGAAAAGAATGGATCCTACAAATGTTTTCACGTGCCCGTATTAATTGGTTATCGAGTATAAACACTAAATGTTCATATTTTATTAAAATTAATACAGGAATGGACGCTTACCTACCGACAATTGTTCAATACGACGTTTTCAAAATCTACAATACAATTGTAGTTGATTTTGGTAGTTTTGTTTTGCGAGACGCATTCTATCTACCGAAAACATTGGACGTTTCATTACCACGAGCAAGTGCTTGAATGTGAGGTTATACGTGGTGCAATGAAATAAGAGAATAAAGCATGTTTTTAAGTTTGAAGATTGAATCTTACAAATGCAATATTAGCGTGTGTATAGAAACGCAATGACCAACAATTGTCTGATATACGTGTCCCTTAACAAAAGAATATTATATGTGTGATGCTTCATGCTTTTAACTTAAGGTGAATAGCAGTGTATCTTAAAGTCCCCTACTACATGTACTGATTTCGGTAAATATAAAATATTTCAATTAAATTTCAGAAATATGTTTATAACTGTGTTCACAATTAATAGTGGTTATATTAAATTTCGACTCATATGCATTTGATTGATTTTTTCGTGTTTCCGAGCGTGTCAACTGCTTTGGTCATTAGTCCCGTTAGTTTAGTGAATGTTTTTTTCTCGGAGATATCAGTATTCTTCCCCCGCTGGATGGCGAGATCCGGCGCCGACCTACCACCGGCTAGCGGGGTTTCCCCCGAACCAGGACTCTCCCACCAGCGGGGCACCGCCCAAGCCAGGACAAGCTCTAAGCTACCGAGTGACATCAGTTGATGCACTAAGCTACCACTCCCGGTCATACGCATTTGAAGTTTTCGTAGTTTTTAAATAAAGAAATCACCCGTTAATGATTTATGAATTAAGAAGTAAGAATTACCAAAAGACTTCATAAAAATTATAACAACGATCATAATTCAAAATTATTATTTTTCGAGTTCCATCAGTGTGACAGACCAAGAACAGCTGTGTGTAATTTCACTGCGTAGCGCACACGCACTGACTCAGTTCCGGAATCCGTTTCATTCGTGGCTGCCCTTCACGCGTGTGGGGCAGCACTGTTGCGGAGCGGTGACGTTTTTGCCCTGAATTAGGGTGGGTTTCAGTGCAACGAATGGAAAACTCTACAAGAGCACCAAACCTAATCGAGTTCGAGTCGACGTGCACGTTGCGATCAGCGATTTACTGTTGTCATTGTTTTTTAAAATTTATTTTACGTCAAAAACAGTAAAAACTGCGTGTGACGTGCTATGGGGAAAAGTGAATTGGGTGCACATTTTCAAAATTCTGTGATCCCTACACTAAGTCATATACTACTTAAATTTTGAAAAAAAAATGTTGTTGAGGGGAGGGACAATGCGTTACACGCGCGCTTCGGCTGAACGTGACATTTTCAAAATTCTGTGATCCCTACACTAAGTCATATACTACTTAAATTTTGAAAAAAAAATGTTGTTGAGGGGAGGGACAATGCCTTACACGCGCGCTTCGGCTGAACGTGACATTTTCAAAATTCTGTGATC
Organism: Teleogryllus oceanicus; assembly: GCA_964035755.1. Taxonomy (NCBI): domain Eukaryota; kingdom Metazoa; phylum Arthropoda; class Insecta; order Orthoptera; family Gryllidae; genus Teleogryllus; species Teleogryllus oceanicus. The sequence goes on from CAXIVR010000003.1 coordinate 177,385,644, forward strand.
CCTACACTAAGTCATATACTACTTAAATTTTTTCAAAATTCTGTGATCCCTACACTAAGTCATATACTACTTAAATTTTGAAAAAAAAATGTTGTTGAGGGGAGGGACAATGCCTTACACGCGCGCTTCGGCTGAACGTGACATTTTCAAAATTCTGTGATCCCTACACTAAGTCATATACTACTTAAATTTTGAAAAAAAATGTTGTTGAGGGGAGGGACAATGCCTTACACGCGCGCTTCGGCTGAACGTGACATTTGCCCTGACGAGATTTTCGAATCCCAATGCTTGCCGAATTAAAAGTCAGATATTTGCACGTTGCCCATGATCTCCGCAAAGTCCTCGGCTTATCACTTCCATTCGATGCGGTAGTTCGAGCACGATGAGGGAGGTCTTCCATGACCGACATCAGAATCGGGAAAAATACCACCACAGTAGCAAGCAACCACAATGCCTTTGCGTCAAGCAACTCGATATCAAAATTCTAGAAAACGTTTTGGTAAAAATTTATGTTATGGGCGTTTGTCAGAGCATATTGATGGCAAGTCTTGACTGTATCATTTTAAATATTAAGTTTTCTTCCTGGAATCATCCACTCGGCTTATCTCTCCATACAAAGAAATGTTTTTTGACATGATCACTATGAATAAGTAATAGGATAATAGGCAATTATTTTCACAGAATGCTCACTTACAAGGGAATTTTAGTCACATTCCCAATTTATCGTTAACCAAATATGGAACTCTATCCCTCTAAATGGATAGGTATCAGTATGAAGAGATACGCATGCTGTTGTACCTCGGGGAATGTGTGTCATTACAATTTCGATTATACTTCCAACATTCCGACAAGCTTCTCTTATCAGTAAACTTGACATTTGGTGTCGTGACAAGTGTCTCTTATCTCCCTGACCGGCTGATCGATAGCGGAAAAGATGCGACTGCCACATCGATAATGTTATCCCAGGTTTCACAATGCTACTTCACGAGACGATCGTGACCCGCAAAGCAAATTCAAATTCTTCGCATTGCATTTTGCACATCCAGTGCGAGGAATTTAGAAATGAAAACGTCGAATATAAATACCTTCCAACATTCAAAAAATTGTAATTCGTCGTACTTAAATGGGGGATAAGAATTCACTTGTTAGTATTATAATTCGCAAACTTTTGTCTCCTTTTTTAACTCCGTTAATTATGAAATGACTGGAATTTTAAAAAGCTATCAAAAAAGCTAATTTTGAAATATTGCTACACTTATGTGTATACTCACGGACGTAAATGAAACGTCGAGAAAAAGACATCTATTCATAAGACATACTACCTCATGCCAACAACTCGGGATTTAATGCAGGGTTGTCCGCCTCAATGAATTGAATTTAAACAGTAACGAAAAGTCCCTAACTGGAACGATTGTAAAGGAAAGCTACAACTCTATTTTTGCCTCGACTTGGAATCAAACCCACAGCACGGGAAGCTAGTACACTGCGCATGAGCCATCCCAGAGTTATAATAATAATAATAATAATAATAATAATAATAATAATAATAATAATAATAATAAAATTTCGATAAAGTAACTGTTTTATGTCAAGTTCCATGAGGTCATGCAAAGAACACCTTTCCTTTCATGTTAATGTTTTATAGGGTAGTATCTGCAAAAGGCAACGACCATTCGTATCAATCAAACTATTAAGTCTTTTTATCTACTACTTCATCGATTAAGAATAATCCCTTGAGCTAATCTGATGAAATACGTTTGATATAGGGCAATAACCTTCTCGAGCATACACTTCTAGTACCATTATAACACACATTATTGTAAAAGCGTTCTTTAAAAAATAAGAGTGAAATCATTCCTTGAGTCATCTGCATCAAGTGTTAGCTGAACCAAACTTCATAAATATATCACAAAATCGTGGCGAAGTAGGTTTCTTTTGGGAAGGTAAGCAAACGAACTACACATGAATATTCATGAAATAAGCAGACATTAAGTAAGAATTTAACCTACAAATTAAATATAATTATTTTTTTATTTATTTATATTTTGGGGGGGAGTTCACAATAACAAATTCCTAAATAGAATGTAGTTCGATCATGAAATACTTGGTTCCATATAATATAAATATTTTTATTAATATTTAATGCTTTGCCATAAAATCATTATATTGGATTTATTAAAAGAATGAATTATGTAATTAGGCATTCAGTTTTCATAACTTCTTGTGTGTATGTGAGCGCGCTCGCACGTGTGTGTGTGTGTGTGTGTGTGTGTGTGTGTGTGCGCGCGCGCGCGTACGTACGTGTGTGTGTGTGAGTGTAGTACTCGCGCAACTTTTCTTGAACGATGGATTAAAGAAATGCGGGGGGAGTGGGGGTATTAGTCACAAAGTCGGCCATTAGAGAATTTACAATATTGCTAACCTCTGTAAAATCCAAGTAAACCTGCTACGTGTGCGGCCAGGTCATCGCTCTGGGTAGGCAACGGCAGGGACACTAGATAGGAGTTTTAGGTGCCTCCCTTGAAGGACCTGGAGCTGCCTCAGTCATTTATTTAGAAGTTGTCGACTATGAAAGCAACTAGCTTGACGAGCTTCTATTTCACGCCAACGAAGTTAACATGCTTGGAATGTTGTCATCAGTGCTCGCTGCGAGCTTTTTGTCTTCAACTGTTCACCGGTAGCGATAGCTCAGTGCATCAACTGATGTCACTGCAGCGCTTCTGACCGGGAGGTTCTAGGTTCGAGTCCTGACGGCGGAGGATTTTCGACTCTAGCTTTTCAGCTAGGTCGAATTCAGTCGCTGTCTGGAGGAGAATTCTAGCGGCCGGCTGCTCTGATCGGTAGTTTTCCGTGGTTTCTCCGATCAACACCAGGCGAATGCCGGAGCAGTACCCTACCAAACGGGCCATGGACCGCGCGCGATCTGTTCTTCCTCTTCCTTGTCCTATTCTCCCACCTTACACACACACACACACACACACACACCAACATGCACTACACCACCACATATTCAGGGAGACCGGTCGGGAGGTTAGAGCTTGTCCCGGCTGGGGCGGTGCCTGGTGGGAGAGTCTTGGTTAGGGGGAAACCCCACTAGTCGACGGTAGGTCGGCGCCGGATCTCGCCATGCAGCGGGGAAGATCACCGCCATCTCCCGATAAAAAAACATGCACTACACTAACGGGGCTAATGACCAAAGCAGTTGACGCGCCCGGAAACACGAAAAAATCAATCAATCAATCAATCAAGTGTTGATTGCTTGAGGGACTGACCTTGTAGAAGGGGCCTTCCAGCCTGGCGTCGCGCACGGCGGCCACCAGCAGGGGCACGTCGAGCAGCAGCGCGCCGTGGCTGAGCAGCACCACGCCCCCGTCCGCGCCCGCCAGCGCGCGCAGCCACGCCACCAGGTCGCGCAGCGCCGCCTCCTCGCTCACCGTCGGCAGCGCGCAGTTGGCCCTGCAACAAGTGCCGATGCCTTTGTATAAAAATAGGTATCGACGGGATTTTGAGGTCGTTGGATTGGAATATCATAATGAAGTTTCAAAATTTACAATGGCAGCATCAAAATGGCGGATCTACTCATTTAAGAACAAACAAAAATCCATAAAAAATATACATATGGGGCTCTAAAGACCACTGATTTCGAATGTCATAATGAAATTTCAAACTTCAAATAGTGGGTTCGAAATGGCTAACTGACTGATAAAAATGAACCTGACGTAGAAATATGGGTACAATGGCAGCTTCAAAATGGCGGATCTACTCACTAAAGAACAAACAAAAATCCATAAAAAATATACATATGGGGCTCTAAAGATCACTGATTTCGAATGTCATAATGAAATTTCAAACTTCAAATAGTGGGTTCGAAATGGCTAACTGACTGATAAAAATGAACCTGATGTAGAAATATGGATACAATGGTTCTCGACATCGAGGGTTAACTTCGTTATTATTCAAAAAAAATTATATCAGTAATTTTCTTATTAAAAGTAGTTATAAGAAGGAGAAATCGAAAAAATGTACAGAGAAAATAATTCCCAGTGGCGTAGAAGGCAATTCCGGGATATCGTGTTAAATCTTACTATGCAGCATTGCAGTAAGTGGCTGTAAAACAAAAAATGCAGGTATGTGCAGCTAAATGTATGTTATTCTGATTAAGGGCATTCTACTTGAAAAAGAAGAAAATTGATTGGGGCAGGAATACGCAGGACAAAAAATATAATTCACACAATACATTACTAACATTGTTACGCTCCATAGGTTAGAGTTCAGCCGTGCAATATAAGATTATTGAACACTTTTTCTTAAGAATATACTTAACTTATAGTCAAACGAATCTTCTGCACGGAAATACGAAAAGACTTCACATAAATAATTTACACTTTTTTTAATTTCACAAATATAGTCGACAAGAATCAATGAATTTGAGTGATTTGAGCAACGATATCTTGACGAAACCTGAGGGTGACAAAAGTGATTGAAATAAAATTCTAGAGCTGAAGTAGTATGCTCAAATGTCTTCCGAGCGAGATTTGCTGAGTCAGAATTCCGAACGCGCACTTTAAATTTTGCCATTGTGGCCAGGTTTTTGGCCCAATTCAACCAGTGTGTGCCGTCCAAACTAAATCGTGGAAGGTCCGACATGTTTCTTCATTTTCTGCTCACTACTGCGTCACGGGATGTGGCAGATCAGATTTAGCGCATGCGCTTTACGAGTGAAAGTTTCCTTAATCACGGATTTTGTCTGCTTTGATACTTTGTCGTCCATTCCGTTCTCCTTCACCCGTCACCCCTCGGTCCCGCCTGATTGGCCGTCTACACAGCCATCAACGACCTCTCAGGTTTATTACCCGAGCGTTGAACATATTTGCGCACTTTAGCCTTGAGGAAGACATGACGTGATGGTGGAACATTCCTTAACTTAAAAAAAAAATAATGCAAACGTTTTAGAAAATCTTTCAGTCAATCAATCAGTAGTAAAAGCTTCATCTATGACCGTAGTTTGGCAGTCAGATTAGGCGCAATAGAAGCCATCGTACAAACTGGCGATATCTACGGTCAATAAACAATCACTGCAGCATGCAACATTACACATCGCAAGTATTATACGTCGGCGATGGCAGATGTTTCTCGGAAATTAAGGTTAAAGATTACGAAACGTTGTGTCAGAGATACTTTTCACACCTAAAGGCGAAAATGATCTCAGTCGCTGACGTGCACTTCGCGCTACAGAGAACTGAAGCAGGTGCGCCGTACTGACATCTACCGCGTCTTCACGTCGTATACCTCAAGTAGACAGCATGCAGTGATAATGTAGGGAAAAATGCTAACGAAAAAAAATTCATAAAAAGATTCGTTATAAAATTGAAGTCAATTGAAAGATAAAAGGAATATTTTGTGAAAATAGCAAAATATGTAAAGTATGTAATATAGTACTAAATAGGTAAAAATATGTAACGAAAAAATGAGATATTGTGCTTAGACGGCAACGATTCACCAAGATTATAATTTTGAGAACGGAAAGTAGAAAGAAAAAATAAGTTATTACATAAAAATCCGGTTTCTAATTATCACAAATAAAAACCATCCCAGCCAACAGACCAGATATAACAGTAGTGCTTGAAAAAGAAAGGAGAACTTTCCTCATTGATGTGTCAATCCCCAATACCCATAATCTACAAAACAATATCCAAGAAAAGTTAACAAAGTATATGAACTTAGCTATAGAAATTAACGTCTATGGAAACAACAAGTCATCAGTATTTAACAATAGTCATATCGGCCACAGAAGAGATCCCCAACGTCTGAAACGAACACTACTACTACTAGAAATATAAAGTACACTACGAATTACAAAAATCAGTCATCGTAGACACTTGTCATATTGTGAAAAAGTTCCTAAATTCTTAAGGTTGTAAATACAATGTAAATATTAGTGTAATGTGTTTCTTATCTGTATGATCTCATGTATAAATACTTGTAAAACCGTATATTTATTATTCTATTGTATGATTTCTTGTGTTAACTAGCAACGAATTTGTACAATATAACCAATATATGGTTGTGAAAATAAAGCATAATAATAATAATAATAATAATAATAATAATAATAATAATAATAATAATAATAATAATAAAATAAATAAAAAGAGGCGTTCGTATTTCAACAAGTAGCACAAGCTGGCGGTTCCAATTTAGGAATTTATCGATGGGCATAACGATATTTTAAAAGAAGGGCACAATAGGGTTGTGAACTTTGACATGAGAAATACCTAGTCTTTTAAGTGATTTTTCAGACAGTCAGCTGTAAATTATAATCGATTGAGAATTCGATGCGTTTAGTTTACAAGAGAAAATCACTTTTCTTTCAAACACAGATGTCAAACCGTGATTTGTTTTGCTAATAGGAAAACTTCAGAAGGTTTTCTACAAACGTAAACCTGTATATCATTCGCATATGATACTTACATATGATACATACATACATATGATGACTCGCTATTGATAGTCCGAAAGAGATATCGTTTACGTAAATCGAGATAAATAGTACCTCTATAGCGGAACCCTGTGGTACACCTCGTAAAACGTCCTTAGGTTGTACCAGGAGCGGTAGCTCAGTGCATCAACTGATGTCACTGCAGCGCCTCTGACCGGGTCTCTGACCTTCCCACTCCCCATGGCGGCAGGATTTTCGACACTAGCTTTTCTGCTAGGTCGAATTCAGTCACTGTCTGGAGGAGAATTCTAGCGGCCGGCTGCTCTGATCGGTAGTTTTCCGTGGTTTCTCCGATCAACACCAGGCGAATGCCGGAGCAGTACCCTAACATAGGACGACGGACCGCGCGCGATCTGTCCTTCCTCTTCCTTGTCCTATCCTCTCCCCTTACACACACACACTTACACTAACATACACTACACTACCACATATTCCGGGAGACCGTTCGGAAGCTTAGAGCTTGTCGCGGCTGGGGCGGTGCCCCGCTGGTTGGAGATTCCTGGTTAGGAGGAAACCCCACTAGCCGACGGTAGGTCGGCGCCGGATCTCGCCATCCAGCGGAGAAAAATCACCGCCATCTCCCGAGAGAAAAAAAACATGCACTACGGTAACGGGACTAATGACTAAAGCTGTTGACGAGCCCGGGCCGGAAACACGAAAAAATCAATCCATCAAATCCTTAGGTAATGAGAAAATAACTTTGCGGGGCAGCTCGTGACTCACCGGACGTCGTGCAAGTGGCGGCCGACGGCGTCCTGGCGCAGGGCGAGCCCCTTCGTGATTCGCGCGGCGCCGCTCTCCATGGCCGCGCCGGGCGGCGGCAGCACGTAGCGGCTGAAGGAGGGGGGGTAGCCGCGCGGGTGGTAGGCGGCCAGCTGCAGCATGCGCGACCCGCGCGCCAGCCCCGTCGCCTCCAGGTCGCAGCACACGGGCAGCAGCCCCGCCCCCCCGGCCCCCCCCCACCGCCCCCACCGGCGGCCAGCGCGCCTCGAACGACCCGTCGCCCTGCGCACACAAGCTCACACTCGCAAAGCCATCTTCCCCACCGACCTCGACCCATGCCTCCAAAGCCCCGGGTTGGGCAGCATCGTCTCCCCAAACCTGCCTCCTTTGCCTGCGAAACCAAGCCCCCCCCCCCGCCCAGCATCGATGCACACATGCAGCGATCACGGCCCATGCCTCCAATGTCCGTCTCTCGTCCTAAACGAACGCACTCCAGTTCGAGGACCTGGACAGTGATGGTCACCCTCAAACCACGTCCTCTTGCTCTGCCAAATTTTAACCACCGCTCCCCGCAACAATGCACACGAACAGCGACTAGGCCCCCACGCCTCCAGTGCCCGCCCCCTCATCCTGTGAGGACAAGTGAATCGACGCCCTGGGGTAGTGTTCACACCCCCGAAACTCATAACTCACCCCCTAGCCCTAGGCAAACAAGCCACTGCCTTCCAGTTGCAGGCATTGGAGCTGTGGACATACCAGCAAACCTCCCTGCGCAAATAAGCCATCGCCTTGCAGTCGAGGCATTAGGGCTGTGTTCTTAACACCTCTGCCTCCTGGCCTGGGAAATGGATCTCCCGCCACTCTTGTCAAAGTACAAGGCATGACCACACCCCCTCACCCTGCGAAAACAAGCGCCGCTCGCTGGGTCGAGACTCTTCCGCCATCTCGTCCTCGGAAAAACAAGCGAACGCCTTTCCGCTCGAGGCACGCAGGCAATGGCCACTAGAGTCCTGGACGAGACAAACTCGTTCGAATGTGACGGCAGAGAGCACAAAATTCGCTAGATGGTAGCGCAGCATCGAAGGTTTTTGGTCGCGTTGACGTCACGAGCGAAAAGTACTCGCCGAGAGAACCGAAGTCTGACGCTCAGAACTTGCAACTCCACTACACCAGGAACGTTAACAAGACAGAAAAAGCGAACTTAAAGATATCTCGTAGTTAGAAGTTGAATAAGATGTTTAAATTATGTTAAAAATGGGAATGGTAAGCGCAGTCGGACGTTAAGGAAGCGAAAATACTTGTATTTTATACTCCTGGTGCCAATGACGCAAGAATTGTAAGTGAAGCTAATAAATCTTGTTTAAAAAGACGAGCAATGTTGATTCGGAAATTATTAATAACATTCCTAAAATCAATAGTTTCGAAAAGAAATATGTATAACTTTTATTGAATTATGAATTAATTAGGTAAATTTCTATGTTCATTCACAGCGCTTATGTGTACAGTAATTGTAGCTATAATAAATGCAATAACCTGTAGTACTCCTTCTTTTGCTTTCGTAGTTCTGTACCGTTGTGTCATACGATACGATGTTTCGTTCCTCGAGAGGCGTACTTACAGAGGGATTGTGTCAGGGCTATTGCTTAGTGGCGCTCGCGTGTGAAAGCATTGTGCGCGCACGGTGGAGCAAATGGAACGCACCCGCCCCTATCGCTCTGCGAAAACAGCAACCGCCCTACGGTCGCTGCAGAAGTTCTCCCTACGCCCCACCGGGAGCGGTAGCTCAGTGCATCAACTGATGTCACTGCAGCGCCTCTGACCGGGAGGTTCTAGGTTCGAGTCCTGACAGCGGCAGGATTTTCGACACTAGCTTTTCAGCTAGGTCGAATTCAGTCGCTGTCTGGAGGAGAATTCTAGCGGCCGGCTGCCTGATCGGTAGTTTTCCGTGGTTTCTCCGATCAACACCAGGCGAATGGGAGCATACCCTCCAAAGGGCCGGCCCCTTCCTCTTCCTTGTTCTAACCTCCCTTACACTAACACTACCACATATTCCGGGAGACCGGTCGGGAGCTTAGAGCTTGTTGTGGCTGGGGCGGTGCCTCGCTGGTGGGGGAGTCCTGGTTAGGGGGAAACCTCACTAGCCGACGGTAGGTCGGCGCCGGATCTCGCCATCCAGCGGGGGAAGATCACCGCCAACTCCCGAGAAAAAACATGCACTACACTAACGGGACTAATGACCAAAGCAGTTGACGCGCCCGGAAACACGAAAAAACCAAAACCAACCCTACGCCCAGGCTTGAACTCGAATCTGCTTTGTATTGCATGTCTCGGGTAAAATATATCGGTGTAATATTTAATTACGTGTAATTAAATAGTGTATTTTGTTAAAGGGAAAACAACTACAAAAGTATACAGCAAAAATGGCATTTATATCATCTCATACAGTGCATTTAGTACTAACTATAAGAAAAAAAAAATATTTGAAGCTGTTTTTGAGAATATGTCTTTCCAGCGTTTCTGAAAATGTGCAATTTTCAGCTCATTTTCACTGAAAACTTTTGGAATTCGAGAAATTTGATAAGGTATCATTTGAAGCAATAGCACTCACGAATGCAATAATGTATACAAATTGCTGGTAATCTAGATATTGCCGTGAGAGAAATATCAATGCAATTACACTAGTGATTTTTTAGGGAAAAACATAGAATATAGCATTAAGGCTTTTATGTCAATCTTAGAACATTTGGTACTAACCCTACAAAATATTTGAAGAGAAATTGGAAGCCTCTCTGAGAAAATTTTAGTTTTAATATTTTTTAATGTTGCCCTATTTCACTCAAAATGCTAGAAAGCTACTAAAATTCTCAAAAATGTACATGAATGACATTAATGATACAACTAATTGGAGAAAATAAATTTCGTTTTAAAAATCGTTATCTTCGATATTGTAGTTGTAGAAAGACGTCGAAAAAATCATACTTAAAAAAAAAATTCCACGGGCTTCATGCATCAGGTGACTCTAAAACGTGTGTTTCCGTGGAGATCTTAAAATCGATTTTCCTCAGCATTACATAACTTTATACTACAGGTATTACTTCGTGTATAAGTACTTATACAAGAAAGATTTTTAAAAAATGAAAATCCCTTCGAGTGTATTGATTGATTTTTTCGTGTTTCCGGGCGCGTCAACTGCTTTGGTCATTATTCCCGTTAGTGTAGTGCATGTTTTTCTCGGGAGTTGGCGGTGGTCATCCCCCGCTGGATGGCGAGATCCGGCGCCGACCTACCGTCGGCTAGTGGGGTTTCCCCCTAACCAGGACTCTCCCACCAGCGGGGCACCGCCCCAGTCGGAACAAGCTCTAACCTCTCGACCGGTCTCCCGGAATGTGTGGTAATGTAGTGCATGTTAGTGTAAGTGACTGTGTAAGGGGAGGGGATAGGACAAGGAAGAGGAAGGACAGATCGCGCGCGGTCCGTGGCCCGTTTGGTAGGGTACTGCTCCGACATTCGCCTGGTGTTGATCGGAGAAACCACGGAAAACTACCATCCCGTTGTTATTGCCGGAGATTTAAATCTTCCAGACACAATTTGGAAAGGGTGCGTATGCGATGGACACGTGCAGAATCTTGTCAATAGACTGGTCTGGGACAACGGATTAGCGCAGGTAGTAGACCAGCCGACTCGCCAGGACGCGCTTCTAGATATTTGCCTTGTTAGACCAAAGGACTTATTCTTATCGTGCGACGTCATGGAAGGCATAAGTGACCATAAAGCAGTTCTTGTCGACTTAGACTTAAGTATTTTAAGGAAAAGTACTAACACCGGGTTCCTAGTGAGGCAATACAAGAAAACCAATGTAGTAGGCCTTCAAAATTACTTAAGGGAGCAGTACGATGAGTTTCTTAGAACGGGAGGGGGAATAGAAGAAATATGGCAAGAATTTAAAAACATTCTTGAAAATGCCGTGCAGACATTTGTTCCATGTAAATTGGTAAAAAGAAATCCTGACCCAGAATATTATAATGCAAAGATTAGACGTATGAAAAGAAAAACCAGAAAGGCGTTTAGTAACAGGCACATTAGTGGCAACACATGGCATTATTTCGAAGTTATTCAAAAGCGTTAGAGAAGGAAAAGAAAATCGCGGAGGAACGTCATTTAAAATATATCCTTAATGCGGATGGCAATAATTGGTCGGAATTTTTTAAGTATGTTCATAGAAGGAAGGGAAACAAAGACGAAATTCCAGTTGTTCGTGTTAATAATTTGCCAATAACTGACGACAGAGAAAAAGCAAACGCTTTTAATGCATATTTTGCTTCGGTTTTAAGCAGAAAACTGACTGTACACAGATACCAACGTTATCAGATAGAAATCTATTTCAGGTCGACGTAAGTACTCTACGGAAAAGAATAAAATTAATGAAAAGCGGAAAATCTCGAGGCCCAGATTCTATTTCCACGGACATTATTAAATTAGGTGGAGAGGCTATTCTACCGTACCTAATTAGGTTATTTAATATTTCTATCAATAATGCTTGCGTACCGGAAGATTGGAAGTTAGCACTCGTAGTACCTGTTTTTAAAAGTGGCGATAAAACGGCACTAAGTAACTATAGGCCGATAAGTCTCACGTCAGTCGTATGCAAACTCATGGAACAACTAATTACTAACTACATCCGGAAAGAATGGGAGGGCAAGGAATGGCTTTATCAGGGTCAGCACGGCTTCCGAAACGGGTTCTCCTGCGAGAGTCAGCTTGTCTCACTTCTACAAGATCTAACCGACGAAATTGATAAAGGTGGAAGGGTAGACGCAATAGTAATAGATTTTGCCAAAGCTTTTGATGTTGTTCCTCACGATCGTCTTGTAAATAAATTAATAGATTCGGGTATAGACACTAGGGTGGTGGCTTGGATAAACGAACTATTACGTGATAGGAAACAACAGGTTCGAATCGGAAGACATCTATCAACCTCCGCAAGTGTTACGTCAGAATTCCACAAGGAAGTGTCATTGGACCTCTCATGTTTCTCGCCTTCGTGAATGACTTGCCAAAATTTAGCTTCAAACGTAAGACTCTTTGCTGATGACTGTATCATCTATCGGGTTATCGAATCAGAGGAGGACGTGAATATTTTGCAGCGAGACACAGACAAATTACACTCCTGGGCAAAACAAATGGCATGGAAATTAACAGTTCAAAAGTAAAGCCATCACGTTTGGTAGGGTCAGAAGTTATGGTGAAACTGTGTACAAATTGAACAACAAAGTCATACCTACAGTCACATCTTGCAAATATTTAGGAATTCAATTAGATAGTAAATTGAGCTGGGAAAATCAGGTAAATTTCGTTGTGGGAAAAGCCTGGAGATCTCTACATTTCGTTATGCGGATCCTAAAGAAGAGTACAGTGAGAGGTAAAGAATTAGCTTATATGACACTAGTCCGACCCGTATTAGAATATGGCGCGGTATGTTGGGACCCGTACAGAATATCGCAGCAAGGAAATCTAGAAAAGGTCCAGCGCAGAGCATCGAAATTTACTTTCAGAGGATCAAAAAATAGAGGTGCATGTGAATCACTCGAAAAGAGGCGGATTAAGCTGCGACTCTATGCTATGTACAAAGCATACGCAGGCTATCCTGCTTGCAATGAAATACACCGTCGTTTAGAAAAACCTACATACTTCGGTAGAGCGGATCACGTGCATAAAATTAAGACAAGAATGCAGAAAACGGATGTCGGGAAATTTTCATTTACAAACCGAACTATTAGAGACTGGAACAGTTTGCCTGCGACAATCTTAGAACCCTTTCCTCAAAGCTTGAGCAACTTTAAAAATAAATTAGTTTTCTAGTTAATTAATTAGGTTATTGTATCAATGTTAATTTTCCACTGTTAGATTAGTAAGTTTCATACAATGTTATTATTTTTTTATTATTATATTTTATTTATTCATGTAGTACAGTGCAGTGTAGTGCAGTGCAGTGTAGTGCAGTGTCGTGCAGCGCAATGTAGTGTTATAATGAAGTGGAGGGAAGGGAATGCGAGAAGAAGCGAGTGTGAAAGAAATGCGTCACAGTTAAGTGTTGTGCAGTGAAGTGAAGTGGAGTAAGGTTTGCGTGGGATTTTATGTACTATTTATTATTATTATTTTTTAATTAACTCCTTTTTTGTAACTTTTTGTTAATGAATGTAAGTTTAATGTATGTAAGGTCACGATATTCTGCCACCAAGTTACTACACTTAATTGCAGAATTAACAATAAATCTAATCTAATCTAATCAGCGCAGCCGGCCGCTAGAATTCTCCTCCAGACAGCGACTGAATTCGACCTAGCTGAAAAGCTAGTGTCGAAAATCCTGCCGCCGCGCCGTCAGGACTCGAACCTAGGAGGTGCTGCAGTGACATCAGTTGATGCACTCAACTACCGCTCCCCGTCATTTGGGCGTAGAAACGTGTGGTTTGTAATTGACCAATTGGCATTTCGCGTCTGTACATTTGTCAGGCAGTCATAATACAAGCTGTTCGTTTTTCTTTGAATATACAATGAATGTTCCCTTAAAGACATTAAAAGCGACGTGTTATTTTGACATGTCAGCGTCTTACAACTCATTATTCTGGGTACATGCAAAACATTTGAGCAACACGTTGGAATTCTCGACTTTGTGTTGTTTAGAACAGTGCGTTGTGAATGCCCGACAGTGCATATCTAGGTTTCATGTTTGGTTTTTAATTTATTGATTTTTTCAAGTTTCCGGGCACGTCAACTGCTTTGGTCATTAATCCCGGACGTGTAGTGCATGTTTTTTCTTGAGAGTTTTCCCCCCGCTGTATGGCGAGAACCGTCGTCGACTTACCGTCGGCTACTGGAGTTTCTCCCTAGCCAGGACTCTCTCGCCAGCGCTAGCCGGGACAAGCTCTAAGCTCCCGACCGGTCTCCCGGAATATGTAGTAGTGTAGTGCATGTTAGTATAAGTGTGTAAGGGAGAGGATAGGGCAAGGAAGAAGAAGGACAGATCGCGCGCGGTCCGTGGTTCGTTTGTTGGAATACTGCTCCGGCGTTCGCCTGGTATTGATCGGAGAAACCACGGAAAAATATCGATCAGAGAAGCCGGTCGCTAGAATTCTCCTCCAGACAGCGACTGAATGCGACGTTGCTGAAAAGCTAATGTCGAAAATCCTGCCGCGCCGTGAGAACTCGAACCTAGGACCTCCCGGTGAGAGGCGCTGCAGTGACATCAGTTGATGCACTGAGCTACAGCTCCCGGTCCATGTTTGGTTCAGCAATCAGAGCGCAGTGTACGATACTCAGTGAGGCACTTATCCCTCCCGAGAAATTTGTTAAGCAAGTGTCAGGTCTACTTTACAAAGATCTATTAATTAATAAACGAACGTATGAAGGGAATGGATGAACGGCCATCTGTAGCATTTTTTCCAACCCATAATTAGTTACTACTACTGAATTCGCGTGATATACCTACTGGGTGTAGTTCATACCTGCATTTCCAGGTTCTGCGCTGTGCCCCCTGAAGCGGTAGCCTCTCGTTGCTGTGTCGAGTTTGTCTTCTTGGCAGCGGGCAGATGTCTCCCGCCCTGCCTCAACTGCACCAGACCCTCGGCACTCGTTCTCTGTGCGATTGGTGATGTAAAATTCTGAAGCAAAATCGTAAGCAGGCTGTTGGAAAAAGGATGAATCTATTTATTTATTTATTTTTACGTCAAAAAAAACAGTTAAAAACTGCGTATGACGTGCTATGGGGAAAAGTGTATTATGTGCACTTTTCAAAATTCTGTGCTCCCTACACTAAGTCATATACTTCTTAAATTTTGAAAGGAAAAAAAAACTCCCATGTAATAAAATCTATTTTCCAGGATAAAAAGGCAATAAATTTTGGTTCTTATCCATGTTGTCCTTCGGAATAATACTTCCTGCCGCGATAACATGAAAACGATAATTTGAATAATTGTATTTCCTTTAATTCCACTGAATTCTAGAAGACGTGCACAGAAAATGAAGTTACATTTATGTCCAGAAGCAAAACAAGGGGCCATCGCAACATTTGCTCAATGGATCAGGGAAACTGGACGGAAAACCTGATCGAGATGGGGGTCATTGACCCGGAGGCTGCAATACAATACTTGTTACAGGTTGTTTATACACATTTATACAGTCCAAATGGTAAATAATGCATTATGTATCATTATTAAAATTAATGTTACTTTTCTTGTGATGCTCAGTATAGTCTCTAATTGTATAGAAACAGTTATGCAGCAGAAACGATTTGACTTGGGATTTAAACTTTTCTGTTGAATTTAACGTTTAATGTCATCTGGCAAAGTGTTGTAAAATAACGTACATGTATTGTATGTGAATTTTTTGTAATGAGTTGTTGATACTGTCACCTGATAAATATGATTTCTACGTCGAGTGTTATAGTAATAGACATCGGCATTTTCTGAAAATATATTCCCGCTCTTAAGCAAGTCATTTTTGACAAAAGCCACTGATTCGTAAATAAACAGACAAGGTAATGGTAAAATTCCTAGATTAATGAAGAGAGGCTTACAAGAATCACGTGGGTGGGATTTGGTTATTATTCGTACAATTCGTTTTTGTAGTCTAAAAGTCTGGGAGCTATAAAATGTATTTTCCCAGAATATTATGCCATATCTCAGGCGGGAATGAACATTCGCGAAATATACACAACGAACAGTATGAAGGCTGACTGAATCTGAAAGAATTCTGAACGCGTAGCATAATGAACTTAATTTTGTGTTCAATTCATTTAAATGGACGTTCCATTCAAGGTTTGACTGAATTGAGAGATCTAAAAATGTTGTTGCCTTAACATCAGTCAATGGTACACTGTTCATTTTCAATGGAGCACAGAATTGTTTATTTGAAATGGAAAACTGCATTAAAACCATTTTCTTTTCGTTTACTATTAATTTGTTATTTCGGAACCAATTTGAAAATCTGATATTGTACTATCTACGGTTTCTTTATTGCAAAGGATGTTCGTATCATCGGCAAAGAGAACCGTTTTCCGGTTCGAATCGTCGAGGGCATCTCGCTTACGTAAAGTAGGAACAGAATCTTCTTGTACAAAAACGTAAAGCTCATTGACATTTTCTAAATCATACAGGCTGTAAGGAAATCCGCGGATAAATCTTCTGGAATATATTTCTGAAAAAATGACTGAAATAAATAGTTGTAAAGTTATTTAAATTGTTTGAACTTTTGGAATATTTTGAATTAAGGAATTTTAAAGAGCTATTTAAGGTGAATCAACTCTCGGAGAACGCATTTGGTTGTCAACTTGTTAAACAGAATTATTACAGGCATGACATCGTGATTGTCAATCAATGGGACTATGAGCGGAGACCTGCATTTAGTGGAGGGAGCAAGGAGTAATCATGGGGGCGATGTCCCCAAATCCAATATTTTGTGAAATTTTCCAAAAATGTTTTCAAAACAATTTCTACGCATACAAGATTGCATAAAAAAATTATTTACTATTAAAATATACCTTTTATTTCAAGATAAGAACTTATTTTACCTTCAATGCTACACATTATTTACAACATAGATTCCCAAGGGGGCAATATCACCCCCCAGTGGGCCCTGGACCCTTCCACTGAGAGCGTTGAGGCAGCCAAGAGGGGTGGCCGTGGCATACCTACTCAATACCTACCAAATATTGTAATACTATTTTAAAAATGTATTAACAATATTTAAAAAATAGAATATATTGTTTACGAATATTGTTTGCACGAGAGGAGGCAAGACTACATCTTCCGGATCTTTTTGTTATTATTTACTAACAATTTTGGAACTAATACAAAGGAGAATTCATACCATGCAAACGTTTTTTTAAGAGAAAAATTCCTATTTGCTAATTGACTGCCAAGAAAAGGCACACGCTACACATCACTAAACTTGGTGATCTGTGATTGATGCTTGCCAAGTTGGAACCCGAAAATAAATTTTAAAACTACACCGGCCTCAAAAATCTCATTAGTATATTATTTATTATTAATTTTATTTTTAACTCATATTATTCATTGATTTTGTGTTTATTTAAAAAAATTAATTTAAATGGTTTTATTTAGTAGTTGTGGTTTTATTAATTTCTACTTTGTAAATTTTAACAGATAAATTAAATGCAGATTATATGCAACACTATTTTGATATTTCATATAAAGTTAACTGTTATGGGCTGGGGGCGTTGCATTGTTTTCTCCTACAGGAGGCGGTGGTCCAGGAATTGGGAACCTCTGATTTGAAATAGTGAGTTTCTGCAAGTCGTGGATTTGAAAGACGTAACACAACAATTCTGGGGAGAATTGTACTGCGCATGCCTCGGCATCAAATGACCGGATTTCGAATGTCGGTCCCGTCATTCTCCCTGTTTTGTCGTCTAAGACAAACTTACACTTTACTTAGTTTTCAGTGCCACCACTGAACACGAATTCAACACTAACACACAATGACCATGGAAGTAATGAAAAATACAATATGCATATTACCAATATAATATAGTAGGAACTTATGGTTAATTTTTTCATAGTTAATTCAAATATGTCACGAATAAACTGACGTAACTGTTTAGGATTTGGAGGTTATGTATATAGTGAGGCTATAATGATTGTCACGAAAAATTTATTATTTATCCGCAGGACGCAATAATTGCCGAACATTTTCCATTCCTAATATAAACAATATAAATATGTTATAGTAATATAGCGGGGTTATCTGGGAAGCTACAGTTTTTTTGGAGATAGACAAGTATTACATATTCGTATGATACAATGAGATTTCATGTATTATGTATTTACTATCTTGTAATCCTAATAAAAACAAAAATTGAGTCAGAGCTACACAAATGTTCCATAAAAGCTTTTAGATCCTGCCAGAGGTATTCAGTTCCAATTAGTTCTTAGTATTAAAGTACGTTTTCGATTGTACGTCATGCAAAAACTCATTTTTCTGGAGGCGATAATGATTACGTATTACAATTGATTTCCCGTGTTGCAAAAACCCTCTAGTATTGACAACACTTGCGCATATGTTTTTCAAACGAGAATAATCTAGCACAAACCGAAGATCCACTTGATTATTAAGTAATAACACTCTTTGGAAAAAATATTAAGTCACTGAGTCACACACTTATTTTGAAGTTGAAAATAGTATTTGGCTCACACATTTTGTACAGTTAAATTGATCCCTTGACCAAGAAGATTATTCATATTTACCCAGAATCTCGAGATAATTTATGAAATCCAGTCTCCAGGAAACCCGGAAAGGTGGCAATACTACGCTTACTGTCATTTCCGCACAACTCACTGATGCTCATGCAGTCATTGACATGCATGATTTCGACGACTACATCGACAGGTTCAGGCTATGAACTTCAAACGACGGAATGCAGAAATTGATTTTCGATTCAAAGATGTCTTCTTTTGACATTTTTCTATTAGAATATGGCGTCAGACATATCTTTCACCATCATCGTCAAATATTTTGCAGACACTTACCTCACATCGCAGGAGTAGTGTCGTGTTACTGGTGGTAACTAATGGATTCCAATTTTGTTGTTAATAAAAGATAAACGTACTTCGAAATAATTTTAAACTACTTGAAAATGTCCCAATTTAACATTTTATGTAGTAATTGACAAAAACCATATGCGTATAATGATGCCGTTTATGAAATCTAAGTACAAACTTCTCAAGTTCATTTACAAGCCTGTTGCGGAAACAACGTGCATAAAATATGTACGTTTCACTGTATGTAGAGCAACTTTAATATAAGTTGACTACTTTGTTAATGTTTTCTCTCACTTCGATAACACAAGGCATTCTTTTGTGCCTGAAATTTTAGAGCTGATTCCAAAAATTCAAACTGCTTGGCTGCATCAGCTCTAGTTCTGAAGACACAGTAAAAAGAACGATTTTCGTCACTTTCGGAATAACAGTTGATTTTGAATTAATATGTATGGTCTATTTCATTATTATTTCATTACAAACCAACATTTGAATTCCCCTCGCCTTTTTAGTAATGTGCACCGTATCTTTTCACATAGTTTTTAGTGTTTAAGTGATACATATATATATATATATATATATATATATATATATATATATACACACACATATACATATATACAAATAAAACTTCGCGTTACTTAATCACAATTATTTACCCAATGTCTCCATACCTGCCGTAAATTTTGTAATTTTGCAAAGGCTTTCCAGCCTGTCTTTCTATCCACAAAAAAGCAACGAGCTATACTAAGCAGCTTTTCGTTTTTGAGTTAATTTATCACACCTGAAGTGAATGCAGTTACATCTAATGCACGATAATTTCCATCTAAAGTGTTCTCGCATATACATACGAGGTTCCCTACAATTCTCTTATTAATTAGTTCTATATATGTATACCTACCTCAAGAAAAGTTTGAATATTGAAGATGGCTTTTGCTACAAATGACGAATACTCTTTCAAGGAAAAAAGAAAACCTCTTTAAGAGTTCATAATCAGGACATATTTGAATTATTTTGGTGTCAAGCTCGGAGTTCAAGATTGATTGATTGATTTTTTCGTGTTTCCGGGCGCGTCAACTGCTTTGGTCATTAGTCCAGTTAGTGTAGTGCATGTTTTTCTCGGTGATCTTCCCCCGCTGGATGGCGAGATCCGGCGCCGACCTACCGTCGGCTACTGGGGTTTCCCCCTAACCAGGACTCTCCTACCAGCGGGCACCGCCCCAACCGGGACAAGCTCTAAGCTCCCGTCCGGTCTCCCGGAATATGTGGTGGTGTAGTGCATGTTAGAGTAAGTGTGTGTGTAAAGGAAGAGGATAGGACAAGGAAGAGGAAGGAAAGATCGCGTGCGGTCCGTGGCCCGTTTGGTAGGGTACTGCTCCGGCATTCGCCTGGTGTTGATCGGAGATACCACAGAAAACTACCGATCAGAGCAGCCGGCCGCTACAATTCTCCTTCAGACAGCAGCTGAATTCGACCTAGCTGAAAAGCTAGTGTCGAAAATCCTGCCGCTATCAGGACTCGAACCTAGGACCACCCGGTCAGAGGCGCTGCAGTGACATCAGTTGTTGCACTGAGCTACCGCTCCCGGTCAGAGGCGCTGCAGTGACATCAGTTGATGCACTGAGCTACCGCTCCCGGTCGGAGTTCAAGATGTGAGCTCCTCATAATGTATGTAAGATATGTGTGGAACATTTGCGACAGAAGGCAAAGGGTACAAGAAGTCTAAAATTCGGGGCACCGAGATTTTGGAGAGTGCTTAAAAACAATATTAATGATTGTTATTGCTTTACTCTATTAGTTATTATTTTATGTTATTTTATTAGTTATTATTTTTATTAGAAAGACAAGAGACACAAGAGAAACGCATTGACACCTTAGCCATTGGGTGATATTTTACTGATCCACAACGCCAAAGTGTGTATGAAACCTTAAGTATCAAATGTAAAATGTTATTGGCATGCATCTACTTCCTATTATTTTTTAGACCAAGAGTCTTTGTACTTTTATACATTTTAGTATTTTCGCAAGCAGTGAGCGCGACACGAAATGTGAATTGGTCATTGTCATAAAAGTGATTAGTGGAAAATTTGTACATTCTTTCGTAAGTTCTTGGCCCACGCCTTGTGAAGCGAAGTTCGTCTTTCGATTAGTGAGTGACCTGTAGGTTATCTTGTTTCCGGTATATCTGGGAAACTGCATCCCACGTACGCGTCGCGTCTTGAACGCCAAACTTATGTAATTCCCTTCTACAGTTGTTTTGAAGATGGTACATTTACAGAGTGAATTTAAGACATACTGTACTTATATTACTTATGTATACATGAATTATAAATTAAGCGCAATGTTTTTTTCGTAGCAGCCAGGGACCGAAAAGGTATTGAATACCGGTAAAAATACCGGTATAATACCGGTATTTTTTCGTACCTTTTTCAAATACCTTTATTCTTTTTTACCGGTAAAATACCTCTATAGGACGTCTATACCGATATGGACGTCCATAAAGGTTATACCGGTATTATACCGGTATTTTCAATGAAGAAATATAGCTTACCATCCATACATGTTGAAAAAAATAGTATCTCACAAAATGTTTATTAATCATTTTTTTTAAATTTTTTTTGTGTATATATATATATATATATATATATATATATACATTTATATATGTATATATATAACAACAAATATTAAATTCTATTCTTATTATTGTAAATGTTTTGTGTTCGGGCGTTTACGTTTTGCATACGTTGTATGTATTGAAAACCTCCCTTAATTTAAACTTCGGAAAAGTTGAAATATGAAATAATAATTATTGATTCCATTGAAGAGAACCTTTTCTTAGTGTCCTTCATCGAGCTATCTCCCATCTGACCTGAGAGATGACCTAAGCCTGTCTTTGTATTTCGCACATGGAGAGGCTGTCAACGTATGCGCCGTGCCGTAGGCGTAGGACCGTTTCTTCCCTCCCCGACCCCTCCTTCCGCGAACTGAGATACTTTGACACCTTGAGATAATCACGAACGCTCAGGTTTTCAGGCCCAGTTTTGTTATTGTTAAAACATGATTTCCTTTTACTTCATTTCACAATTGAATCTTAAGTATACATTAATAAATAGGGCTAAAAAAAATTATTTTCCTAGTTTATATAAAGGGTTTAATATATTTTGACATTTACTGCAAATATTGAGAAAATTTGTAATAAAAGTAAATTATTATGTTATTATTATTACTATTATTATTAGTAGGGACCGGATTTTCATGTAAATACATGTTTTGATAGGAACAAGGTACATGCTTTGAATTTGTTTTCTAGAGTTTTCTAGACATTCTTAATGAATTGAAACCATTTTTATTTTCCATATTTTTACATATTTTAGTATAAGTACATATTTTCACATATTTTAAATTTTATCACTATTTTTAACATATTTCGTTACATTCGTATATTACTTGCACAAAAAATATCAATTAAGAATTTCCCAATAATATTCCGGGAATCAGTTTTTCTGATAAACTTAGCCATGTAACGCTACACGTTTATGTCCTCGTGACCTTCGCTCCGACTGACCCTCTGCCCTTGCTTCTCAGAAACCGCGTAGGATGAGCGGATGGTCAAGAAGCAGAAGTGTAAGCAATCATATGCTTTCTCGTGTTACATTCAACCCATGCGCAACACAATATTAATCGGGCATACATTGTTTAGAATGTCTGTCTTATCGCGCTTCCTGCGCCCCTCCTAGATACCTCTCTGCCTCAGAAATGCGAAAATAGGAACCTATCAGTACTAGCTCTCCACTACAACGGATCACGTATGCACCAGCTCTTCGTAAAACTACAGACTGTACTTTCAAATATTTTACGTTTCATATAACAATCTTATTGAGTGGGGTGGACTGGTACGAGACAATGCCAAAAATCAAAGCGATATCCAAAGAGTTAGTGGCTAGATACATCCGCGAGTTTCCTAAAGAAACCTTCAGAAGTGACTTGAGTATATTGTACTGCGCATGCTGAGAGAAAGGTTTCAACCTCCCAACGGTTTCAAGTCACGCAGCACATCGCTACAGTAAAACACAGAGAAAACAAAGAAAGAAAATTGAAGCTTCAGCAAACATTCCCGACATCCTCACCTGATGTTCAATCAAGTAAGTCGTTACCGATTTCTGTCGTGCATTGGCTAGAGCCGATATTCCCATCAACGACTGAGCGACCCTGAGTTCAAGAGCTTCTTGGAAAAATACACTGACAAACAAATTCCGAATGAAAGAACACTCAGAAAAAATTACATGAAAACTATTTATTTGGAAACTCTGACTAAAATTCGAGAGGAAATAAAAACTAGTAAGGTCTGGGTTTCAGTTGATGAAACTACTGACGTTGAAGGAAGATATATTGCAAATATTATGGTAGGAAAGATGTGCCCTGAATCTCCTTCGACATCATTTCTATTAAATTGTGAAGTTTTAGAAAAATGCAACCACACTATAATTGCCAGGTTTTTCAATGACTCGATGAGTCTGCTGTGGACTAGTGGTATCATGCATGAAAACGTGATGTTTTTAACCGATGCTGCTCCTTACACGGTGAAAGCGAGAGTGCATTAAAAGTGTTCTACCCAAAGGTGATTCAGCTTCCGTGCGTAGTAGATGCTCTTCATCGAGTGGCAGAAACTGTTCGACATCAATTTCCTGATGTCGATACTTTGATACCGACTGTTAAAAAAGTATTTTTGAAAGCACCAAGCAGAGTTAAAATGTTTCAAGGCAGTTATCCTGAACGGAATTTGCCTCCACAGCCGGTAATTACAAGATGGGGTACGTGGTTAGAAGCAGCTAAATATTATTGTGAAAACTTTGAGCAAAGAAAAGTTATTCTTTTGAAGCTAGACTCCCGAGTCATCTGCGGTACAACAAAAAGCGAAATCTTTGATTTATGATTCTAGTTTGAGATACAATTGGGATTTCATTTCTGCAAATTCAATTGTTTTTTTTTTAGTAAAAGCTGTCGCAAAGGTTGAGGCTCAGAACATGCCATTCGCTGCTAGTATTAAAGTGCATTAGCAAAATTAAAAGACATAACAGGTGAAAACATAAAAAATGAAAAAGAAATTACAAGATTAGTTGGAGAAAAACCCAGGCTAGAAAGAAATGAAAATCATTGCCAACGTTCTCAGTGGAGGAAAAGACACCTCAACACTGGAACTAGAACTGAACCCTATCGGCGCTGAAATATGCTCCAATTTCTTCTGAGGACAATTTCTTTTTGAAAACTTGAAAATGCAAGTTGTATCTAACAATTTTAAACTCTAACTTTAATTTTTATTTTACATATTTTTAATTTTTCCTACATATTTTTGAAAAAATAAATACATATATATGTACATATTTTGATTTTTTTATTACAATAAAATCCGTTCCCTAATTATTAGCTATTAACATTGCATGTGGGCAAGGGTTCCCTTCTACGCAGATGCATTGTAAAATGCATCTAGAGGAGCCCACTTCGAGAAGTGTGTTTCTTCCTTAATAATAAACATATATACTAACATTATTAATTAATAAAATAGTTTATTAATATTAACATTTTTAAAATTAACATTTAATTTAAATAAATTTATAAATTAACAAACAAAATAATAAATTAATTTACACAAATTTAATGCAAACGTTTAAAATTTAAATAGCAAAAATATTTTAAAATATTTATTAAAATTAATTTTTGTATAACAGCATTATAAATTTACAAGAGAATCAAACTTAATTTCGCGAAACAACTTTCTTCTGACGTCTCGGGTGCTTCACATCCAACGCCCTCTGGAAATCAAATTCAAGATGGCATTGTTAACATCCGTGCGAGAAAACGGTGGTCGGCTTTTCCGTCTTCTTCTACCTCCCCACGATTCTCTCGCTACTATTGGCTGAATGTGTGATGACGTCATGTCGCGTTTAATAATGGCGATGGCGTCATGTAACATTCGATAAAATACTGGATTATGCACGATTCGGGGTATCGAAAAGGGTCGTTTTTAATGATGGTTTACAAACAAATTAATTAATATTATATAGTACTATTAATATTTTTTCTTAATGAAATTTCTTAAATTATAGATGGGTGTAAATTAAAGATGCTTCAATCATTAATTTTGAATTAAAAAAATAACGCTTCTGTTTCCTCGCGTAAGAATCGTTAATGTCTATTAGCGTTCAATGTCAATTTTTAATATTTTTTAGTAATAATTATGGTGCAAAATAAGGAAACTAGGCCAACTGAAAAAAATATTTTCGAGAATGTTAGTGATACGATCAAATTTAAGCAAATAATCGTATTTAGTGATAAACACAGTCGTGCATGAAGGAAGTTTGGTATGCGTGGGAAGACTCATTTATGGATAAGGAGACACGTTTCTCCATTTTTTATCGCTACTAGTAAGGACAAGATTTATACGGAGAAATTCGATAAATTTTCAACACTCTATCACGTGTCGCCAAGCTCTGCGCCCGGACGTGAGGTCCAAGGTCAGCGAACGAGCTCGTGTTCAAGTCTGCTAAAGATCGTTGCCTGGTCCCTCCGTCTGACGACAGAACTCGACTTCCCAGTCAACGGCAGAACTCGACCTAGCTAGAATCAGGGACCGAATACCGAAATAATAGCGGTAAAGGTATTTATACCGGTATAGAAATACCTTTACCTCTATTATACCTTTATCAAATAAATTTTTATATAAAAGTATACCGGTATTTTCATAACAAAATACCGGTATTTCAATAGAATCATACAGGTATTTGGGGGAAATTCATTGTGATTTTTTCCGTTGAGATGGCTCAGAGGAAACAACTATTTACACGGCAGAGTTTCTGACCGGGAGGTTCTAGGGTTCGAGTCCCGAGGGTGGCGGATTTTCGACACATATTCTAGCTAGGTCGAGTTCTGCCGTTGACTGGGAAGTCGAGTTCTGTCGTCAGACGGATATATATATATATATATATATATATATATATATATCCAAATAATAATTTGAACAATAAATATCAATTATGAAATTATATTTGATTAATAAACATTTTTTGAGATATTTTGAACTAAAGCAACCTATTCTGTCAACATGTATGGATGGTAAGCTACATTTCTTCATTGAAAATACCGGTATAATACCGGTATAACCTTTAGGGTCACATAGAGGTATTTTACCGGTATAAATGAATAAAGGTATTTGAAAAAGGTATGGAAAAATACCGGTATTATACCGGTATTTTTACCGGTATTCAATACCTTTCGGTCCCTGGCTAGAATATGTGTCGAAAATACGCCACCCTCTGGACTCCAACCCTAGGACCTCCCGGTCAGAAACTCTGCCGTGTAAATAGTTGTTTCCTCTGAGCCATCTCAACGGAAAAAATCACAATGAATTTCCCCCAAATACCTGTATGATTCTACTGAAATACCGGTATTTTCTTATGAAAATACCGGTATTTTGATGAGAGAATACCGGTATAATACCTTTAAATAGAGGTATTTTACCGGTATAAGGTACAATACCTTAAAAATACCTTATACCGGTATTTTTAAAGGTATTTTGAATAAAGGTATAATAGAGGTAAAGGTATTTGTATACCGGTATAAATACCTTTACCGCTATTATTACGGTATTCGGTCCCTGATAGCAGCACAATTTCTATTCTGCAAGTTGAGGACAGAAAAATTAATAAATTGTGACAAATACTTTTTGACGCCGATTGGTGACGCCGATTGATTTTGACGCCAGGAGCGATGGGGACAAAATAGGAAACCAGACGAAACAGATTAGGAAATTAACTAGTACGAGAAAGTCTGTGCCATACTGTAGCACCACTAATTTCTCTTAATTTAGCAACTGTTTTTATGCATTTTTTCGTTGCCATAGCCCGGCAATGAATTTTTTTCCGCCGAAAATCCGCCGTTTTTTCGCGCAGCATTACATCACTTTACTATACTTATACGTTTATTACTTCGTATATACGTGCGTGTACGAGAAAGTAAAAAGTAACTAATAATTAAAAAATTCCCAGATTATCCGTGACTTTCCTCGGATCGTCCAATTCTCTGACTTTCCCAGATTAATTCAAGGAAGTGCAACAACAACAACAACAACAACAACAACAACAAATTCTAATGAACGCCATTATCCACCAACAATGCTGTCACTTCGGGGTAATATCAAATGGGGGGGGGTCTTCCCATAATACTATGGCTCTCCTTAACAGTTTCATCCCTTTCACACAAAATAGCAAATTCTCTAACATTTCCGGGGTGTTTTTTGTTGTTGTTGTTTTTTTACGTACAGTTTCATGGTTTTCCGAAATTTCATTTTTAAAAATGACAACCAAATCGCCTGACAATTCTAAGACTTCGGAACAATATTGAATTCCATGACTTTTCAATATTGGTTTTCCTTGTGTTACATAATATGCCGATACCAAATCCCGACCTGCTTAGATTTTGTAACAGAATGTCCGAGAAAAGCAAAACCCCCCTTTTCATGACTTTTCCAAATAGGAAATATCAACCCCAAACAGGAATATGTCGAAATGCAGCTCTTATTTGGCGCGTAAATGTTTATTAAGAAAATGAAATATTGAGGCGAAACGTTCCCGACAGTCCCTGATGTATGATAAATGTATTTTTCAGGCAATATGAGATCCTCTTGTTTCCTATAACTTCCTTACTTCACCATTTCCTGTCATTTCCTGACAAGACCAAGGCCTTTCGCTAATTGTAGCAAGAAAATGTAAGAAACGTGACCGTCAAAACAAACTTGCATGACCCCTCGAAAGAAACTGCCTCTTTCATAATCTCCGGCAGTGTGGCCACTTATTTCCTGATAAAAAAAACTTTTCCCGGTACCCCAGAGCAATTTTTTTTTTACATGTCTCACTGTTAAGATTTGTAGAGATATTTCACACCATTTTAAAAACAATTTTAAAGCAAGCCAAAAACTAATTTGTCAGCTCTTTGACAAACACACACTTAGAAAAACACACATCAAAAAGAAATTGAGAAAAAAAACAACACCCTACTGATTTTTAGCAAAAATTTCTAGTTTTATAACCATCTCAAAAAAAGATGTGTCTGACTTCGAACGAATCGTCCACAACTTCCCTGAGTTTTTCCTGCTTTTCCGGAGCAAAAAATTCCCTTATTTTTTTCAGATTTTCCAGAAAGTAGCCATCATGTCTTGTACTATCTCTCGTTGACAGATCCATGACTAACGACGCCGAGCTCCTGGCCCAAGGTATAAAAGGCACTGACCGCGACTTGACAAAACAACTTACCGAAGGACGATAATAGTTAGTTAGTTAATGTCTTATTTTACGTGGCGAGGACTCGGGCCATCAGGCCCGCTCTTCCGTCTGACCACGCAAATTTCACTTCGCTTCGCTCCTTTCACCACCTAGCGGAGTAAGGAGGTATTATCTTGGGCGACGAAGCCGGCAATTTGAATTTAGCTCAGAGGCTTCATTTAGGCTAGAGGATCTTTTACATGCAGTAAATGTACTAACATGGGACAGCCGGCTTTACTTCCCCTCCGAAGGAAGGCTTACGAAGGATTTTTTCGCCCTTAAAAATTCACGGCTTCGATCGGTTTTGAACCCCCAAACTCGGGTATAACAGTCCGGTTACCATCGAATACGCAAACCACCGATTCCGCTAGATAATAGACGTTCTGTGCCCAACAAGGAGCAGAGAATTAGGCACTTAATGCCTAACACGGGTTTCAAGTAAGATGACCAGACATACCGTACTATCGGGGACAGTCTTTTTTTTTTTTTTTTTTTTTTTTTTTAGTCCCTGCCCCATATTTTTCGAAAGGAACACGGGACGTCCGGTTTTTTGTGACAATGACATGATGTGCCGCCACGATTTTAAATTTATTCCGTTGGCTTTGCATTAGTTTATAAAAACGTAAGCGCGGGTTGATCGTATTCTCATGCATCACGTAAAGTGTGTTTCTTCTACTGTTGGAATCAAAAGGGAGAGATTCAATGTCGGTTCTACGAGGATGGGAAAATGAGCTATCGTGTCATTTGAACTTGTAGAGGCTTTATCGCTATCGATATCGTTACCAAGAAATTCAATAATCTGAACTGTCTGCCAAATTTTTCAAAAATCCTGTATTGAATTCCAAGATTACGTTGCAAATTATGTAACACTTTTATAAAAATTAATTTCTACAAATAAATACTTGAAATAAATTTAAAGTTGCAGACGTATATTATTTTTATTCGAGCTGTTCATTTTCATTTGTGTTTAAAAAGTGTAATTGACTACAATGTGTAATGTTGCTTTTTGTTCTGTGCCTGTATTGCGACTTTTCCTGTTTTTTTTAGAAATGAAAATGCCACAATGTCCCGTTTTTCATTTGGTTCTTATCATCTGGTCCACTTTCCGAGTTCCATCCGCGTCGACGGAGACGCAACAAATGTTAAAATATGTGGGGGGGGTGCTACTCTGTCACTAGGCACTACGCGCGGGGGCGTATAGAGCGATTTTCCTAAGGATGAGCCAAAGTGACAGCTACTGCTGGCAACATAAGTGAAGGTTCTGTGGTCGTTGTGCCCTTGAGCCTATTAGACTCCCTTCCCGCATTCGTTCGTTTGTAGTTGGCTAACTTGTAAATGGCTTCGACACCTTCCTTCTGAGGTGTCATTGTCCGACAAAAATATAGTGCGCCGCGAGAAATAATTGATATTAGGAAAGGCAGTGTAATGTGCTCTTCTGTAAAAATTATTTTTTTCTTTATATATTACATTCAATTTACTTTTTGTGTGATAAATATTATGTTTATTTTAAAACCGAGACTTGAATGGAGATGCTTACCGGTGCACGTGTTTCCGGCTTAAATCATTTTTCTTTCTATTTACATTCGTGGCAGTTTTCTTTTACTGATTGTGAGAGCTAAGAGATTTTCCACATACGTAATTAAATGTAAATATTTTCCGGACTCGTACGGATATACCTCAGCAAACTCTTAGACTTCTTCGTAGGGATGTTTTCACAGGAGCCATTATCACTTTACGAAGGGGCGTCGCTGGACAGCTGTCGCGGCGGAGGGATACTTCTCTGAAATAATGTGATGTTCACTTGTTTTCGCGAACTGTCACTTTGGCTCATCCTTAGGGAAATCGTTCTTTACCTGCGGGGCGCGGTGGGGCGGCGCCGGCGTCGTCGTCGTCGTCGTCGGCGGCGGCGGCGGCGGCCGGTGGCCCTCGGGGGCGGGGCCGGCGCGGGCGATGGGGACTGCCCGCCGCATAATTGCACACTGCTCCGGCGCACCGATGGAGCCGCCGCCGCCGCCGCGGGCGACGCCGCTATCGCGCGCAGATTATCACCTAGATACGCGATTAATAGCGAATGGGCCGCTGATAGCGGGCCTCTCCACCGGCCGCCGCTGGGCGGGGCGGAGCCGCAGGGGGCGGGGCGGGGGGACGTGAAGAGCGGAGGAACGAGACCCGTCGCAGGAATTCGTCAGTCGATGCTTCATATAGCAATTATCAGGCCGCAAATGGGCGACGCGTGCCCCACTTGGGCAAGTGCGGACCGGGAGCGGTAGCTCAATGCATCAACTGATGTCACTGCAGCGCCTCTGACCGGGAGGTCCTAGGTTACACTCCCCACGGCGGCAGGATTTTCGACACTAGCTCTTCAGCTAGATCGAATTCAGTCGCTGTCTGGAGGAGAATTCTAGCGGCCGGCTGATCTGATCGGTAGTTTTCCGTGGTTTCCCCGATCAACGCCAGGCGAATGTCGGAGCAGTACCCCACCAAACGGGTCACGGACCGCGCTATCCTTCCTCTTCCTTGTTCTACCCTCTCCCCTAACACACACACTTACACCAACATGCACTACACTACCACATATTCCGGGAGACCGGTCGGGAGCTTACAGCTTGTCCCGGCTGGTGCGGTGCCCCACTGGTGGGAGAGTCCTGGTTAGGGGGAAATCCCTCTAGCCGACGGTAGGTCGGGGCCGGATCTCGCGGGGGAAGACCACCGCCATCTCCCGCAAAAAAACATGCACTACGCTAACGGGACTAATGACCAAAGCAGTTTACGCGCCCGGAAACACGAAGAAACCAAACCAAACCATAAATTATCTAACGCTAAATTTGAGTATTTTGAATACCCCCTCTCATCCCAGTCACGCACCCGTAGCGGGAGCGCTTGAACTCCCCCAAAATAATTACGTAACGCTCGCAACCCGCCCCATTTACAAATAAAAATAAATGATATTGCATTGCAGTAAAAACGATTGGTGGTGGTTTTATTTGTCTCGTATATAAAATTTGTGATAATTGAAGTCAGAATTAGTTGACTCTACTAAATAAAAAGATTGCTCTAGCCAAGTTTTGAGCGAAGAAAGAACCCACAGACGTAAAAAATGTTTGACAAGTCGTTCATGTGTCCTCGTGGATGTCGTAAGGGAAGAGTCTACTGCGCCAAATTTAATTGGATTTTAGAATCAGTTTTTTGAATATTTTTTTCGTAATCTTACAGATTCAATCAAAAATTAATGTAAAATGTTCCCATTAATTCTAATAATTTACACAAAATTACTTTAACTTATTTAATTTAAAAATAGTTAAAGTATTAATGTTTTAGTATAAGAATGAAAAAAATGAATTATTTCAGCAAATGTTGAAAAAAATAGAGATATGGACGAATATAGACGATATAGAAGATACTGGACTAACGTCCCCCCTTCCCCTATGTAACGCAGCGAAACGCTACCTCAAACCTCTTCTTTGTTTGGCGTTACGTAATTTATGGACGACCCCTAAGGGATTTAACTTCTAATTACAGACAACGTTAAATGTTTTTAGGTTTTCTTTGACAATACTGTATTGACCATATATAGAAATCCAACTTACGCGTTTACTTTAATTTCCTGCATTTGGTACCTGCCTTTGTATGTCTTTCAACTTATAATACGTATACCATGCAATTTTTCTTTCAAGAAATAATCTACAATTCGTATATTTTTATATACTTAAATTAATTCTGTTTGAGAGTGATTATATTAGTATAAAAACGCACTTACAAACGCTGATATTCAATTTACGTTAAAAAATCTAACGTATTCGTTATCTGCGGTCCCCCAAAGCCCAGTTTACAAAATTCAGTGCAAAAGAAAGTTTTTAGACTTCTGCGCAGGTTTTTTGGATTTTTTCCTGTCGTGCGTGGGCGGAGTGCTGACTCAGCCTGTGTTGAGAGCGGTCACGTCCTCGGCGCTTGGCATAGCCCGGCGCCGGAGCAGAGCAGAAAGCGATGCCCGTCGTTTCCAACGTATTCTTATCATTTCCAAAACATTTTCATTTACGAGCACGCACGGAACGCGTTTGTGTACATCATGAAGTCACGAGAACTCCTCAAAACATAATAGAAGAGTTGCTACCAAATGGCACCTGCTTTCTTGAACTAGTAAGTTTCCTATCTTTTGAATCGAGGCTAGCTTGTCGAGGTGGCTAAAGTCGTACACGCCCTCCTGCATGACCTACCGCTAGGGCTGCCAACCGTACTTCATTTGGGAGGACAATCCTCCATTGACATCAATTGTCCTCTCGTCCTCCTTTGAATTTTAAATGTCCTCGTTTTGGTACATTTTTAACATTTGTTGTCATTTATCATAGTCACAAGACTAACAACTGCTACGTTGTATCGTTTATTGTTCAATTTAGAATAGAAAACATGAATATTCTTTTTCTGAAGGTTGACATACGCATGCGTGATACTCTCTGTCTAGCAACTAAAATAAAAGGAGACGATCAGACCATCTTCATCTGCATTTTGTGAATGAATCTTTTCACTTGAATTGCAAACGCAGAAGAAAGAAATAGAGCTGTGTTAGTCTTAATTAAATATTGAAATATTTATAAAATGAAATGTCCATGCGGGTTTTTTTTCTTTGCGAGTGTCCTCCCTTTTACATGGACATTGTTGGCAACCGCAGCTGGCGCTCTCCCGGGGATAATTTCCAGTGAACAGCGCCCTTTTGCTCCTCTGCACAGGCGCAGCTCCACCTCGGTCCGGAACAGTTTTACATGCACATATGGTAGCCCACAGTCCACTTCGGTCCTTGTACTATTGTTCCGGTTAAGGAATTCAATTTCATAACTACACACGCAGGCAAATTGTTCACATATCCCATACATACCGGTCAGAGATTTTGGAGGGTACACTGCTCTGGTACACCAGGGACTGAAATGTCCCTCAAGCCACAAACATTTTAAAAAATTCAAACCAAAACCTCCCATGCCACAAACGCAATCGTTTCGTTATCGATAATATAAACTAAGTTATTTTAGGTTTATTTTTTAGGTATAAACATCGCAGTCAGTTATCAACGATATTTTCAAAATTAAAATATAACTTCATAGTAAATGTAAAAAAAAGTATTAACAGATAGTCTCAATTACCACAATTGTTTAGTTTTTCCCTGTAATATTTATATTTGAGATATTGTAATCAGTAAACACGTACATTTTTTCAGTTTCTCAATTTTTCGGTCCCCTAATAATTTAATTCAAACGATAGGGAAACCTGTTTAATCAAAAATTTTCTAGGAAAAATTTTTAGACGTTTCCATTGTTTGAGTTTTTATGAAAATTCGCTATTTCGAACTCATTGAAACTCGAAAATATTTGAGATATCAAGAAATTTCGTAAGAGACCGTTTGAAGAACTTGTGTTAGCAAATGCATTAAACTTTAAAGTGCGTGAGAAACGTAAATATTGATGACGTGAGGGACATTTAAAAAATACAATGTGAAATGTTAAAAAAGCAGACGTTTTAATCAAAATGGCGCTTATGTCATGTGATGTGATTGAGTGCATTGTGCTCTAGGCGTACAAAAATTGAAAGATAAAATTTGGAGCCTTTTTTTTAGGAAATCTTGTTTTCTTACTTTTTAAATTGTCTTCGCTGAAAATTACGCAAAAAATAGTGTTTTAAACTACAGGACATTAATTAAAGAGCTAATAATGAAGAACAAATTTCATTTGAAAATAATCTGTCTTCAATAATGTAGTTGTATGAGTGGATCCAAAATAATTTAATTTCTGCAGTTTTCAAATTTCAGAAAATATAACAAAAATTAACCAGATGCTTTTTTTAAGTAAAGCTAACTAATCGAACATGACATTGACAGTAAAACTTTGGACCCATTCTAAGCAAATTTTGAAAATAGTCAAAGTGTTTGATGTAATTCGCCTCCAAATATCCGTTCTAATTCGCTGGACCAGATCGATCGGTCGCGTCTTGTCCACAGACGTTTCGACGAAAATCGCTTTTTCGGCATCAAGGACCCACAAAACGAACGTACATTCTGGCTACTCTAGGTATCCGAGAACGTAATTTACTGCACAAATGAGCAAGAACAAATGAAAATTTGTCGAACAATCAGCACATTTTCCAGCATCATTATAGTACTTTCTCTATTCTATATCCACACGAATGTGGAAGTGAACCTTACTCAGTTTTTTTGTGGCGTTAAAATACTCCCAATTAAAAAAATTGCGATTATGTTATTTATTTAATTATAATGAATTAACTCGAAGGCCAGAGAACCTCCGGTTAAAACCACAAGAATTCGTCACTGTTTATGTTATACAATTAAGAAAAAGTGAACGACTACAATTACATACATTTTTACTTACTTCAATTACGCTTTCATGTTTTCGTTTACATGTAATGAATTTAATTATGATTAGCAGTCAAAGCCTCTTGAATAATTGACATGCGAATAAAAGTGAATAAACACAAACCTAACATTATCGTAGATTATTTTAATATTTAACATAGATATAAGAAGAAAAGTTAATAAACACCTACTTACATGAAACGTTGAACACGGCACGAAGACTCGCGTCCACCCGCGCCCAGCGTCCTCCAGAGTCACTACCACACTGGAACATTTCTTTCTGAGAGCTAGCGGTCGCTCGCTTGCCTGATGATGCAGATGTCCGCCTGATGGGCGGGGGCATGGGCGGAGGTGCGATATCGGACGCGTTGACATCTCAAGTCTCGATGCTCCAACGCACACAACACAGGAAATCGCGATCCGCGTGACCTTGCTTCCTGAGGCGCCACGGATCTCCAATGTACTAACGACTGTTCATGAATGACTTGAAAGATTCTGCCGGACTATGTATGGAGTTCTCAAATTTGCGCGATATTTTACGAGAGAAGGTATGAGGGTATTCGTCTTGCGTAAATATGACATCTATCACTTGATCTCGTATTTATTATTACATCTATTACTTAATCTATAAATATATCTTGAATTTTTAGTGTGGATAAAGTCACATATTACCGGGGTAGGTAGTATTTAAATACTTGTGTTTGAAATACGTATTTGAAATACATTTTGTATTCGAAAACAATTTTTTTTTAGTTTTTTGACATGTATTTTAGAGGTGTATTTAAATACATAAAATATGTGTATTTAAAAAAAATACTTAAAATAATTTAAACACAGATGAAGAGGATAACGTTAATTTTTTATTGATTGATTCTGCTAGTGAATGGACCTCATAGAAACAAATATAAAATATCTTTTCAGCTGCTAAATTGCAATTATCTTAATTTTTAAATGATAAATCTAAATCATTAAGAATGGTGGACAGTTATACAACGATAACAAAAAGCGTTTAATCCTTATAACACTAGTTTATGTTCATCCGCACCAGTTCATAAACTTTTTCTTTGCGGGTTTTATACATTCACCGGCTAGAGGTATATTGTCTGATGATATGTTTGAAAAACTAGTCGTTTTAAAAGGAAATTCCATTTATTTGAGATAGACATTTTTGATACCGTTTTATATTTGAAAGTTTTTACACACACACGCACACACAAATACGCACGCGCACGCACACATGCACGCACACTTACACACAGAGTTATAGTTTAGAAATTTATTACTGCCAGTAAGTAATTTATTATAATGAACAATTATAATATATTGTTACAATAAGAAACTTATAATACAAAATTATTGTATTTACTGTATTTTTAGTATTTGAAGTACGAATTTTTAATTTCTTTTAAATATCTCTCACGCCGTTAGTACGCACATTTCCATAAATTAATATAAATTATTACATTTGTGAGTTTAATCAAGTGCTTTAAAAGACTTGAAATGAAGTTTTTAGAAAACTTAATAGATTCCTGTGAAAAAGAGCTTTAAATTTCGCATTTACAATAACAGCATTTTCTTAAAAGCTGCTCCAAATTTTTGAATGAAAATTGCTATTTAGGACGAGGTTTTAGCTTTCTTAAATATTCTTAAAATAATTTTTCGGTTTTACTGTTAAGAAACCGAAAATTGAGAAAATGTCAAAAGATGTGCTTTGGGGACGATAGATGGCAGCTAACCAAGATGGAGCAAGACCTTAAAGCCAGTCCACACCAATGAAATAAGAAAAAATTGCTACGCGAAAGTCTGTGCCATTCTGTAGCACATCTAGTTTATTTTACAAGAAAGTCAACAAATTTTTATATTTACGAGAGTGACTTCAAGACATTATTTTTGTCTCTTTCATTTCATTGATTGTTTCACACTTTTCATTCTCAACCTATCAACAGCGCACCTTAACCGGAAATTGATGCAATTGACTAAGAAATGCGTACAAGCATCAGCACGCTGATCAGAGACGAGCGTGAAACATCTTTTTATTTAGTATTTGCAGCGCTCCTTATGTTCGGTGTGTTGTGTAAGAGTTTTTTGGTGCGTAGTGGACTGATTCAAATTCGATAATTCTTCAAATTACTTGTTTTAGGCAAATTTAGGCAAACAAATTAAAATAGGCATCAATCATCCTTATAGAATATTTTAGCCACCATTCAGTAGATCTAGTTTTTTACGATTCGTAAACATATGCAGTATATTCCACAGCCTCCTGAGGAACTAAAAGGAAGTCCTAAAATCCGGATCTGATAATATTATATATATATATATATATATATATATATATATATATATAATATATTACCAAGTCCGAACTATATGGCTAATTCACGAATTAGCTAGTTAATTCACACCTAGCCAGACGATGTGGATAAAGCTGTATGAATGAAAATGAAAGAATAATTTCTGGCGTCATCCAGCTAATGATAGCATTAGCCCCAGGGCGCCGGCTAAAGTAAGGTAATTGACGGAATGTGATAGAATATTCGCGAGAAGTATTTTTGCATAAAAATATATTTAAAATTATGCATAGCATAGACTTTAAATGTTTGAATGTTCAACAAATACATATCTATTTCTTTAACCTTTCAAGAGTTCTTAATATATGAGATATATTTCATGATCTCATGCATTTGAGGATATAAAAGCTTCAGTTGATCATTATATAAGTTTCTTGAAATATGAATAGTTTTCAAGTTTAAGTGAGCGAAAACGTTCTGACAAAATATCAGTTTTTTTCTCGGGGATTCTTAGCAAGATTGTTTGAGTTTTGAGACTTTGGGGTGGTTTTGGTTTTTTGTTTTCTTATTTAGGGGTGAGTTTCGGAATTTCAAAAAGTGGCGCTCGGGAGCCCAAAATTCACTAATTCAGACCGTACAAAAAAATTGATTTTTGAGGAATTGGGGGTGCTAGCTTTACCAACCCTTATTTTGAAACCTTCATTTCGGGGGTATTGTGGTACAAAAAAATGTTTTTGGTATCACTGAAGAGCCCAAAATTAGCCCAAAACTATGGCGCAAGAATTTTTGAGTTTTGAGAATTTGGGGTGGTTTTGGTTTTGGTTTTCTTATTTAGGGTGAGTTTCGGAATTTCGAAAAGTGACGCTCAGGAGCCCAAAATTCTCTTGTTTCGAGTGTACAAAAATTTTTGAATTTTGAGTAAGTGGGGTTGCTAGCTTTCCCCAATTTAAATTAAAAAAAAATTTTTTTTTTACCAGCCTCAATTTGAAATTTTAATTTAGGGTGGGTGTAGAATCAAAACGGTTGAAAATTGCTTAGAAAGTTGGGACATATATTACAATTTCGAGCAGCAACGACGAAAATAAGATATGTATGGGACGTGGCTGTAGAAAAGTTAAAAAACATCTACGTATTCACTATATGGAAAATACAAAATCCGTAAAACATTGTTTGAAGTTGTTCAATATTAAGTCTTGAAGGCTAATGGATTGAGGAAAGCTTAGACATTCTTGAACAATACAATCACTATTCACGGGGAATACGAGTTCAACATTTTTCTTAAATTTTTTATTTACCAAGATCTGTACACATTTGTTGTATGGAAATATGACAAAGAAATCTTGCTGCCCACCATTCATTAAAATTGTAATGCATTAACTTACATAAATATAACCAATGAGTTTTAGTGAAAGAACACGTGTCAGACGTTTGCTAGATATTGCGTTTAGACACACTCAGAAATCTTTGTATTTACACCACTCTTCGAACTCATATTTTCTCGAAGAGAAAATATCGAATGCTTTCAATAGATCGATTATGTCGAAAATAGTAAAGCGAGTAAACATCTGGAGCCCACGACCATTCATTAAACGCAAAATTGGTCGATTGATTGTTGATTGATTGATGATTCCGGGCGCGTCAACAGCTACGGTCTTTAGTTCAGTAAGTGTAGTGCACGTTTTCACGCGTTATGTGGCGGTGATCTCCCATTGGCTGGCGAGATCCGGCGCCGACCTACCGTCGGCTAGTGGGGTCTCCCCCTTACCAGGACTCTCCCACCAGCGGGGCACCGCCCCAGTCGGGACAAGCTCTTAGCTCCCGACCGGTCTCCCGGAATATGTGGTAGTGTAGTGCATGTTAGTGTAAGTGCGTGCGTAAGGGGAGAGGATAGGACAAGGAATGGGAAGGACAGATCGCGCGCGGTCCGTGGCCCGTTTGATAGGGTACTGCTCCGGCATTCATTTAGTGTTGATCGGAGAAACCACGGAAAACTACCGATCAAAGCAGTCGTCCGCTAGAATTCTTCTCCAGACAGCGACTGAATTCGACCTAGCTGAAAAACTAGTGTCGAAACTCCTGCCACCGTCAGGACTCGAACCCTAAAGCTTTCCAGTTAGTGGCGCTGCAATGACAGCAGGTGATGCGCTGAGCCACCTCTCCCGGTACGAAAATGGTCGAGAGCAATGCTCAAACTTCTTTCTTAACTTAAACTCGAAGGGTTTTAAAAATAAATATTTTTGCAATTTCTAAATGTAAGAGTTTTTATTGACACTATATCATATATTTAAATGCACTTTCTTTTATATGAGCAAAAAAAAAATTTTCAGACATTTTCCATTCAGACATTCACTTATACAAATCAATCGATTTTCGAAATACAAAATATCATGTAACTTCTCCAGGGCCGGTTTAACGACCTGCTGGGCCTGGGCACTTTTATCATACGGGCTCTATGTTATTAATTTTTCTACTTTTTTTCAAGACATTGTTAAGCGTGTGATGTGTGAAAGAAAGAACTTTAACCCTCTTCCGATTACAATTTTTTTAAAATCGATCCTTAGCGAAACATGGCTTTGTTAATCAATACATAGACAATACTGTACATTGTAAAAAAAGATCTAAAATTAAAGTACATCAATACTCGAATCCAGTTACGAGTACTCTGAACCAATTTGAGAGGGACATTTGTAAGTTTTCTATTATATAAATTTATGAAATTGGACTTAAAATA
Source organism: Teleogryllus oceanicus (assembly GCA_964035755.1). Classification (NCBI taxonomy): domain Eukaryota; kingdom Metazoa; phylum Arthropoda; class Insecta; order Orthoptera; family Gryllidae; genus Teleogryllus; species Teleogryllus oceanicus. The sequence continues at coordinate 177,425,109 of CAXIVR010000003.1, forward strand.
ATAATTCAGTGTCTAGTAGACCTGAAGTCCAAAAAGTCTGTGCTTACAGTTTAAAAGAAATATTTTTCATATTATTTAATACATATAAAAAAGTTTGAAAACAATATATTTATTCAAAAGCTTTTATTATTTAAAATATTACTAAAAAATATATACCAGATATTAACTAAATCAGGTCAAATTCTGCTGGATGATTCAAAATGTTTGAATCTTGCAAATAAAATTGAAATAAATATCTTAATTTTTAAAATATTAAATTATAAACCTTTAATAAAATGATCATGTGATTAATGTTCAATTTTCATTGAAATTTGTTTATCTAATCAAACGTTTACGCAATAAATTCCGTGGTCATTTTGTAATAATAATTTTAATACTAATAATAGTATTTATATTGAAATATGCCCCACATTGACTGGTGCCAATTTGAAACAAGCCCCACTTGGAGGGACATTTTGAAACTTAATTATTACTAATAAATGTAATTTGGGCGCCAGGAAAAGGTTACACTTGAAATCTATTGATTCCTAAGTAATTTAAATATCTCTCCTTACAAAATTATGTTGTGCTAGCTCAGTTAATTGGGGTTCGAAGTTCATAATTGTTGCTACTTTCTCTGCAACCAATTATTCAATCTGCCATCCATACAGAGTGGCGATGACTCTGAAAATATTATTAAAATGCAAAAAGTGATAATCAGTTTTTTTAATTTATTATAATATAATAAAAAATGAATCAAGCTTTGGTCATGACCAGTTTTCTCTATATTACAATAGATATAAAACCTTGTTATTCATTCGTGGGTCTTCGCGCGCTCTCCACTTCTTCGTTCGATGGCGCCCCGTAGAACCTTCTCCGTCGGCGCAGCAGAATCTTGCTCCTGGATAAAGTCCTCACCTAATGTCCGTGATCTGGTTCCAAATTCTCCCGGCGATACTATTATAATCCGTGACTTCCCTCACTAGCGTCTCGGGTGGACGCCTAGACACGTATTTGCTTCCTATAAGATCGTTCTATCCTAATATAAGAAACGATAGTTAATTTTATACAACTGTCAATTACAGTCTTTCCTCGACCTGGTAAAATATATCAGGAGACGACCCGCTCATCACCATGTTGCTCGAGCGAATAAATGTTCTTCTAAAATCTCGGAAGCATCCGAATTTTATATCTTTTTCTTTTGTCTCTCAAAACAATGCTTATTCCGCCTCTGCCTTGTCATTTCAACCTAACGAAAATGATCGTTAACGCCGGTTGTTTATTTGTCACATAGCGGCCCCCTTGAGATCGTCTATTGACATCCCTATATGCTTTGCAATTTTTATTTTATTTCGAACGGAATCTTCTATGTAACTTTCTGCTGCAGAAGAAGAATGACATCCACCGTGTCGTTTGACAGTTAAAATTCAGCTCCACTATCAGGGAAGTAGCAGCCGTTCGTCTAAAGCAAGGGTGTCCAACTTGCAAGGTCTTAAGGGCCACAAGTAAAATCTTTAAAATGGTTGCGGGCAGTACCTGACTTTGACTTATGTGGGCCCTAGGCTATCAAATATTTTAGCGCCCTTTCAATTTGCTTTTTTTACATTAAAGCTATTTACAATATTTTGAATAAAAAAAATTGTTTTACGATATTTGTCACCGAGCAAATGTGTACGTATTAATAATTGATTGTACGCAGGACGTCATTTATAAAATTGGGCTCCGAACGCGCCCCCAAATTAATGATTAAATTAATAGAATAGTTGAATATTTATATTAAAATTTAATAATTGCACTACACTACCCTACCACACTAAAAAAATCTATCAATCAACTCAAGTATAGGCTCACAATGTTGTGACCCCCACATAGATACAAGGAACTTACACTTCGACTAAACCTTTGGCGGGCCGCAGTAAATATCATTGCAAAAATTGTCCATTTATGCCACTTATAAAATGTTTCTCAACACTTTTTGCACTCCATGAAACAAGGTGGCCGACGTCTGGTTTCGCTTTTAAAACGAAGTGGTCACATGGTTCGTGACGGAAACTAGTGCTGTGCAGAACGCGCAAAAATCGGTTCACCGGGGGAGCCCACCCATCTCTTTCCACATGGGAATATCGGGAGGGAAACTATATAGTCAACGTGCGAACGGAAGTAGCACCCTTGGATGCTGTTTCCCATTTAAAGCTCTGATCATTTAAACACACATTTGGCACACGCTAGTTACGAGGCGAAAATTGTAAAATAGGTATTTTTAAATAGAAATGTTGAAAAAACAAATTTAGTGTAGACTGTTTATAAACAAATGCGTGATCCCAGTTATTGAAGAAAGTGACAATGATTAATTATCTATGATTGTCTAATTGTCAATTATTAAAACATCTACTACTGCGTAATTTGATTTATATTATAAACTTAAATGATTAATATACCCCAAACCGAGTAATTTGATTTATATTAGAAACAATAGATACATCGAAAAACAAAAGGGGTTTGATCATTTTATTTCGATAACATAATTACTTTCCACATAAAACAAACATTTGTCTGCAAAAAGTTCCAAATCATCCTAGTAAGCAAGAGCTTTCAATAATTTTAATATAAGCTGTTTAAACACTGGTGAAACAAGTTTTTCCGATCACATTTTGGCGCGAATTTCAAATTTTTAAACTGAAAAATTGGTTTTAATTTTTTTTTCACTGCCGTTTAAATTGCTGTTCAAAACCGTTTACTATTTTTTAAAAGTCTGAAAAAAATATATGTTGTAGAATGTCATTACCCACATTATAGGGAGGGGGGAATTGAGATTATTCCAACGTTATTACGTTGAAAATGAATTTCAAAAATTTATTTTGTTCTATATGAATTTGGCGTCAAAATTCGTTGACAAAAATACCTTTAAATTGAACTATGTTTCCCCATCTCTGCAATTTTTTCAGCCTGGTACAAGCAATAAATGCTGAGAAAAAATAAAACATTTCTCGTTGTTCCTCTGCAATAGATTGCCCTAGGAAGCTGATTTTTTGTGAATCTACGTCATTTTGTATTCTCTTTCATACGAGCATCGCGATTATCGATTTGGTTTGGGGGCAGTTTTCACCCCTTATTCGGTTATACCCTCTGCATCTGGAATATTTAAAAATGAAGCAATTTCCTTTGAGATCATTCCAAAAGTATTTATTCATATTGTTTGAACTCTGCACCGTCCATTATTATAAAATAGAAATAATTTCCATTTGTTTCACATGTTTGGGGCGACGTGAAAAATATTGTCGACATTTTTCAACGTAATTAACGCGACCTGTGTCATTAACGATTGTAAATTTTCACACAATTGTTTCTTTCTTTCTAAATTTACATCCAATAAATTTCCTTCCTCTTTAATGTTGGACACCTCTCACGTCTGCAGGCACCACAGACACCAAATATCACAACAGCCTGAACACATTAACATTTTATTGTCCGTAAATTGTATGCTATTAGTCAACATTTTAAAGACATAATACGTTAATTTACTACACTTGCCTTCATAAGAAGGTATTTCACATCTGGTGCCTCCGTGAGGAATCTATTAATTTCTTCTTTGCTGAATAAGTGTAATTTTTCGGCAAAATGCCTTAATTTTTGGATTTTATAAAATCAATTAATTTTTTATAATTAGAAATGTCTAATTTTCCTTAACATGCAACGTCATCAATATTGACAAGTATTTTTTTTATTTTTATTTATTTATTTATTTTACGTCAAAAAAGCAGTTCAAAACTGCGTATGACGTGCTATGGGGAAAAGTGAATTGTGTGCACATTTTCAAAATTCTGTGATCCCTACACTGTCATATACTACTTAAAATTGAAAAAAATAAAAAAATAAAATAAAATAAATTAAAAAATTTAAAAAAGCTCCCATGTAATAAAATCTATTTTCAAGGATAAAAAGGCAATAAATTTTGGCTCTTATCCATGTTGTCCTTCGGAATAATACTTCCTGCCGCAACAACATGGAAACGAAAATTGAATAATTGTATTTCCCATTGAATTCTAGAAGACGTGCACAGAAAATGAAGTTACATTTATGTCCAGAAGCAAAACAAGGGGCCATCTCAGCATTTATTTATTTCTTTATTTTACGTCAGAAAAACAGTTAAAAACTGCGTATGACGTGCTATGGGGAAAAGTGAATTGTGTGCACATTTTCAAAATTCTGTGATCCCTACACTTACTCATATACTACTTAAATTTTGAATTTTTGAAAGGGAGAAAAAAAACAAAAACTCCCATGCAATAAAATCTATGTTCAAAGATAAATAAGCAATAAATTTTGGCTCTTATTACTTCCTGCCGCGACAACATGGAAACGATAATTTGAGTAATTGTATTTCCCACTGAATTCTAGAAGACGTGCACAGAAAATGAAGTTACATTTATGTCCAGAAGCAAAACAAGGGGCCATCTCAGCATTTGCTCAATGGATCAGGGAAACTGGACGAAAAACCTGATCGAGATGGGGGTCATTGACCCGGAAGCTGTAGTACAATAGTTGTTACAGGTTGTTTATACTCATTTATACAGTCCAAATGGTAAATAATGCATTATGTATCATTGTTAAAATTAATGTTACTTTTCTTGTTATGCTCAGTATAGTCTCTAATTGTATAGAAACAGTTATGCAGCAGAAACGCATTTGCTCAAAAGTATGGCCTTAAGCAGGAGGTTGTGACACTAGCTGACTATTAGATCATAAAATATTTGACATGAATAAATGAAATGTATTTCATGTATACAAAATGTCTTAACATATTATAAATGTAAAAAAAGTCAGTTGTAATAACCCGTTCTAAAAAATAAGCCGTCGAAACTTTTTCCGAGTCACTTCCGAAGTGACTCTTTTTTCTGCTTTCCAAGATATGTATAAAGTATATTCTCTCTCATTCATTTCTTTACTTTTATTCGAAACTGTACATAGCTTCGTCCGTTTCTTGTAATATTTCATCTGGAATGCTTTCAATGTCTTCCATTTTCAATATTATTAGTCACTATAGTAATCGTACGTACACAATGCTTGGCCCACTAAAATTGGCCTTTTTCAGAAGTAATACGACGTCAAAAATATGCCTCGAAGGTGAGTTTGAATTTCGCAACATACAATTATTCTTAAATGGGAGCGATAAAATGTTGAACGTAACACACATAAAGGGGTATAACTGCACTCATGGTAAATAAGAAAACTCGCTCCTATAGTCTCTCGTTTTCTTGAACATACCACTTATACCATGGTGGAAATTATTTCCACCATGACTCATACAACTATTAGCAGAGGACTGACTATTAGTATACTCCTCTTTATATTATACACGCGCGTTTTCTTGAGCCCCGGAATACTTACCCCTATTCCTTTGCCAACATTAGTTGAATTAAGAATAAATGGCAAAAACGAGCATTGTGGACAAAATCTGATTACCAGAAATGTTCGCTCCCATGTAATAGAAACCATTTTGCATCGAAAAACGAACTAATATTTTATATAAAATTCCTTCTGAAAATAACCAAACTCCCCACTCCTCGCGCAAGGAACGATGGGCTCAAGAAAACGTGCGCGGATAATGCATTCGTTTCGTTAATTACTATAATTAAACAATGTAGTTCCTTTTCTGAATTCTGATTGGTAGTTGAGGAGTTTTAATTACACGCATACTATTAACGTAGAGATAATCAATGATTTTTCGTGAAATTATTGAACATATTTACTTAACTAAACGAAAAATATTGTTTAAATCTGCGTATCCAATATTGTTCCAGGTGCTCTTTGTCACTTTTAGTGGACTAAAACCATTTTACAAAATGAAACGGGGTGTATCGATATCTGAACTCGATGCCTTGACGACTGGAAGCGATTCCTTGACGAAGTTTCAAAATTATACTTGGGTTGTCGCATGATCGGGACCGCAACAAGGAGTGCTGCAGATCAAGCGATTCTAGCGGCAGGACTGAGAATGACTCAGAAGTCGTGCCGAATTCCATCTTGGAGACACTACTCTCAGCTGCCACGTTAGAAAAACCTAAGTATATTTAGGTTTAGTATTTTTTTTTTAGTTCGTATGCGTCAAGGAGGTTGTAGTATTATAACCTCCTTGATATACGTATACTCTCTGATATGTGATTGGATCTTCACTCCCTCTTAACTCTCATTGGCTCTACGTGGATCGCGCGTTCATCAAGACGCTTCCGGGATCATAAAGATCGCAGATTGTTTGTGAATCTGGTAATTCTGGCTGTTACGTTTTGAAAGAATGAGTGTGAATTAACAGCAGTTGGGTTGTCATATATTTTAAAATTTTCTAGGTACATTATTTACCATTTCAGTGCGTGATGGATAATGAAGTGAGGAATGAAATTGAAATATTGAGGTTATGTCCAGAAAGCGAAGAAACTTTAAATGATTTGGCTTCGACTTTTATTAAAACTTTAATTACACCTAAAGAACGCATCCGAGAAAGAGAACGCGAAAAAGTAGAAATGATAATGGTGTGCTTTTATTATTTCTCTAAGTGAGTTATTGTGCACTTTTTAACTGTTTCTTGTCAAGTATAATTTGTTTCAGAATTGGGGCCGTAGAGTCATCAAATTTGGAAGTTGTTTGGGGTTTAGTCAGTCCAGTGGCATTGAATCAATTGAATCTTTGTACAGATGTGAGGGAACTGATTTTACGGAAGGTCTTCAATATTTTAAAGATGTGGATGATTGTTTACATTTAGGAAAATATATTATTATTTCCTGTTTAAGCAGTATTCAGAAAAATCGCTTGTTAACCCAAATAATTAGAAATATTGGTCATCAGTCTTCAGAAACTGAAGAAGTGAAGTTGTTTTTCTGTGAACTGTGGAATATGCGAGGTACGTTCTTGTCTTTTTGAGATTTGTTTTTGTTTGATTTTTGTTTTTTTTTGTTTTGTTTATTACAAGTTGAAGTATGAAATGAATGTTATGTCAATATGTTGCAGATGAAGTCCCATTAACTTCTGAAACCCTTGAAAAACTGATTCATGTCTTTCCCTTCTGTGTGGAACAATATTTAATGGACACAGTTGAGAAGGTGGTTTCAGACAACAACTATGATAATGTGGATTTTCTGTTTAATTCAGAGATGAATGCATTTTGTAAATTGTGTTCGACATCATCAAAAATATTTCAAACTGCAGTTACTATTTTACACGAATTTCTTTTGATGTCTGATGTAAATAAATGTTTGGCATATTTTATTACAAAATTTATTAATTGTGTAGAATATTGTTGCAAAAATGGTGATTTTTTGGAGTTGTTCCCTCATGAACTGAGAATTTTAATAATATTTTTGCAAATTCATCCATCCTTGTATCACAATGAGTTTGTTGATAAACACTTCACCAAGAAAAATGCATTGAACACTTTGACTCGCTTTATTCAGTGTAATAGAAGAATTGGCGGTGCACTTCTGAGCTATTACCCTGAATGGCTACTGTATATTTTACAACATAGTGTAGATCAAAACATTTTTGAATTGATTCCAAGAAATAAAAAACATGGAGTAGAGAAGGAAGCCTATTTGAAATACATATTGCAATCAGTAGTATAATATTCAAGATGTTTTTGTAAAGTACCTTTTATTGTTTTGTTATTTTCTGTTGAAGATGAAGGAAAATGGGTCTCTATTAGGAATGAACTTGCATTCTAATTCATTCTGATTTTAATTATTTTTAGAAGTGCTTTTTCCTCCAATATTTAATTTTTATTATGCAGAGAAACTTATAATGTTTTGAGAAGACTTAAACTGGCTTTACTGTGTCCTCATTAAACTCCCTTATGTGTCATATAGTTGTGGGCTGAGTCTGAGTGATTTTAGTTTTTAAAATTGGAAGTCAAATCTTCACAAACAAAAGTATGTAACAGTAATAAGAAATTATAATGAAAAGAAATATTTGTATTAAACTGACTTAAACCTTCCTTCTTACTTTTGGACATCACTGTGTATATTAAGATGAATATCGCCAATAAACATTGTTAACGTCTGTTGGGATTACCATAAATGCTCCACCTTTCTTCTATTCTTAAATAGGGTTTTACTATCCACCCTCTCCATGTATAATACACTAACAATGACTCAATTTTTAACAATTTACAAGAAATCATTGTCTCTGCTACTACCGTGAAGGGATCCATCAAGCAGCTTTAAGACGGAAAAAATGTAAGTTTCCATATTTATGACTAATAAACAGAATACTTCAGAACCCATGAAAATCATGCGTAACTCAGACATAATGTGTCTTTGGCTCTTAATGTTTCTTTGGCTCTTAAACCTGGCTTTGTTGCCCAGTGGGACATGACTTTTGTGGAACAAGCATGGTTATGTGGCAAGTGGCATGCAGTATTTAGCCATCGCCACCCAGCGGACAGACAGGTCTTTCAGTTTACTTGATTAAGTATAAACACAATGCAACTTTCAATCAGCAGAATGTCAGTTTAAGTTGGGATTCAATTTATTGAAGGAATGTCAACAAGTTCAGAATATGTTCTCATTTTTTTACATCTTAGTAATTAATAGTCTCCATAGAGGGCTTCAGTATTCTGATGGTCTTCTGAGTTTTGGAAAAAGTAAATTTCTCTGTGATTGGTCAAACACTAGTATTATAATGAAGTTTTATCATAATGACTATCATGAACTCGAGCTGCTGCCATCTAATAGGAGATGTGAGATACAATGAGTGTAGAATTTTACTTCGGATACTATGAAATATTATTTTTGTTCACAAATAATTTTTATGGAAAAGAACTTTTGTATAAGTTTTTATAATTATATTTTAAGAGTTTACTTGTAACATTTATTATAAATTATAATAAAATTGTCATACAACATTACTTTTTATTTAGAAATGAATGCATGAATTTTCCAAGCTTTTATTAGCAGTTCAACTAGAAGTTAAAGGATTCTTTATGTGTTTGGAATGAAAAAAAAATTTCGGGGGCCTGGGGCAACTACAGCACTGGCAGTGTATAAGTTCACTCGCCACATGCAGGTCAGGTGACCTGCTCCAAAGCAATCAGCTTGCGAGGATTTGTTTCTTTTCTTACAGCCAGGGTTCAGTGTTGCTGCTCGTCTGACTCTCACAGAGGCCATAAGATTTGGCTTTGGCAAAGGTTATGAACACAATATCAAGATGTGTCACAGCCTGTCAGTAAGTGCTAATGTTTTGAGATTTAACTTGTCTTTGATGTAAGTGGTGCCTTGTGCGTACTAATGTGTGGCAACAGCACACCGAACTGTCAGAGTTGCTTATATGCTGCTGGTACTATAGCCCCAGTCCACCACCCCTTTCCCCAAATCATGAAACTCGTTTTTGGCAAGTAAACAGCCTTTTCATTCAGCTCTCTCAACAACGGTCTGCATGCAAAGAAGTAGGCTCTCAAAGTACATAATAAAGTTACCCACAAATGGAGACATTTACGATCATGCACAATAAAATATCAATGTTAGCTATGTAGTATATGTTTATTCTTGTTGGGTTCACAACTGTCACATAATATTGTGTGATAACAATTTTCAATCATTTGAATACCCAGTGTTAGGCAGTATTTAAATACTTGCATTTGAAATAATACTTTAAATACATTTTGTGTTTGAAAAACTATTTTTGAGTTTTTTTTACATGTTCTTTAGAGAGTCATTTAAAAACATAAAATAGGTGTATTAAAAAAAAGAAATACTTAAAATTCTTTAAATCCAGATGAAGATAATAATGGGGATACTTTCTTTTTGCTTGATTCTGCTAGTGAATGGACCTCATTGAAACAAAAATAAGAGCTCCTTTCGGCTGTTAAACTTGAATTCTCTTCATTATTAAATGATAAATCTAAATCATTAAAAATGCTGGACAATAATCTGACAATAAAAAGTGCTTATTCCTTATAACAGCTAGTTCATGTTTATCAGCACCAATTCAACAACTATTTTCTTTTGTGGATTTTATACATTTGCAACCAAGGGGTCCATTGCCTGATGATTTGTTTGAAAAACTAGTCATTTTAAAAGGAAATGCCACATATTTGAGTTAAACATTCTCTCGATATCTCTTTACATTTGGTGTGAAGGTACAAGTGTAAGTGTTTTGTATTTGATAAGTATAAGTGATAGTGTTTTGTGAAAGTACAAGTAAAAGTGTTTTATTTGAAAGTTTTTAGTATTGTTCAGAAATTTCCTGTCAATTAGTAATTTATTGTAATTGGCTTACAATTATGGTTGCAAAAAAAACCTAAAAATTTTAGTGTGTGTTTAAATACTTATTTACAAAGCTTTTTAGCGAAGTATTTAAGTACTAAATTTTAAGTATTTTGCCCAACCTTTGTGAGTAGCTTAGTAAAGCAGAACCAATGTAAAATTCATTTCTGCCAACTTCATCTGTCATGGTTGGCAATGATTTTACTCTGAATCTAATATTTCTGACAGATTTTAGGCAGACGAAGAAATGTATTTTGTGATAATTTTTATTGTGAAATTTGTAGATTTTAATGTATAAACTATGTTATCATACTTAAAACAACAAAAAGTAGAAATATTTTGTGTTGATAAGGAACCCTTCAGTTTTCATTCTCAAGATGTATTGTTGCAGAATTTCAAAATAATGATGTGGAGAAACTCATTCTAATTGTCAAAAAATGCCTTTTACAAAATTCATTGTTTTCTGTGATGTATCTCATTAATAATATATTGTTGACTATGCATCCTATTTAATCGTTTCTATAGTACTTCCAAAATTCGTAATTAAATTTGCACAAAAAATTCTAAATTCTTAGTAATGTAATTGGTAAGCATTTTTGTTGTGGGTATGCTGGCTGATGTGTTGATGACATTATTAATGTATGAAAAAATTGACATCATCTCGGATTTATTTTTGAAAAGTGACATTGTGACATTTAAAGGCTTGCCAACAGCAATCTAAACTTGTATGCAAGAATTTTTATTTAAATAAATGATACAATTAATAAAATCTAACACATGCCACTTAAGTAATTTTATTTCTAAAAGGAAGATTTAAAACAGTATCTTCTTGTTATTAGCATGGCATTATATTTAGAATAAAAGATATCTTTAACATTTTAAATTAGTGGGACTTTGCTGTGTGGGAATATTTGTGCTGTTGAAAACTGCACTTAGAATTTAACAGCACTACAGAAAAAAATGTATATTTTCATCGTCATCAGATTAGTACTTTGAGAGAGATGATAAGGGAAAGTTCAAGCAAAAAGTTTTGGAAAATGTAAATAGAGGTACTTTTCTTGATATTACTCTCTCAGTTTTAAACATTTCTAAAATCTCATCTTTAATATTTCTTCTGGTTCTGGAAATGGATTGGTTCCCAAATCATATCGTAAAGATGGGAAGTTAATGTTCAAACTATACAATTTATTTATAAAAAAATAATTATTGCTAAATCATAAACATAGTAATCTGTGGAAAAGTTCTGTTTCATTGATTTCATTCAGAAGAAGAGGCAAAATGTGTCAACTGTTGATTTTCACCGTTTGGGATTTTTACCTATCATGCAATGTTTTTTTTAAAAAAGAAGATTTTAATACTAAAACAAAAATGCACTACAGTGATTATTAATATACATCAAAATTCAGTCTTCTTTCACTGATACGTTGTCACAAACTCAAAAATTAATTCAAGTCAATATAAATTGAAATTATAATCAAATTTTGATTTTTTTTTAGTAATTAATGTGAATTACCTTCTAATTTTTCATGAATTTTTGGGTTCTTACTTTAGGAATATGTACCAGACTTTCATTCCAAATCAGATTTTTCAGAAATATTTTTTTTTTTGGAACTTTCTCAACCAAGACAATAGATACTCAAGAGCAATTTTTTTTCCATTATCTTACTATTACTTCACTAATTTAAAATCCAAATATTACAAAACATTTCCAAGTATTAAGAATCAATTTTAATTAAGTTTCTTTTTTTTGCAGAATTGAAAACTGGCATTGGTTATGTTTGAAAGAATTAGTACTTGTTTGCTCTTTGTAGATCCATATTAATCATGACAGAACACTACTATGAAACTGTTTACAGAAGAGATTACAAAGGTCTTCGTGGCTGCCGTGCAACCACGTATGCATTTCCTCCATAAAATTGTGTTTATAATTGTTATTTCCAGTGATATTGTATTTACTTCCAGTATTATTTTTTTTAACTTACCTTATAGTTGGGATGCAGACAGACAAGATATTTTTTCTTACGATGCATGCTTATATAAACCAACAATTGCTCCAGATGCAGTAAGTTCTAAAATTAAAGAACAATAAATTTTCATAAAAAATATTTTTTATTACTTCTTACTAATTTTTGAAAGTCCTTTTATGTCTTTGATCAATTTTATTCTCAAGATAGCAATGATCTTGAATCATTTGGTCACACAATAAAGATTTTGTCCCTTGAAGTAGTTATATTTGATTCATAATGAATTAAATGCAGTAACAATAGGAAGAACTTGATGTAGCCCTAATGTTTTGGTGAAAAGGGAGAGATAATCTAGATATGTCCAGAAGTAAAATAGAGACATCTCAGCATTTACTCTGTTGATCAGGAGAAACTGAATAAAAACTCTCATTATAGGATATTAGCATTAAATTTCATCTAGAATTCAATTGAAATACATTATTCATAATAGACATTCTGTGAAAAAAAAAGAAGAAGAAGGCTTAGAAAATTCATTTCTTGTTTCCACTGTTTACTAGCATTTCAATTCTCTTTTAACATAGAACTAAAGAAAGGAAAGAATTTTGGCCATTTTAGACATAAACATTTTTTTTAAACCTTCTGTTCTTTGGAAAATTGATTTGTCAGACCTTGGATGATTAATCCAACAAGATAGTAAAATCAAATCAAATGTGATATGAAAAATGAAGTTGTGTTTTTTGAAGGCAAAAACCAGTTGGTGTAAAAATAATTAATTGATGGATCTGCAGTAATTTGTGAACAAAATTTGGTTATACTCTTTTTATCTAAATGAAAAGTGACAATCATCAGAGCATTTGATGATAATGGTTGAAGAAAGAGAATTTTCGCATATTAAGTTGAAATCTTAAATTGAAGATAAATTTGTATTAGCACTTAAAAAGGTAAGAAATTAATCTGTAGACTATGAACCAATGCTTCTAAAAGAATTATGCAGCTGCTTAATTAGAGAATAATACAAAATGTAAAGTTGACTGAGAGTGAGATTGTTGCAGGCACAATGTTGTGGAAATGCTGCAGAAGTAATTGATGCAGCTATGAAAGACAGATATAGAACAGTTTCACAGGTAGACTATACTCCAGGTAAAAGTGCAATATGTAAAATATAGCATTGTTTGCATACACTTTGAAATTATATTTAAATAACATGCAATAAATGATAAGTAAAATAATTAATTATAAGTATTACAGTTAGTACTATTTTCAGATAACATGAATTTATTAAATAGTTTAAGATTTAAATTTGTTTGAGGGGAAGTAAATGTTTTACTGTTATAATAGGCAAATTGGAAATATTGAAAAGGCCCATAGGAATGAAGGCACTGGATACCAGCTTTTTATTAATTCAAGCTACAGCTCGTGAAACATACAATGCTCATTGTAAGAAGGCTGTGAGGCCTCTGGTTACAGCTAGACGACGTAAGTACATTTTGTAAAATTATTTATTTGATTTGGTTGAATTAAAGAGGGTTATTTATATTTATTTTTACTGATATTCATTCTTTCAGAAAGTGCTTCTCTGCATTTTAGTATTGTGTCGTAATATTAACATTGATATTTCTCAATTGTTAATTCTTGATATATTTATTTTGCAACTAATATTTTTGATTTTGATTGCAGTGCATCTTAATGATTATTTGCTCCTATTCTTGAATGTCAAAGAATCACATAAAATATTTGTGAGGTGTCAATCCAATTTATAACATTAATGAGACACTTTTATTCACAACACATGTTGACATGACTACCATACAATTATTACTGCTTCATTAACATTATCACAGTTTGGCCAACTTATCAATGCCAACCTCAGACTATTGAATTAGAAGTACATAATGTAGTTATACTATCCATAAATTTTTAATTTCCCATATATTAGCGTAATGGGAGTATATAGAATGTAGAGAATCGATTGCTTACTATCTTCTATCGCTATAGAATCTATTATGGCTTCTATACAGAAAAAGAAAAATAGATAGAGGAAGAATCATGTAATGCTGGACGAGAAAACAGTGAATTTTTGGAAAATGGATAGCTCTGGCGGGAAGTCATTTCCTGCTCTCCATTTGTGAATTTATTTCGTAATATTAATAATAGATATAATTAATTTTTTTAATTTTAAAACTGGTTTATGAGTTTAAATTAAAATTATTTCTGTCAAAAAATGTTGTAGTTCAGTGACAAACTAGCTGTTCTACAACAGCACATACTTTCCCACATTATTTGTAATGGCTACACAATATGAACCTGGAAAAGTTATTTCAACCAGCAAAAAATTTTTTCTCCACACTGGGATTCAAACTCATGTTCTTGAAAGTTAATTTCTTTCATTTTAACCTTACATTACCAGCCTCACAGCTTAACTATACTTTCCTAATGCTTTAAAAATGTAGTGATGCTCCAACAGCACATACTTTCCTGCATTTTTTGTAACTTGCACATTTCGAAAATTCAGTGTCAATGAAAATGAGACTTCCATAATTTTTTTATTGCCATTGCCTCTATTTGAGGATAAAATTAAAGAAAAAGGTTTGTTTTGTTTTTTTCAAAATATTATGGACAACCTTTTTTAAAGATCTAATTTTGAAACAGATTTCAATAAGGAAAGAAATGCCTATCAATTGGAATATTGTACTATTCCAATGAAAAAATTCTTTGCAATTTTTAAAAATACAGAATTCACAAAAGATGTTACGTGCACTATTTTTATAATCATACTTTGCTCTATTTGAGAAAAGATTAAAGAAACTAGGGGTGCTACAGAATGGTATAAACTTTCTTGTAGTAAGGTTTTCTAATTTCCTTGGTATGGTCTTGCTCCATTCTCAGGCTAGTGGTAGTGGCACAATTTAATATGATAAAAGTTCATTTTAGTATATTCTTTTGTTTTTTCAAAAATTACACAAGTGTAATTTTTGTAAAATATCTCTCACACTGTTAATATGCACAAGTCCATTGATTTGTATGCATTAGTACATTTATGAGTGAGTGTTCTTCAAATGAAATTTTTAGAAAACTCAAGAGATTCCCATGAAAAAGAGCTTCAAATTTTGCATTTACAATAACGCTTAATGCCATTTTCTTAAAAACGGCTCCAAATTTTTCAATGAAAATTGCTATTTAGGACGAGGTTTTTGCTTTCTTTAATATTCTTAAAATAATATTTCGGTTTACTGTTTGTAATTTGAAAAGTTGAAAAATCTTTGAAAAATACTTGCACTTTTTCGATACTAGAGTCCCAATATACGAGTTCAGCTTTAGTTATGGAGAAAAATCGCCGATTTGTGCCGCAGCATTGCAATACTATCTCTTTGCTACTACATAAGTACATAGTGTGGTAAGAAAACTAGTGGTGCTTCAGAATGGCACAGACTTTCTCGTACTAGTGTCCTATTCTATTTACCTATTATATTTATTCATATAAATATACCTCCTCCCCTCGACAATTTCTAGATCCGCCCTTGATTTGCCCTTGGCTCGATGTGTATGCCATTGTTCTGGTACAAGATTTGAAATGCCCCCACGCCTCAAACTCAATTTGTTCACAAACAAATCTTTAAAAAAGATCACATGTTCAAATTTTCGAAAATATGAGTAGTTTTGTGCGTAATTTTGCGTGAAGCAGGCAATTTTTAAACAATTTAAAACAATTATTGTTTAAATATGGTTTCAAATTTTTGTCTTGGATGTTTTTCGTATGTAGAAAAGAACAATAAAGAATACGGTGCTGGTCCCATTTTCGGCGAACTCATTTAATTTTAAAAATTGGAAAAGTTAAGAATTTTTCTTCGGCGTCTTCCTCTAACTGCAATATTGAAGATAACCTTTTTTTTCTTGATGAAATATATTCATCAAAAATAAAACTTGAAATAAGGTCATATTAATTTTTTTTCGAAAATAATAGTTTTGCGTAAAACATGCAATTTTTAAACAATTAAAAAAAATACTTTCTCGAAAGCGGCTTAAGTTTTGTAAAAAAATGTTCCTCGTATGTAGCAAAGAACGCAAAGAAAGTGGCGCTGTCTCCATTTTCAACCAACTCTAATTTTCGAAAACCGGCAAAAACGACTAAAAATTAACATCGCAAAAGTACCATTAAATTAATAGGTTTTTGTTCAATTAAATCTTTTAAAAAATCAGTTATTTGTCTGTATGTTTTAAAATATGAGTAGTTTAGCGTAGTTTTGGGTTGTTTCGAATTTGCAAATTAGAATTTCCCGCTCTCCATTTGCTAGTCTTTAAGGAGATCTCAAATTTTAATGCGAAAATGGCACGCCGCGCCGTCATGCGACAGATGGAAATGCTGAGAATTCCTTCTTATTTTTGGAAGATGTTACATCTGCGTGAAATGCAATTTAAATTGTCGAATTTGTGTTGATATATTAGCTTTAAAGCAATTAGTTTTCGCACCTAATGTTCTACGATTTGTAATAAGTTTTAGAAGCGATGACTGAGATGAGGTAGACAGAGGTTGCGATATTATAATATTAGGTAACCGATACAAAGAGCGAGAAAGTACGTGCTGTTATAGCATGTTTGCCAATTATGAACACATTTCATTAGAAATTTCATCTTCAATGATGTAGTTGCATGTGGAGTCTAAAAAAAATCGTTTAAAGCAATCTTCGAAAGTGAGAGGTTTAAATGAATATCGGCTGCCGACTTGGATGGTCGACGGGGATAAGAGCGTGTACTGACAGCGCTTCGGTCCGAAGGGTCGCGAGATCGATTCCTACCTGTGGCATGGTAGTTTGTCCCTTGTCTCTCATGTATGTGTTATCGCGGTGGGCCTCGCGTTCTGCTGATCCCAGATCGGAGGAGCCCGCAAGTGTGTTGGTATCTAGTGTATGATCGAAGTATCCTGTCGGGACGTAAAGGGTAACCCGCAGTCGGCTGGATAAAAGCCCTAGAAAGAAGAATGAAAATCGGACATGTGCAATTTTTATAATATATATTTTTACTAAGCTTTATTGTACAAAACAGTTCTAAATTATTTTCCATAAAAGTTTGAAAATGTCTAGAGGATCCGTGCAATCCCAAAATATTAAAATATTCATTTTAATTTTACAGTAAGATCGATCGTGAAATATTGATTTTGGGGGAAATCCTAGGCATAGTTTAGACTCTTATTGTTTATCACAGCCAGACATGACGTTTTGAAAAAAATCACTTCGGTGTATGTACCGGAAGAGAAATGGAAAGGAAATATCGCGGGTTGTGTGTGTCCCTTTTGTTAGGGGGCCGGCATTCACTTGGTGTTGATCGGAGAAACCACGGAAAAATACCGATCAGAGTAGCCGGCCGCTAGAATTCCCCTCCAGACAGCGACAGTACTCGACCTAGCTATCTGGTTAGTGTCGAAAATCCTGCTACCGTTGGGACTTGAAGGTCCTGGTCAGGGGCACTGCAGTGACGTCAGTTGATGCCCTGAGCCACATCTCCCTTTAAACTTTCTCTATACTTAAAACATATATAAAACTACATATACGAGACAGTAAAAATTAGGTTTGAGAAGAAGGCGAGACCGTCGTAATCGCCAATGTTCCAGTTGCCGTATTAATTGTTCTATTGTTTCAGTTTATGGATTCTACGATCACAAGCTTTGGCACACTGGCGAAACTGAATATGATGGAGTTATAGGACGCACGGGATGGGAGATGCTGAAGAGCGGATACAAAAACGACGCTGAGACTACTCCGATAGCTGACAACGAACTATCAACTATCATGCATTGAATTTAGCGATTAACATTTGGGAAAAATAAGTTTCAATTTTATTTGTTGAGAAATATAACTTTTGTGGATAAACGTGTATCTCTGTAGTTCAACAGTACCTCTTGTCTTCTTATAAAAGAACTTCTAAAAGTTCTTAACAATACCCTGAATGGTTTCGGAAAAACTGCCTCCGTGGGAAAAAAAATGACCAGTTAGTCCGACAGCAGATTTGCACACTCCAAATCCTTACTTTATGACAATGAAGGGGTTTTATTGAATTCCATGTGATTTTAATGTGCACCACAACCGAAAGACCTGTTATTGACATCAATCAGATGAATCCAAGTTTCATCACTGAAAAAGACGTGAAGGTCGTGAAACCCTAGTGGAAAGATGTCTCTAAACTAACGGCAGAAGTGCATTTTCGCGTCCCTCTCTGGTGTCGTCCATTCGGGTGTGAATTGTAAGATTCTCCAGAGGGAGTTTTAAAACGCGAAAGAGGCTGGGGAGAAAGAACGATTCGACGAGTGAAACGTAGAACATCTGCGCTTATTTAGCACGTCTGATGATACCCCACAGAACCTCCTTTCTCGTAGTGGCGAGCATTTAAACGCAGCAACCCCAGCACTTCTTTCAAATGTTGAGAATTAATATTACACTGAACCGAATGTCACATGATCAAAAATATTGCACCCACAGTGTACTCTGCGATCTTTACGCCGACCCACTGCTCGAACCCCAGCTCTGAAATCTTCGCTGAGGAAGGGACCTGCGCGTGCATCTAATTCACTGGGCTAGCGGCAGGCGGCGATCGGGGGAAGCCGCAGCAGAAAATGTACTCAACCCAGCTATACTTCGATTTATTTATAATTAGGGATGTGCTCTTAACAGCTAAACAGTTATTTCTTAACCGTTAACGTTTCGTAACTGTTACCCGAAATAACAGTTATTTCGTTTATCCTGTTATTGGCTGTTGTCGGTTGAAATGCATAGAACTGCAACCTAATGGGCCTAATCCGAACTACAAGCTTTTGTGGCAACCATTTTGTAAGATAACAACTTCACTGCAGCTAATCAATCATGATTTGTCAGTGTTCAAATTATAGATTAATTAATACATAATTCGTCATTATGTATTACACCATGCGCCACAATAGTTGTATATTTTATTGTATACACTACAACAAGATGTTTGTCCTTTAAATGAAGTCCGTCCACTTATATCTGTGCCATTGCTGCTTATGTGAGATCAACTAATATTTCCCTAGGTCCGATAAAATAAATTGAGTAACGGTCAAATAACTCACATTATAATACTTGGTATTCGACAGTCATTAACACTTTAGCTATAGATAAGCAAAAACACTGTTTCTCTTATTATATTTGGCATTCAAAAAATTTCATATTTTATAGCTAACATTATATGAATTACTAATCATCCTTGGCAGTTCATCCAGTCTCCTTCATATCAGCTGCTTCTCTGTCTAAACATGATAGGGAAAGTAGTGCAAGCAAGCGCCGTAAGGTAGCTGCACACTCTTTACGGTGCCCTTTTTTGTTTTTTTTTTTTTTTTTTAATAATTTGTTGCATATACATCTTGACGCAACGCGTCTCCAAGCCCTTAAGGGGCGTTGAGCGCATTCTTTGGAGTAATCCTCCGTTAATTACTAAGTCAAGTCTCGTCACGTCGCAGTCAGTCAGTGCCTTTTATCCCTTCGGCCAGGGGCTCGACGACGTTAGATCCCGGGGTTCCTGGCCGGTCACCCAACCAAGAACCCGCGAGTCTCGAATTCGCTTAACCTTCGTGACTTCACGGAGCGTAGTAAACGAATTCGGCTAGCGCCGCCGGCTCTTTAACTCTAGCTCTTTAACTCTTAGCAGTCGCTACAACTACTTTAACTTTTAGCAGTCGGCCATGTTAGATTGCTGGTCATGGACCTGTTATTTTTCAACTGTTATTAACAATAGCTATTACGAATCAGCTGTTTTGTGATAACAATTATTGAAGAAAAGCTGTTAAGCCCATCTCTATAATGACAATTGATGTTTAAACAGGTGTTACGACGTCATCCAATCGGGAGCTGGAACGTCACCGTAATCATGTTATTGTATTGAGCTTCAAGTTCCCGATTGGATGAATCCGTAACAGTTGACTTACATCAAATGCCACTACAAATAAATCGAAGTATAGCTAGAGATGGATCGTTCCTCCCACTGCTTGAAGGCCAGACCTACCTCGCCCTCTCTGCGAACGTGATTGCAGAACTTCCCGCTAGAGAGCAGATGAGAGTAAACAATGCATATGACATTAGTCGTAAGTCAGTACTACCACAATTCATAGTGTGCGTGTGTGTGAGGGAGAGAGAGTGGAGTGAGAGAGAGAATGAGAGGGACGGAGAGAGTGACAGTCAGTCTCTCTCTCTCTCTTTCGATTTTGCGAACTTCCAATCGTCGAGCGAAACGCGGGAAATTCATACTTGCAATTTCGATTTTTTTTTTACTCAGTATTCGAAAATACAGAGAGATCGCCGAAAATGGGACCTGTTAAGGCATCAAAATTAGTTGGTTAGCATTTGGTGGGAGAGCAAACTAGATGGAAATTGGTAACATTGACTGGCGTAATACAACAATATCATCCAGTGGTTTTGATTCTCGAAATGGAACTATGTTGTTAGATTGCCCAGTCGTTATAATCTATTTGCCAACACTAAATATTTCAAGAACGATATTATGTCACCAGTCGTGGTATCATTTCCATATCTTTTACCTAATCAGTCGGCCTCTATGCTTTGAGCACGGTGCACGTGTATGTGGCGATCTTTTTTAAATTTGTTGCGTCTACCATTTTGACACATCGCGTCTCCAATACCCTTAAGGGGCGTTGAGCGCTTTGCGCTGGGGAGTAATGCTCTATTACATTGCGCGCTTGTGGAGTAATTCTCCATTATAACTTTGTGTTATGTCGCGTCACGTGTCAAGAGGACCCCCAGGTTGCATCTCCGCGTACGCGCCTCCTGCGTCACTACTCAGCGGCCAGAATTGGGAAGGAATAAGGATAGGAGCAGGGTTTAGGACACTTCCCTTGTGAAGCAGCCAAACTCGTTTTGTTGGAACAAATTTCACATGAGATTCGACGGGAATCGAACCCGGACCTCAGTGGTGAAAGGTTAGCGCCTTCGCTATGTGCCACGAGCGTAGCGTCTCCGCTACGGAACATTAAATTTCGTCGCTGGCAAAGGTTGTCAATGTACTGAGACTCAAATTGCAACCGTCAGCTCTTGACTGCAAAAATACTCTCTGCTCCGTGTACGAGAAGCACTAAGACGAGCGGTGGATGCTCTGCTCGTGTGTCAACATTACAAGCGATCGACGTCTTTTGAAGTTTTCTTCCTTGGGAAATCTTGCTTTTAAGCGTGCTGTTCACTTCTAGCGAAGTATTGTATTGTAAATGTAAATATTGCTTGGGTTATTTTTTAATAATAATAGAAATGGCTCACATATGTGCACTTAGTTCTGTTCTCATCCATTGTTTTGCGTATTGCTCTATTGATTTCTTACGTTTTTTCACACACTAGAATTTGATGACGTCCACAAACTCAATATTCAAACTCAACGCACTGGCATTGCACGGTTTATGGAAACTTTTTTTCCTGTACACGAGATGATGAAGCCCATGCACCGCGAAACGTGTTATTCAATACATGTAATTCATAATTAGGTTCTGTCCACTGCCGGTACGTCATTGCTTCATTGGCGTAGAATTCTTATTCAATTTCTTCCTGCTTCCTCGATCTTTCTCCTCGTACTTCTGAGGCCTTTGTTAGAGATAGCAAACATTTCAATTTCAGATCGTCTACTCTCTTAACTTTTGCGAGTGAGAAAATCACACAAAAACGAGTGCACTACTGTTTCACGCTAATACGAGTGAAATTATCCATCATTTCGTTCGGTTTCACTATACGCGAGTGATATAAAATACTCTTTCCGTGTGAGTGAAAAAGTTGACTCCTAGCTGACGGGCAATACATTTTTCGCATGAAACTCTTTGGAAGGACTGAATTGCTATTAAGTTTTGAACTGCTGCTTCCAAGGATGACCGTGAGAGCGCGCCACGGACCAAGAGCGACCAGAATGATAATATTGCATATTGTCGACATTCCGAGAACCAAACGTCTTTCCAAATAAAGACGCGATGGGAGCGCATTGTTTGAAAAACAGGTCGCCGAAACAGCTTCGCGGCGACTCGCCCCGCTCAAGTAAAAGGCTGTTAATGCGCACGTATCTATTCTACTGACAGTCAATTCAATTGTGTAGGGTTGGTGTTGCGACCCCAGCAAGATTATTGGCGCGCAAACTTAGCTGTCACGCACGCAGTACGAGAGGAAATGATTTTAGTTTCGCCCAAACAAGGTAATGCTGACAGATTCTTCAGTACTCAATAATTCTTACGCCGAAGTAAACTAATAGTTCTCAAATAATTGGCTTTCAGAATTTTCCCTGGTGTCAAGCGAGTAAAAATGCGGCAGGAGTCTGGTTTTCAACACGAAACCATCCACGAAAACTCTCCCAAAAAATCTCAAGCTATTTTGTAGCCTCAACACTCCTAGCAAATTAATTTCTTCAATATGTAGTGTAGGCGTTATTCAAGTTTTGGGCTCTTTAATACGAAAACAATTCAAAACGTCTGTCAGATATCACACATTAACACAACAAACAAGATCACATCAACAAAGGCTCTAACCGGATAAGCAATTGGACTCAGATTTTTCCCATATGTTGGATGTAGAAACTATTATTAATTTCAAAATATGACGCTAAAATATCCACATGGTGAGTACTTACAGCGAAAAAACGTTTTTTCGTGTTTAAATTAAGAAAATAAACATTTTATGGCATTTACTTTATTTCATTGCTTCTGATATGAACTTTGCCGTAATGATTGGTAAAAAAAATTGACTTGTAGATGCCTTTCACTTCATAAATAGAGTAATAAATCGATAAAAATATTATTTTTATAAAAATATTAACCAAAATTGTGTTTTTTAATTAAAATTCACCTAGTTCATGATCCTAGGATATGATCGTGCCGGTTGCTCCTAAATGAATTCTGTCCATCAGATTGAATATATTCAGTTCGGTTCTGATGTCATCATTATATTGTCTAAGATATTGTAACCTGCTATTGAACGTAAGAATTTCATTTCGGCGCTTTCTATTTCTCTTCTGTCTGTTTTATTTATTGTGCAGTTTTCGCATGCGTAAGTTAGCATGGGTACTGCCATTGCTTTGTAGAATTTGAGTTGCGTGGTTTTTAAAGTCTTGTTTTTTAATGCTCTTCTTGTTTTCCCACACGTTATACAATCTGTTTAATTTCCGACTTACGTTATTTTTCTGCTAGTAAGACACATTGAAGCATAAATAGATAAAATTGTTTGTCTATTCTATGGGTTCATTATTAATCACAATTTTACATCTTATGTGGTACGAGAACAAAATTATTTACTTTTTCGTTATAAGGGAGCCACGAAATAAGTTTTTCTATCAGAGAGTAACATTTTTTACTGCACCTTTATGATAGTCTGAACTACGTAAGTAGTATAAAAGTAAAAACTACACATTAAAATTTTGAATTTACAATTTAATTTACCGATTAACAAGTACGGGAACATGCGGTGAACACGTGAGGAAGATTTGGGGGAACATTTGTGAGAATTGTAGCGACAGCATTCGAGCACACATCGAAATAAACCATAAACTGCTAATGTCTATTGTAATGTGTAGACATCGTAAGTTTAGGGAAATGTCTATTTTATTCTAGCGAACTTATTTAAAGGCTGATAATATATGTGAATGAATCGTGACAAATGATATCTGACTAATATTTATAATGCTTATTTTTGCTTTTTTTTAGCATAAATACCTTTTTTGGGGATAAATACATTTTTTAGGATTTTTTTGCCTTATATTTATTATTTTTATATATAATACGAAGATATAAAAAATCGGCCATGGTCCAACGCGACCAGTTATTAGGAAATCTTCAATTAACGTCTTTGTATTTAAAATACGAGAGAATTCCAAAAATGAAACCAACAATTTCTTGTCCATTTCCGTTTCATAAATGCCAATCATGTTCTGAGAATGTGGTCGATTGACAATACACCGAAGACATCGAAATTTTAAATGGAAATAAATGAAAATTACCAGGTGTTGCTAATGGACTTCTAAAATATATGCCAGTCATTTCAGTAGATATTGAGAGATCCTTCTCCGCTTTCAAACTGGTTTTGTCTGCCAGTCACCAATGCCATGCTCTTTGAAAAGTTAGTGGTATTATGCAAATATTAGTGTTTTTTTTTTTTTTTAATTTGTCTACATCTTGACGCAACGCGTCTCCGAGCCCCTTAAGGGGCGTTGAGCGCTTTACACTTTGGGAGTAATCCTCCATTAATGTGCTTTTACTTTTTAATAATTGTAAAGTCTCGTCACGTCGCAGTCAGTCAGTGTCTTTTATCCCTTCGGCCAGGGGCTCGACGCCGTTAGATCCCGGGGTTCCTGGCCGGTCACCCAACCACGAACCCGCGAGTCTCGAATGCGCTTAACTTTCGTGACTTCACGGAGCGTAGTAAGCGAATTCGGCTAGCGCCGCCGGTTAATACAAACTATTAAAAATAAAATGTAAAACAGTTGTAAATATGTAAATCTATTGTTGTGTGGATTTGAAGTTTACAAAATAATATAGACAAACATTATAAACTATTTTTCATTTTATTGTGTATGTAACTTATGGTGGTGCCTTTTTTCTCCTTACTCTTGACTTTTTCAGCACCTTTTTAGGCGCCTAAAAGACGATCTTTTAGGTGATAGAAGATCCGATCTCTAGTAATGTGCCATAAATGCTATAAATACCATGCTATAAATCCCCAGTATGCCACAAACCGCTAAAGTAATGTTTTTGTCTTAAATCTGTTTCAATGTGTCCTCTCTGCAGGGTTATTTCCCATCCTACATTAATGCACTTACTGGGTTTTGTAAAATGTAGCGGGGATGGTTGGTTAGTGCGAAGTCTGGCCCAAGGAGCGCCAGGGTCGCGGTTGCAGCGGCGACGCCAGCGCGCCGCGCGGGCTCGGAGCGCACCTCGCGGCATGGCGGCAACTGAGCGGTGCGCGCGGCCGTTTCGTGTTGAGTGCGTGCGGCTTCGCGGGGGCGAACGTCGGCGGCGGGGCGAGCACGTAGTTGTCATGGAGCAGCGGTGCGCACGTGCGCTGCGTGGCGGGTACCTGTGCGCTCGAGGTTCGCGTGACGGTTCGCGGTGGTTGTGAAGTAATTGCGTTCAGTGAAACGGGTTTTGTGCTCTGAATAGTGCAAACAGTGACAATATTGTGATTTTTTTCCCTTTAGTTTTACACAGGGACGAGGAGTAAGCACATATTCGTTGACCAGGTAAGTGTGAAAAATGCCTTTACTCGCGTGTGTTCTTTTCCGTTTGATTTGGTGAATTGGGTAGATCTTGATTTTAATTGAATGTTGACAATGTCACACTTAAATACCTACACGCATACGATCCGTAAGCAGAAATAAAATATAATTTTGTCGTCAGAAGAATCAATATAACATTTTGGAAAACAAGAATACCATAAGAATACGCACACTCAACTCTTTTTACTCGAAACAATTGTGTTAAGAGTGGATAGTTTTTTTATTTTTTTTTTATGGGAAACTGAGCCTTACTTACCTTACCTTGCTTTTGCAATATGTTAAAGCCACAGGAAGGAAGTTTATGTATTGAAAAGAGAGCTATTGTCCTATTGAGAAAAACGAGGAACATTTATCCGAGAATGAATGCATATGCATGAAAAGTTCGCTGTGTTCTCCCATGGCAAAATTACAATCGTTGGAAGCCGGGTAACGAGACTTCTAAACTCGTTTGCATACGGCAATCATTTCCATTTATTTAGATACTTATTTAAACAAGTTGTATATAATCTGACGGTAGTTAATGACAATAAAATGTAAAAATACACTGCATTTGTAAATGCGCGTGTCATGTCAGCTGAAGAGGTTTTTCTGGGAAAGAAATTCCCCGAACTTTTTTGGCCATGGAAATCATTTCGTCTGAGGGAAAATTCTAATATTTTAAAGGACGCTTAAATAAATGTTAAGATATTAGAAACGTTTTAATTTGTTTGCTTTATGAAAAAATATTTACATGGAACCTCGAAGAGTGCATCTGTTAAGTACTACAATTTAATTTTCAATGTCAGTGACAATAAAAACTTTCTTGCCAAAATTAGAATACTGAAAATGAACGTGGCAGATGTTTTTGCTATTTACTTTCATAGATTTTCTTGAAGTTAGAAATATTTATTATTATAACAATAATAATAAATATTTCTAACTTCAAGAAAATCGATGATGATAAAAAGGAAAAATTTAATTAATTATTAAAATTAAATTAAAATATGTAATAAAGTTTATTTACGTACGCTACTACCCATACTTGCAACATTCAGTGCTCGCCCTAAAAGAACAAAACAGAAAACACCTCTTGACGGTCTCTCGGACACATCAAAGGAAGCGAACATTCGCCCAGCACAAGGCGAGCGGTAGTTCGCTATTCGGCGAATTCCGAATTCGTGGATCCGTCTTAATGTGATGAGTAGTAATTCCCCTTTCAAGCTTTCTTTTTCTCTCCGTTTATGGAAAACAGTAGTGTTAACCCGTGAAATCTTTCTTGATCCGCATTATGTTAAAAGAATTTTGATATTGGAAATAAACATTTTCAAAATATATAAATGACTTAATCATGTTCTTCAATAATGTTTATAACTCTTTAGCATGAAGTCTGTGCCCTACTGTTTATAACATTCTTTAGAAAGTTGATCAACATACTACTGGCACTGACCAGTATTTATTATTATCGTATCAGTTTATGATCGCTAACTAAAAGTCGGTGGACCGGAGTCATTAAACGTCCTATAAACCTCCCAGACGCAAAAACCAGGCAACAAGATCTCAGGTTAGGGAAATTCTTCCCCGCCCCGCCCCCCCCCCCGCCCCGCCCCCCCCCCCCGCCCCCCCCCCGCCCCGCCCCGCCCCGCCCCGCCCCCCCCGCCCCGCCCCCGCCCCGCCCCGCCCCGCCCCGCCCCCGCCCCGCCCCGCCCCGCCCGCCCCCCTGGGAGGCGATCCGCTCGAGTCGGAGCTGATCTGCCTTGTAAATGGCCCGCTGTCCGTCCGGTCTTCTGCCGCGGTCGCTGCTCCCACGTGGCCGCTGTGCATTCTCCAGCCGTGGTGCGGAGCGGAGGGGCGGCAGGGTCAGCGCGGCCTCCGTGTCCGGGTGCGGGCGCGCGCGCGCCGTACCGCGACGGGGCTCATTCAGGTGCCCCCCCGCCCCCTGCTCGCGGGAACGGCCGGACGGCAAGCGTCACAGAGAGCACTGTGTTGCGGATATACAAACGTTGGGTAGTGGGTTAACGAACACCATCCGTTCAATTAAAATGCGGGTTGAAGTCTAGAACACGGTACAAGCTATGGAAGTCGTTTAAATCGGCACTTCGCGCCGCTGCGGCGAGGGGTAAATCCACGGCGGAGGGAACGAGGGGTGGTTAGGCGATTATAAGGGGAGGAAATTTCACCCTAGTATCTTGACGGAGCTCTATTTCTAAATAGTACTGCGATTGGTTTTTTTAAAATAGTTTTTATTATCCTTGTTCGACATTATTACGTCTTTCAAGGATTTTTATGATATATAGTATATACAATTTTGTTTTAAGTACATATCATCATCCGTTCGTTAGCTGATCGTCGATTTAACGGAGATTTTTGTCGCAATTTGAAGAAGTAGTTCTGGAGCCTTAAAATAAATAATTAATCTATAGGATGTATCTAATTAACAAAAGTACGTAAAATATGAAATAAAATGTGTTACTAAGTTCATATCAATTCCGCTAAAGGGTTGAAATTTTGAGGAAACCGTAGCATTGATAAGGATGCGAAATGCTTCATTAGATTAGTTAATTCAAAATTTAGGCGAACTTTCAATCACTCAAGTATCACTCTTGTTTTATTGCTGTCGTTTTATTGTGGTTTCCCTTTCATGCCCTGTTGTTTTTTGGTAGAATTGATAGTGAAGAGTGCAAGTTAACTGCAATATCGGTTATTGAAATATTGGTGGTATTTATATTTACTACGATTGCCATTCGTAAATTACCGTATCAAATACCACTCTTTCTTTGGAAGTTACAATCAGTTATAAAACATTTAATATTTCCTCCGATAATATCTCAGGCTTTGGGCAGAAACGTATTAAAGTACAATGCGTTTTAAAGTGGTCACGAAGTAAGATTTAACACTTTGTGATGTGGTGATTATATTGTCTTTATTACTTAAATGACCTTAATATTATTCGATTCGACATACCTTTAAAGATCGTTATGAAAGAGTAAAATAGATGAAGAATTTGCTCAAACTAAATTGAAAGGAATTGTGGCGTTAATCCATTCTGATGTGATACTCCATCAACATGTTCATAAATGCAAGTCACGAAAACTGAGCATTGATTTATTTTATGTTTTATCTCTGCCCGAAAAAAATAATAAAATATTTTAAAAACGTCACAAAATAAATTTGTGTTCGTAAAATAGTTGATATTCATTAGTCTACTGTACTATAAAGTTATTCTATAATTAGTCTTTAGTCAAACTAGAACCTTTTTTCTGTGCGTGTGCGCGCGCGCGCTTGTGTGTGTGCGCGTGTGTGTGCGCGCGTGTGTGTGCGTGTGCGTGCGTGTGTGTGAGCGCGCGTGTGTGTGTGCGTGCGTGTGTGCGCGCGTGTGTGTGTGCGTGTGCGCGTGTGTGTGGTGTGCGTGTGCGCGCGTGTGTGTGTGCGCGTGGCGTGCGTGTGTGTGTGCGTGTACGTGCGTGTGTGTGTGCGTGTGCGCGTGTGTGCGCGTGTGTGTGCGCGCGTGTGTGTGCGTGTGCGTGCGTGTGTGTGAGCGCGCGCGTGTGTGTGTGTGTGCTCGCGTGCTAAAGTTGGCATAGCGTCATTGCTTACACTGTGACGTTTTAACTTTTCGCTGTGATCGACGGATACGTCCATCAGCAAACACACAAAGTGTTGTTGCCGAACATGTAGATGCGATGGCCGCGAACTTTTAAAAATACTTTACTAGGGAAATTTGTATTTTTGAACGCAGTGCGACTGCACATGCGCTCTAGTGTTCTAAATATTCCGTCGAAACGGCTGTGATCCCCCGAAAGAGAATTTCGCCCTACACGGATTCACTCTAACCGTGCCCTACGAGTTCCGGCTACGTTTCGTGGGCTACGTTTGTGGTAGTTGCACATTGTGCAGTTTACAAATATCTTTCCGCTCAGTTTCCACCGTGATGTAGAGCCATGAGAAGTCGTGTATGCATCTGTGTGTCGTCTGTAAGGAAAAATTCAAACATGATTTTAGTTCGAAATTAACAAATTCGTTGCTTTTGACATTTCCATGGACTCCCATTTCTTTATCTGAATTCGAGATAATTCAGACCGAAAATACCTCATGCCAATTTATATTCTTGTTTATTTTTGTATTCTAATTTTATTTCTTTCTGTTCGACATGCATTGAGACGATTACAAATGTCTATATAATGTTTTTATTTCTTTTAATTTTAGGAAGAATCATCCTTAGAGCGCACTGTACCTTATATTAGCTTTTCTTTTATAATTCTTAAAATATAAAATAAGTTTAATTATAAGTTATTTTATTGAATAAGAAAATAAATTTTACCCGCACCGTTTTGCCCGATGAGGTAATAACGAGCATCAGTAGTCGCAATCCCGAGGGTAAATCTGTTGCGAAAGTAACCGTTAGTTCCTGGTTTTCTTGAAGAGATGTATTCGTGGCTGATTATATTATCAACACCTGTGCGCGTAAACCTTTACTAGGTGCCTTTGAGTAGAAACTGTCAAGGAGAACGTTGTTCTGTTTAGAACGAGCCTCGAAATACCCGAATAGGCACGACTGAGCATGCAACAGTACCTTCGCGAAATAGTTCAAAAAGATGCTGAAACCCCGACGGACAAAACTAGCTTTCACCTACCCGTCTGTGTATGCTGCTTCCTTTGAGATCCTGTATTGAGTTTGCAATAGAGAGCCTAGAACGATTTCCTGCGCTGACTTGACATAGTTTTCAATTTGGTGGAGTGTTGACACCCTCTGAAATTAGTCGTGGCTATCTTTATCACATGCGCCTTCTTTTTGTTGACCTAAGGGGTCGATGGGAGAAACACGATTACGCTTTCATCGCCTCTACCAAGCATCTATGTATATTTTAAATATCAACGTTTCTTTACTCTTAGTTTAAACATGCCTATGAGATTTTATCAACTATTTGAGATACGAAAAACATCGATCTGAAATTAAATATATAATCATTCTAATAAATGAATTGACTTTTCATTTGACAGTTGCTTATGCATTTTCAATTAATTGATAAGAAATTAATAATGCAATGATATAATTGGGTCCAGTTTCTTTCTTTCAAACGATATTCAGCTAAAAAAAATGGTTTTCCGGGCGCGTCAACTGCTGGGGTCATTAGTGCCTTAGGTGTAATGCATGTTGTATCCCGAGAGGTGACAGACTTTCTCTCTCGCTCGATCTCAGCACAGACTTACACGAAGGCTTGCAGAGTTTCCCCTCTAGGTATCTCCGCCAGCGGGACACCGCGCCGACCAGGACAAGTTTTAAGCTACCGATTGATCTCCCGACATGTGTTGTGGTGTAAAATTGGATTTATTTAGAGCTGCCTCTGACGCAAAACGGCTCTTACGGTGTCGATTGGCTGACACCTTAGTAACAGCTAGTGAGATGTCAGAGGCAGCTGTAAAGAAATTGTTCATGTAAATGTGTGTTTGTTTGGGTGGGTGGGTGGGTGAATGTATTGGTGTACGTGCACGCAAACGTTTAAGGGGAGAGGAAGGAAATATCGCGCAAGGTCCGTGGGCCATTCGTTAGTGTACTGCTCCGACATTCGCCTGGTAATGATAAGAGAAATAAGGAAAAATTATCGGCCAGAAAAGCCGGCATCTAGGATTTTCCTCAGACAGCGGCTGAATTCGACTTAGGTGTACAGCCAAGGTCGAGTCAAGGTGGCCGAGATCGCTAAGGCAATAGTGTCGTAGTGATCTCGGACCGAAGGGTCGCGGGTTCGAGTCCCGCCTCGGGCATGGTTGTATTTGTGTTCGTT
The DNA here is from genome assembly GCA_964035755.1 of Teleogryllus oceanicus. NCBI lineage: Eukaryota > Metazoa > Arthropoda > Insecta > Orthoptera > Gryllidae > Teleogryllus > Teleogryllus oceanicus. Next base: position 177,456,312 of record CAXIVR010000003.1, read on the forward strand.
CTTTCACCCCTTATCATCCTCATATCGTTTCATCTTCATTGTTACCATACCGTTAACACCAATAGTGGTCGCTAATGGCCTAGACGTTGATGCGACCTTAAATAATCAATTTTAAAAAAGCGTCGAAAAAAAAGCTTAAGTCGAAAATTCGCCACGTGGCGGGACTCGAACCCTAGGATTTCCCGGTCAGAAGCACTGCAGAGGCAACAGCTGATGCACTCAGATACCTTAGCCCGGTACTTGATAGGATGAAGGTTAAAAAATATGCACTTGCAACGATTTCGTATGTAACAAAGAAATGCGACTACTATTTTCCAATAAACTTTTCAGACTTCTTTTTTCATCTTTTGATGAAAATGAACATGGGACAGTAAAGGATACGAACACAAGTTGTTGGATTCGAACCGCAAACCTACCGATCTATAAAGAAGCTCTTAACGACCACCGCTTTACAAAGACGGCCTTCTACTGTTTCTACATAGACAAAAGACAATTTTCTACTATTTCGGTCGTTATAATATACTTTTCTTACGACATTAATTTTCTAATTACCAAAACAAATTCAATATTTTGGGATTAGATAAGTGTTTAATATGATTTGTTATTACACGGAAAGGATAATTTCACGAATTAGCTACGAATGTAATTTGCATGTTTACGTTAAGGGCTAAACATTGCATTTTGCTAATGACGTAATATTTATACTAAAAAAGTTTGTATTTAGGATCAGAAAACATCTAATCGTATTTTCAAATTAATATCAGGAAAGAGTATCGGGGAGGCGGGTGCTTGTTTCAATTCTCCGTATTTAAGAGGATTTCCACTCCTGGCAAAAGAGAAAATTGGTTCATTCAGAGGAGCCAGATGTGATCCGCCACAACCCATGTAGTAGTAGTCGTGAGAAAAGGAGAGTATCGCCACGGGTCTTCAATAAACAATGCCACGAATAGGCGAATTACTAGTGCAAATGATAAAAACGAGCTCGTTGACCTTTGTAATTGGGTGTGCCAAGAATCCCCCTACAAAACTACCACTGACCTCTGGAGATTAGGCATGATATTTTTATATAAAATTTTTAACATCTTTTACAGGATACTTTTACATCGAAGGTTTTTGATAGTTTTTTTACCTACATGGTTTTATTTTTAAATAACGATACATAGAACCTAAGTTTCTCCCAATATTCAGGAATGTAAACTGAGCACACTTTAAGATGAAACGTGAAGGGTAGGAGAGGGAAGAGAAAATGAACATTTTGACAGTCTCTTTCAGATAAGAAGCGGAACGTTGTCCCTGGCGGGGCAATGGACACTTGAAAAGAAATGCGGCTACCCCCCATCTCGATCAGGTTTTTCGTCCAGTTTCCCTGATCCATTGAGCAAATGCCGAGATGGCCCTTGTTTTGCTTCTGGACATAAATGTAACTTCATTTTCTGTGCACGTCTTCTAGAATTCAGTGGGAAATACAATTATTCAAATTATTGTTTCCATGTTGTTGCGGCAGGAAGAATTATTCCTTGACGAAAGACATCATGGATAAGAGCCAAAATTTATTGCTTATTTATCCTTGAAAATAGATTTTATTACATGAGAGCTTTTTCAAAATTCATGTAGTGTATGACTTAGTGTAGGGATCACAGAATTTTGAAAATGTGCACAGAATTTACTTCTCCCCATAGCATGTCATACGCAGTTTCAACTGTTTTTTTGTCGTAAAATAAATGAATAAAAGAGGATGTTCATAAACATTGAGGTTTCCATAGAAACGATAAATGCAGTTATAGTATTTTTGTTAGTTTACTTAATATTCAATCTGATAAAAATTGTTAATCGTTCATATTATTTGTATTTTATTTTGCTATTATATGTATAGTTTACGAGCGATGTAGTATTAACACGGATTAGCGTATTAACGTTTTCTTGAACCCTCATTTCGGTAGAAGCGAGAGGAGTGTGGGGATTGGTTATTTCGACGAGAGAGTGATTATATCAAATCTGTAGCATGTTTTTCGATGCAACATAGTTTATATTATCCGGGAACAAACAGTTCTGGTAATTAAATGTTGTCAGCAACGCTCGTAGCTAACATTCATACTGAATTCAACTAATGTGGGGGTAAGTGTTCCGGGGTTCAAGAAATCGTGCACGTATAATACGCGTGCGAGAACTCCTGCATGTTAAACCCCACCCTCTTTCCTATTTTTCCAGAAGAATTTCTTAATCTCCGTAACTTGTTTATATGTCTCCTTATAACTGATAACAATACAATACACCCCTGTCAATGCAAACTATTCGTATTTACCGTTATTACCGAGCAGAGGGGTACATCCGTGTCATTCATTCACGACGAATATCAAATAATTCGTTTAATTTAATATTGAATTGCAGATTTTACAGACTCAGAACAGGTGGGGTAGAACCGAGAAGCGTCGAACCAGCCAAACTTTTGAGGCCATTGGCTTCAACATTTCAGTTCTTAAGGCCCTAAAACACTTTGTTTAGGAGTTATTTAACGATATCGATTCAAAAATGCATCTTCGTGTTGCGGGTTGCATTTGACATGAATATGTAGATGCGTTTTTGCTTTAACAAATCCTTTATATTTTTAGTGTCTCAGTGCAATTCGTCGCGTCTCCATGAAATTATTTCTGTAGAGACCTCATTTATAAAGATTCGTTTCGCGTGAAAGCCGCAAAAGTTATGTATACTACTGAAATAATACGAGAGACGATGTTTCGTGGACGCACTCGTGCTGGGGTGCTGGTGCTGAGACGCGTACGCCAGTGCCAGATTACCCAATAAGCTGAGTAGACTGCAGTCTGGGGCGCGCAATTTTTGGGGGCGGACGAATTTCGGCGGATGCAAACTTTCATAAGGCGAACTTTTGAATGTTTTTTATAGAAATATTTATTTTCATAGTTGTAACAGAAGGAAGTCTTAATTATCCATTGGTATATACAGATAAAATGAATACAAATTATCGTATATTTATTAAATCAATATTGAGGTGAGAATTATTAATATGTGTGCGTGTAATCAATATGTACACAATATTTTCGTCGGTTCCAAATATCGAACAACATTTTTTTCTTCAAAATGTGATAAATAGCTTGAATGCTTAAAAAAGCAAATTGAAAGGGCCTGGTAGCGAGGCGGGCGCCGGGGAGCGCGTGTCTGTGGCGGGAAGGAAGCTGCGGCGGCCAGCGCCAGGCGGTGGCGCAATCGGTGTGTTGGCTGAGCAAACAGCGCACGGGAGGGGGCGGGCCGCGATACCGGCGCCCCACCGCAGCGCTGATAAGCGCAGGGGGAGGGCAGCGCGCGCCCGCATGCGAGCCCCGTTCACACGCGCCCTGCGACGCCGACCGCTATGCCACCGCGCCCTACGATCGCCAACTAACGTCGGATCTATTTCTTTCTTCTCTCCATGTGCGATTCGAGTGAAAAGATTCTTTCCCAATACGCGGATCCAGATGGACTGGACCGGTAGCGGTAGCTCAGTGCATCAACTGATGTCACTGCAGCGCCTCGAGTCCTGACGGCGGCAGGATTTTCGACACCAGCTTTTCAGCTAGGTCGAATTCAGTCGCTGTTTGGAGGAGAATTCTAGCGCCGCTGCTCTGATCGGTAGTTTTCCGTGTTTCTCCGATCAACACCAGGCGAATGCCGGAGCAGTACCCTACCAAACGGGCCACGGACCGCGCGCGATCTTCCTTCCTCTTCCTTGTCATATCCTCTCCCTTTACACACCACTTACTCTAACATGCACTACACACCACATATTGGAGTACCCTACCAAACCGGAACTAATGACTAGCCGACGGTACGTCGGCCCCGGATCTCGCCATGCGGCAGGGGAAGATCACCGCCATCTCCCGAGGAAAAAAACATGCACTACACTAACGGAACTAATGACTGAAACAGTTGACGCGCCCGGAAACCCGAAAAAATCAATCAATCAAAGATGGACTGAGCGTCTCTCTTTTATTTTAGTCGCTAGACAGACACACTACCATGCATTCGTGTGGCAGCGTTCACAAAAAGGATTTTCATGTTTTCTATTCTGAATTAAACAATAAACGATACAACGTAGCATTTGTTAGTCACATGATAAAATAAATTAGAACGAATGTTAAAAATTTACTAAAAGGAGGACATTTAAAACGAAGGAGGATGAGAGAACCATTAACATCAATGAACGACTGTTCTAAATGGAGGACTGTTGGCAACCCTATTTCTCCATCTCGCCGCCGCCATCTCGCCACCTTCACCGCCATCCTCCAGCTCCACCTCCGCGTCCGCCTTCGCCCCCTCCCCCGCCCCCGACGCCTCCGCCACCCCCACTTCCACCATCACAATTATCTTCTGCATTATGAAGACAAAGTAGTGTATCTTTCGCTTATGAAGACAAATCACGTACCAATTCTTTTCACGTAGAAGATTCAGATCTGCCAAACGAGAGGCTTCGAAGCACCTACCAGAGGTGAAGCTCTGAATTACGTACTTTACTGCCTTTCCTACATCACATGAATCATTAGGATTACATTAATCGTATTGTCGGTAATTAAATCTAATTTAATGAAACAAAATGTAAAAGTATATGTATATATCTGTATTTTTTCGTGTAACTTTCTATGACTGAGGCTGGACGAGCCAGACAACTGTTGTCAAATATCATGTTGTCTGTCTAACAAAACTTATTGTGAACTTGCGTAGACCACATAAATCATTTTTGACACAGAATTTAGCCTTCGGAGATGTCTACCTAAACTAATATACTCGTGTTACATAGTGTATATTATACGGAAGTGACTTACGTTTCATGTAAATTAATCATTTGATTAATTTACGGTTATTAAAATCTATTGATTTGCTCAAAGATTATGAGGACATGGAATCCACGCTGAAAGATCTTATCCTCTTTTCTTTGTTCATGAGGGTGCGAAATGAGACGGTTTTGAATTTTGTGAATGTCAGATAACATCTTCTTCGTGCTAGGTTGAAGACTCCACGCACAAGATGCAGCAGTTTTGTTTGCGCACTTTTTCTTCTTCAGTTTGCGTAAGTCTCGAAGATCTGCAATGTTGTCGATAACCAGTTGTTGGAGAGCTTTGTAAACACGGAGGCTGCAATCTCTGCAACGTACTACAAAATATTCTTTACTTTAGAATGAACTTCCAGGTTCTTCTGTTGGATGTGAAAATGTCTAATACTAGAAATTACATACTACAAGATAGTACTCGTTCTGAATTTACCACAGCAATTAGTCGTATATCTTTGTAATCAGTAAAAACATTAAAATATTTTTAGTGGTTAATGAGGGTTCATTATCGTGATCTAAATAATGAGATGTAATCACACGAAATTATACTAGGAATTCGTAAACGCTTCATCGTAGGAAACAGGACGTAACTTCCGTAAAATATGTTCGAGAAGCACAATGTACGTATTATTTGTGTGGAAAACAAATAATTTGATGTAGATGATCTTGGCTGTCAGGTGAGCCGCGTCGAAGGTGTGTTGCCGACGTTCGACCATCTTATCGTGGTCTTCCTCAGGGCTGCTGTTGTGTGAGGAAGACCACGATAAGATGGTCGAAACGTCGGCAACACAGCCTTCGACGCGGCGTCACCTGGACAGCCAAGATCATCTACATGACTCTGGCCGCGGAAGCCTACGACTTCAAAGAAATTTGATAATTACTTCGTACGGAATAGTACTATTGCGAAGTAGTAATGCACTACTACGAAGGCGAGATGGCAGAGACCGCACTGTGTTCTGGATTCGAATCGGCGAAAGTTTAGATTTAATTAATTCATAATTGATACGGTCATTAGTCCCGTAAGTGAGGTACAGGTTTCCCCTGGTAGGTGGCGATGTTCTTTCCCCGCTGGATGGTGAGATCCGTCGCCGACCTACCATCGGCTAGCAGGGATTTCCCCAACAAGGTATCTCCCACCAGTGGAGCACTGTCCCCGTCGGGACAAGCTCTAAGCTCCCGACCGGTCTCCTTGTTATGGTTCTGCTCCGGTATTCACCTGGTGTTGATCGGAGAAACCACGGAAAACCACCGATCAGAGCAGCCGGCTGCTAGAATTCTCCTCCAGACAGCGGCTGAATTCGACCTAGCTGAAAAGCTAGTGTCGAAAATCCTGCCACCGTCGGGACTCTAACTTAGGACCTCCCGGTCAGAGGCACTACTGTGACATCAGTTGATGCACTGAGCCACTCTCCTGGTTGCGAAAGGCTCGATTGTTTCCATTTCATGGTTATGCCGAGAAAGGCGAAAGCAAATTACCTTGTATTCTGTATAATCGTTTAAACCTTTTTTATTATTTCATAATTATGTAGTACAGATAAATGCTTACCAATTTTCTGTACTTGGTCGTAAATATTCCGTTACGGACGTTGGTGCTATGCCAAGAAGATAGCGGGTATTGAGCGATGGAGTAGAAAGTTTGCGGAGTTCGTCCTTGAGTGCATCGTAGACAGGTGGAACAGCTCTCTCAGGGCGGAAGTACAAGGTTAGGCTATACGCAAGGACATCCACTACCGACGATAGGTTTATCTGTACTTAGACGAACTTGTAGTGTCAATATGTGATGCAACGTGATACTCTTCTAATATATCTTGGCGACACAAATTAATGAAATACGAGCCTACACTATGTTGGTCATTTCTGTGAATGTACTGGCAGTGGTAGGTTTTCGGCATCAACCAAGTATCTAGCTGGGTCCGACGTGGCCTCTGCCTGAATGATAATTCTAGAGGTCAGTTGCTTTGATATGCCGTTCTTGTGGTTTTCTACGTCAAGAAGTACACGCGGATGACGATGGAATATCTTGAACAACAGGTCAGTGACATCGCAGATTTTCTGCTTTCTCTTCGGGTCACCCCCATCTTACAGAATGGGCAGTTGGCTGGTTCCCTCGTTTCGAAATTATCTATCCCACGCGATTTCCAAAGACTCGGACAGTTCTGAGAGTATATGATTGCAATGCCTATAACACGGCTGTGGCAATCTTTTTTTTTATTCAAATATTTTGATACAGCGTACATAGCCACTTTACAGAATTGTTTGCTTATACAATGTATACAATAATATACAGACAAAAATAAGAGGGTGGATGACCCCACTGGGCTCCTCTACAAGAAAATCAGGTTGGGGTGCTTGGGAATTATTGCGGTGGTTTATGGTATGGGTGAGATAACGGCGCTTATGATATGGAAAAGCGTAGGAGTTACGGAGGGCGGAATTTATCTTTGGGGGATCTGGACGGGATGCGGTTTAGATGAGGGTGAGTGGTTTTTCGTAGTGGGAAAATCGGTTGGAATACCTAAAAGTAGTGAAACGTTTTATTTTGTTGGAATGGAATGGCATGCTCTATACCAAAGGAAGAGTGATCGTTTTTGGCAATTACGACTCGTACAGGTTCAGTATGAGGTTGCACTGGTTGAAGGGCAGATCTAACACGGGACTGCAAGAAAATTGCAAACAGCAATAACATTGTGTTCAGGGATTTCAACTATGCATATTGTGGGCATTTCCGTATTTCTTAAACTTCAGTAGAGTTTAAATAAGGGGTTCCTGTCCTTTTTCTTGCTTCGACCCCTGTTAAAATAATCGTTTGTTTCGTTCACCTCCTTCAAAGGAATATACAGCATACAAAATTATTATAATTGCACCTAACTTTCTTAAAAGTAACAATTAAACTATCGACTGAGAGAACAAAGTTTGAAAATGGTTAGACTTTTAGAAAAGCTTTTGTACTATCACTATTTTTAAATTTAGAAATATGAACACGTTTCCAATTATAATTCATGGATTACAATTGTGAATTAACAATTTACTATTAATAATACTTAGTGCGTAGAAATAGTTAATGCCTTTTTTTACGTGGCGAGACACTGGCCATCTGGCCCGCTCTTCGTCTGACCTCGCAAATTTCGCTATACTCCTTTCACCATCAAGCAGAGAAAGGATATTTCTTGGGAGACGAAACCGGCGATTTGAATTCAGCTTAGAGACTTATTTTAGGCTTGACGATTTTTTATTTTTTAAAATTATTATTATTATTATTATTATTATTATTTTATTTTTGTTACATATAGTAATCTACTACACGGGACAGACTGCTTTACTTCCCCTCAGAAGGCAGGCGCACGAAAGAGTTTTTCGTCCTTACAAATCCATGGCTTCGTTCGGATTTGAACCAAGAAACTTGAGTAAAACAGCCCGGAACGCTAACCACTATATCACCGAACCTGCCATACCCGTAGTTCGGTATATATAACGTAAAATAATATTAAAATTCAAACATATTTTGTAAGCAATGGGATCTTGATTTTTGTTACTGAAATCGGTCGTCGGCGCATATTCGGAAATCAACCCCTTCATCATAATAGACCCCTTTTAAAATGAAATCGACCCTGAGGTGGATACCAAACCCATTAGGAACACCTGGCTTAAAGCAATTATATATTTTTTATAATTAATATTAGGTTATAATATTGATTTAAGCTCCTGAATAATTTTGAAATTTATTAAAGTACCCTTCCTGGTGGCTCCGCCCCCTCTTTGAGTGTTCTTTTTTGGCCCATTCCTGCGGGGTGCTCTGCGCAGCTCTCCGGCTATTTATACGGCCCGCGGCGCGGCGCCGGTCTTCCAGGCGCCTTTGGCGGAGGCTGGAGATATCCGCGGGGCGGGGCGGGCGGGGGCGGGAAGGGTTGTTCACTATGTCTGGAACATGTGGAAGGCGCCTGCCGCCGCCGTCGCTGCGAGAGACAACCGACCGGGTGCTCTTTTTATCTTTTTTGACCGCTTTTTATTCGTTTTTATGAGGTGGAGAAATGTTTGGAGCATTTTTTTTATGTGTGTGTGGCGCGTAGCTCTCTTTATAAAGACCTGACAGTCTATAAAATCAGTCTTCCTGTGTTGAATAATGCTTCAACAATCCGAAGAATGTTTTATTTCTTTGGTGTCGGTATCTATTTGGGACGATTTTTTTTGTAGTACGAATGTACTACGTAGCGCCAGCTGCTTAATGGAAATTTTTTAACGTTCCTTATTTGCATACAATGAAAACTATGCTGCGATATACTATCGACGCGCACTAATTCGTCCGATATCTTAGTAAATAGAACAATAGTACAGGAACAGCGGACAAGAAACAAGGATAATTATTACATTGGAGTTAGGAATAAGCATTGTACAAAAAGTTCAATCTTTGATATTGGTATAGTGATATAATTGACTACCTCGAAGTGTCAAAAGTTCAGTTTATGTCGCTTTAAGGAAATCATAAATAAGTATCCGAAAATTTTTGTTTTGTCATTGGACTAGATTTTTGAATGTGTAAAAAAGCATTTTTTTAGCCAAAAAATAAATAATAAATAAAAATTATTATTAATCTGTCAGAAACATCCATAAATTCATATTTTTTTGTAAATTAAATTTGTGTACATATCTTAGGTACATTATACATGAATACCATTGTATTTATAGTCGACAGAGTAAGCAATTAATATCGGTACTTAGAAGGAATAAAATTATTCAAAAGGACTAAACAGTTCCTAACCGATTTATGCGGAGGAAGGGGAAGTTCCAAACTGGATCGTAATGATAAGCTTGTAAGGAAAGTAAAGCGAACTTATCAGCACCGGATGACGTAAGAATTGAGGACGCCCGAGAGCACTAGCTGTTACTTTTTCATTGCGAACACGCGCAGCAACAATGGAATGCTGTCTGGGATTGGCTCGCTGTTCATTCTCTGGAACGAATAATCAAATAGAGGAAAGAAATATCTCAAAGATGAAAAGAGACTGTGGAATGAAGATCACAAGGGAAATGTCGAATAGAAAGAAAACAATGCTTGAAACTGTAATGTTTTAAAGACTGATTTAGTCTTACGTTTTTCTTTCAATACGTAAACAACATTTCTCTAGTTGGCGAATCTGAATTTCTTCCAGTTCGTGGCACATAAGCTACTTTTACAGTCACTTGCCGCAGTTAAGAGTTGCATTTGTTCTACCATCTGCCACTACCATCTTAACTACATAGATTACCAATTATGATGCCTTTGCGTACCGCTATTGGTATGTGGTGTAGCTTGATTGATTGATTTTTTCGTGTTTCCGGGCGCATCAACGGCTTTGGTCATTATTCCCGTTAGTGTAGTGCATGTTTTCCCTCGGGATGGCGGTGATCTTCCCCCGCTGGATGGCGAGATCCGGCGCCTAGTGGGGTTTCCCCCTAACCAGGACTCTCCCACCAGCGGGGCACAGCCCCAGCCCGGACAAGCTCTAAGCTCTCGACCGATCTCCCTGAATATCTGGTAGTGTAGTGCATGTTAGTGTAAGTGTGTGTGTAAAGGGAGATAATAGGACAACGAAGAGGAAGGAAAGATCGCGCGCGGTCCATGGCCCGTTTGACAGGGTACTGCTCTGGCATTCGCCTGGTGTTGATCGGAGAAACCACGGAAAACTACCGATCAGAGCAGTCGACCGCTAGAATTCTCATCCAGACAGCGATTGAATTCGACCTAGCTGAAAAGCTAGTGTCGAAAATCCTGCCGCCGTGGGGAGTGGGAACCAAGCACCTCCAGGCCAGAAGCGCTGCAGGGACATCAGTTGATGCACTGAGCTACCGCTCCCAGTTGTGGTGTAGCGAACCCCTGTGTTTGAGAAAGGCATTTTCTTAATTGGAGAGTCCCGCGACGTCGTAACGAGTGGGTGCACTGCAGGTGACAAAGAATAAAATGCAGAGGATTGTTTTGGTATAAAAATAGAAAAAATAAAATAAAAATACGGTGGGGTACAAAAGGATTTAAAATGTCCACTGAGTACAATAATTCAACAGGTTTTGATTTTAGAGGTACAATTTTGAAAAAAATTCGTAGATGACCGTGCTGTTACGCTTAAACATTTCTTTCGGAATCAGTACAACGTGCTGTTGACAATACTCCTTTTCCATCCTGTCACTTTTACATCTGTAGACCGGAACGATGACTGATCTATAATATCCGTATCACGGTGGCGACAGATTTGCAAAACGTGAAATTGTAAGGGAATTTGTTAGTCATCTGAAAAACTCATAAAAAATAAGATTTTCAATATTTTTCTTAAAAACATTATTTTCAAAGTCATTACAATAAGGAATTGTCAAAATTGAGGCGACCAATGGGAAAGCGATCATTTATTTACGCGACCAATCTTATACAATGGGAAGGCGACCATTTACGCGAAATATCATTCTGATAAAATCCCTTTCGTAGTTTTGATTATAGAATATATTGTTGGATTAATGCTAATGTTGATCGGTTTGCAAAACCGTGAAAAGTCAACAGTGAGTTTTTGCCACCGCCCTGCCTTATGGTAACGCTCTGAATCTCTCCGGGAATCGGCGAGCACGAAGAAATCAAACCAGATCAGACTTGGACCGAAACTATCGTAGAAGATTTGGAACGTGATGGGAGAAAGAGGTACACATGAGGAAGAACAAACCCAATCTATGTCGCTAGATTAGTCATTGCGAATGTGATTTCAAAATGTTATTGCGTCCTGAGGGAATAAGGTTTCCATTAAAATGAGCAGCGTGTGCAAGTAAACATTTGAACTTTTCTCTGCTTTGCAACCTTATCAGAAGTTCTCCGCCCTTTTTAGGGAACTATATACTTTTTATCTCGGGCTGTCATGGGCCTTATCAGCGAGATGTATCCGGAGGTGTTTGCTGCCTTTTTTGGATCTTCATTCAATTCACACATTAGTTCTTTTGAAATGCATGCTCGAGTTCGCTTTGCTTGCGATATACAAGACTTCGATCAGAATGTAAGACTAGAGTCGGGGATTTATATACAGATGAGAACGGTCTTGCTTTTCTTATTTCCGCGGCTGCGTTCAGCGTTGGTCAAAGATGTTGACGTGCAATCAGGGATGTAGAACTCAAAGCTAGTCCTTCGCTTCCTGAGATAGCTTTTCTTGGCAACGTTCGACGTTGTTATATTCTACTACCGATGATGTGGATGAGCCTAGCAGCACGAGATTTCTTGATTTTGTGATACTTTCTACATCATCTTGGTACTTCATTGTTTTTAAACGTCGCTGAACGGTTTATCCCAAACAATCGAATAGCTAACTCATTACCTGATATGCCAAACGTCGGCAACTCAGAGTTGTCCCCTCTGAAGTATCTTGTGAAAAATAGAACGCCCGCGATTGCATTCATTGTTACTCTGTTGTATTGCCGCCCTCTGCACGCAGGCAGACTGATCATTTTTGTGTTTTGTTTTGTTGCCAACTGATTTCTTCTTGACATAGGCAATCTGTCGTACAGAAGCGTATTATGATTTGCGGAATGTGACATATGTTGCTTCATCGTGGCGCTCAAGACGGGTAGTAATTTTTCTGAAAATGATTTTCCATAAAGATGTTGAGTGTTATAGTTGTTAACGTCATTTGACGTATAAATAGCAAGTTGTAATTAACATTGACCAACCTAGTCTGTTATTCGTGCTATCGATCGAGTGTCTTTCAATACGTTTTGCAAATCAATCTTATACAAAATCATTGTCACAATAAATATGATTTCTTGGGTTAAATGTAATCGTATGTCATCTAGAGCTTAAACTGATTGGTTTCCGTTGTTCTTAACTGTCGGACCTAGTCTGTTATTCGTGCTATCGATCGAGTGTCTTTCATTTGGTTTTGGGTCAGTGCATCAACTGACGTCACTGCAGTCTCACCAGGAGGTCCTAGGTTCGAGTCCTGACGGCAGCAGGATTTTCGACACTAGCTTTTCAGCTTGGTCGAATTCAGCCGCTGTCCGGAGGAGAAGCGCCGGATGCTCTTATCGATAGTTTTCTGTGGTTTCTCCGATCAACACCAGGCGAATGCCGGAGCAGTACCCTACCAAACGGGCCACGGACCGCGCGTGATCTTTCCTTCCTCTTCCTTGTCCTATCCTCTCCCTTTACACACACACACACACACACACACACACACACACACTTACACTAACATTCACTACACTACTACATATTCCGGGAGACCGGTCGGGAGCTTAGAGCTTGTCCCGGCTGGGGCGGTGCCCCACTGATGGGAGAGTCCTGGTTAAGGGGAAACCCCACTAGCCGACGGTAGGTCGGCGCCGGATCTCGCCATCCAGCGGGAGAAGATCACCGCCATCTCCCGAGAAAATAGCATGCACTACACTTACGGGACCAATGATCTAAGCTGTTGACGCACCCGGAAACACAAAAAATTAATGAATCAATCAATCCAAGGGACTCGCGGAATTACCTATGATAACAGTTCGATATTATGAGAAAAATGTATTGGGCATAGCTGAAGGATTGAGTTTAGATGAGAGTTCGCGTCCACGTGTGGAGGTGGGGCGTGAGCCGCGGGCGCCGAAGCGCGGCCCAGATGGAGATCGCGTGAAAGGCTGCTCCTTGTTGCTCTGAAACGCACGCTTCGTCCTTCTTCCTCCTCGGCCACAGCCGTCGCTCTCTCTCTGTCTGCCTCTCTTCAAAGCGTGCGCTCTCATTGCTGCTGGATGAGCCGCACGGTGGTCGAGTGCGCCAAAAATGTGTCATTTGATGGTAAGGTTAATGTAAAATAGTGTGCTAATGTTCTTTGGATTAGTGTGTGCAAATATCAATTTGCTTGGGTTCTCATTTGTACTTTTTCGTAATTAAAAGTTTTGTTGATAATGATGACTTAGATTTAAAAAATAATAAATATTGTTACAAATTGTGAGGTAAAATGGAATTTAAATAATTATTAGTTTAATCAGTGTTTTCTTGATAAAACACTCAGCAAATTCCTATTTTCTAACGTCTTCCTTCGGGAAACTGCGTTATGAAACATAAATGTATACTATTATCTTCTGAACATTTTTCAAGAGGCAAAACTGTACACAGTAAATAAAATTAAATAATTAGTTGGAAGTTTGAATTAATGATTTTTTCTCTAATCTGAATCTTTTTGTGGGAAAAGCATTTTTATTTCCACAAGTTATTCAACCTCCGCTTAAAATGTTTGTCGGATGTTCTCGCAGGCACGTGGACGTTTTAAAATCTTTCTTTCTGCATTAAAAAAAAAACTTTTTGAACTTGACTGTTGTATATGCGAATGCTGTTTTGATGGTGTAAAATATTCGTCAGGCAATATGTTAAAGTCAGGATGATTTAAACATTTAATAAGGTGTTTCCGTGTGATCTATTTTCGACTTATTATTGTTCTCTCTCCATGTTTTAACGCCATGAAAATGCACAAACAGGTAATCTGATCTACTGCAAACGCTATGTCCACTTTGTTTCTTATTCTCATAAACTTTTACTTTTAATGAGTGGGTGCGTTGTTCATTCGGGCACAAAAACAAGCGTACGAGTTAGCGGTGCCATGTGTAGATAATAGTTACTTACGTAAATATTTTTCTGAATTGCGTTTTACCACCCGAGGCGAAACGAAGCGGAACCGAGGGAAAACATTAGTCTCACTGTGATTCATATAATCAATAGACGTACAAAGCACTCCTCTGTGCCGTTTTCTGTCCTATTTTGGCTTTTCAAATCTCGCACAATTATATAGCCCCATCTTGAGATGATTTCACCATGAATCAGCTTGGTGTTAGACGTTGAAAAGAAGCCTGTTTTTCTCCGAGAACAGTCATGTGCTCTCAGTTCCGGAGCAGATTACGCTAGTGGTAAATCTGGAAGATGTATCTGCGGTTGACTCATGTGGTGTCAGGGTCTGCGTCATTTGCGTCTGCAAATCATAATATGTCTCAATTCATTTGAGAACGTAGAAAAAATAGTTCTAATTACATTTGACTAGTGAAACGTAATTCGATAAATAAATAAATCTTCCTTACTACGTTCACTCGGCATGTCGGATTGTATTTTCTTTGTTATTGGGTGTGTATTTTAGATTAGACGGCGATGTTTATATCGTTTCCTACACGACATTTACATGTTGGTAATTAAACTCAATTCATTACATATATTTAGCTATATCGGTAATGTGTTGCTCTTTTTCTGAATATTCGAGTCATTCTTAAGTGATAGCCTTATTATAAATTAATTTGATTTAACAAATTGTCTTATTTATATCATTGTCACATCATATTTTAGCCTAACATATTGGTAATATTAACATTGCTGGATAACTGGTTTGTTAAGGAGATAAACATAAATTGCAAATTAACATACAAATTAAATATCGTGAACAGTATTATGATAGAACACTTGTTAGGCTGTCTTTGAACATAACTGCGTCGTTGCATTGGTTATGGAAGGTGGTTGATATTCAAGGTTTATTATGATCAGGAGTCCCATTTTGGATGTGGCCTTGCTGAGTATGTCCTTTACCCAACTAGAATTTAAATGATGAATTGCAGAGACCTTGCAATTAATTTACTTGTTTACGTTAAAAGAAACGCAGACTAGGTTCCATATTAAAGAAGAAATTAACGATTTGCAAGACATTAAACGGAAGAATAGTTTTACCTTTATAAGAGACCTACATATAGTATAGAATTCATTATACATGTGAACAATTGTAAGTAAATGGTGTTCCGATTCAGTAATAGAAATTGCAATCATATATTATATTTTTCATTGCGGCAACAATACGTAAATGCTGATGGAAAAATTCATTAGAGAGGTTATGTGGCATGCAGGCATGTCCAGGTGGATACTTAAATAGGCGTGTTTACGTACGAAAAGATATTTGTATTATTTGATCGTTGGATTCAATCGAAAAAAAGGTGGGGGACGTCAGAGAGTGGAGATACATTATACCAGAAAGTGTAAACGAATTAATGTAAAAAGAAATACATATTTAACTTCAATAATGCACAGTAAACTTCACTGAAATATTTCGGATTGAAAGGAAATTAAATTGAAAAGAAGTTATATTTTTTTCCTTTACGTGATGTTTCATTACTGTTGGTATTTGACTTTATAGGCCTAGGCCCATAAAATAATTTTCGCGATTTCAGTGTGGAGCGGCGGCCCAGAGAGTAAAAGGGATGAGGAGGTCTATTTTAAGAGCTTATTTCAGTTGTCCAAATATACCATTTTTTAGAGCTTAAAATCCAGTCCGGTATTTTGTGGAGCAGACGAAAATTAGTCTACCATATTAATGCCATCCAGTCTTTGTGGCAGTATCTTGCTCGTAGCACGCGCAGACTCCTCTACCACCGCATTCACCGTGCCTGCTCCCGTTGCAGCCATCTTTACGTTGCGTTTAACGACGCATGACGAGTTACTCCTTATTTTCCGCTCTTTAGAAACAGCTCTGTCAAGCATTAAATTGCTGTATCAATCTTTCTCGTTGTTATGGCGTGCACGAAAGTTATGTTGGTTTTGTGATGAAGTAATTGAAAGATTTCCTGTTCTGAGTTAACTCATTTTTCACTAATTTTAATGCCGGATGCTTGAAATTCATTACTTTCCCGAAACTCTTCCTTTATGGGTTTCTTTGGAAAGAGCATTGTCTTTTAACAGTTTGATATATGGTTGCATTAAACTACTTGTTGGAGACAACAGGCAAGCCAAAAATATATTAGAAACGACACATATCACGCACTGAATGAAGACTAATTTAGACCTCGTAACTCCTAGGAAATTATTCGATACTTTTAAATTAATGTATTGCTGACACTCTGTTAAAATAAACGAGTTGTTACTATGAATTCATATTTGTAGATTTGTTAAGTCTTTCTGGTAATCTAGCTTTGTATTTTTTTGATTAAACAAAAAAAAGAGAATAAAATGTAAACAATTTCTATGGAGACAATAATCTAACCTTTTATTTTGACAATTAGATCTAAACAATAATTGAGCACTAAATTCACATAGTCATTCTACACGAAAATAGTCATATTTAATTTTCGTATTTATAAAACAATTCTCATGAAATGGTTTTTGTTATATGATTATGTTGAGATAAAACGGGAATTTTCGGAGCTGGAACAACCTCCAGGGAGATTGAGGACTGCAGTGGAGTGTCGTCGGTCACTTCCTTTTCACGACGTGATTCGGGCTTTCGATTCGCCAGTCACGCTGCCCAGTCGCTAACATGAAGCGGGGGGGACGGGGTGATGATCATGCCTTCCGGCAGCGACAGCGCAACTTCCGGTGTCCGTAAACGACTCGGCAGGTGTGCAGTGGAAACGAGGCGAGAAGCCACTTAGGAATCTATTAGTTGGGAGGCACAATACGCCGCTTCAGGTGCAGGTTGCCACAGGATTTGTGCGAGTGCTCATCTGCAAAATCCTGAACTGTAAAGTAGAAGGATATCTCCACTTTCCTCATCCTTTTATTGTATTTTTTTTTAACTTGAACTTGATGTTAAACTTTTTAAAAAACTACTAATCTGCGTGCCACAACCTGAAACTGCACAAAGAAATTAAATGCTATTATTGAAATCGTCTGATTCTTAGAATTTGGGATATTGACAAAAATTGCTTTGTATCGTCAAAATGCAAATCATTATCAACTTACTTGAAAAAAAAAATCGAGGTACTTTAGTGACCACATCGGGTCATTGATGTGGGCCTGTGATGTTGACGCACTTCAGTAGTTATAGATGAAATTTGGATTTGTGGGTACCCAATTTTGTATGAGTACCCACCTCGATGAACTTGTGCCAAGCAGCCCAAAGGCTTGTAGCGTAGTCTTAGGAGGTCCAATAACAAGAAATTGATGTTATTTTATACCATTAAAAATGGTAAAAAATCTGACAAACATCCGTGTGTTCTGACGTGCTGCACTCTATAACTAGTGATACAACATCACACACTTTCTTGTTTGATTGGGGTGACTTTTGCTATTTTCGAAAATTCAGAGTTCAACCAAAATGATACCCGCGCCATTTTAAGCAAGTTTTGCACTATCTGAGAAAAAATAATGAATAAACAAATCTGGAGCCTTTTAAAAAAATTGAAAATGTTAAAGCTTCATGTAAATTATCCTCCAGAATCAAAAAATTCGTTTCAAATTGAAGAGGGTCTCGAGTTTATTTAAATATATTGGGAATGTCAGTTTTGGAAACAATCGTCCGAACGGTTTTGGCTATAGCTTTTACCACAGGCAGATGGAGATATTGATCGATGTTTTGCCAAAAAACAAGCTTCAATCCACAAAACGTGGTTACGGTCTACTCAACGTGTTACAGAATGCAATTTACTACGTATAGAAACAAGATTTATCCAATTGTTCCGTTTTTAGGTCCAGTAATTGGAGTTTTTCTGCGAAAAAATCGCAATTTTCCTCAGCAGCCATACAATACATTATTTTGCTACACAAATACGTACTGTGACGAGAAAGTAAAAATACGGCACGAGAAAGTGTCGAGGTCTTCAGTGAAGAACAGTTTTGAATTCTAAGTCTTCAATAACAATGCTATTTTAACCCCAAAGAAGGCCACCAACTGAGTTTGCTCACGGTATCAATCGTTGCCTCTGCAGCGAAGCTGACCGAAAGGTTCCAGGGTCGGAATCCGACCGTGGCAGATTTTCGATACCAGCTAGAGAGCTACGAAGAATTCAGCTGCTGTCAGGAGGGAGGATTCTAGTGGCCGGTGGCTCTGATCAGAAGTTTTCCATGGTTCCTACGGGCTATACCAAGCGAATGCCTACGAAGTACCATTACGAACTGCCCTTGCAACGCGCCCAATCCAATCGTTCCTTCCTCAACCTCATTCCCTCCCCTCCCTATCCACACACTTGCTTACACGTGCCCTACTCTGTCATAAATGGCGGGTTCAGTCGAGACCTTAGAACTTGTTCCGGCTGGAGCGGTGCCCTGCAGGCCAAGCTTCCTGGAAGGGAACCCTGGAAGTGTTCGTGTACGTCATCCCCGGATCTCTCATTCCGGCGGGCCACGAACCCGGTCCCCTCCCGGGATAGAACATACGCTTCCCCTTCGGGAATAATGACCGCAGCAGTTGTCGCTCCCGGAAACAAACAAAATCAATCAATCCAAAGAAGGCCACGAAAGTGACCCAAACGATGCCTAACCAATCAATGACGGAGACTGTCGGCCCGGTGGCCGAGATCGCTAAGGCAGTAGTGTCGTAGTGATCTCGGACCGTAGGGTCGCGGGGTCGAGTCCCGCCTCGGGCATGGTTGTATTTGTGTTCGACCTTTCACCCCTTATCATCACCATTTCGTTTCATCTTCATAGTTACCACAACGTTAACTCCAATAGTGGTCGCTTATGACTTAGATGTTGATGCGACCTTAAATAATAACAGAGAGAGAGAGAAACGATGACTGGATGGGCGAGAGCCGACGTATAACTCTGTCCACGGAAGGCTTCAGCTTTTAATCCCCTCTAGGAGGAGAGTAGAGGATGGGCGTTGCCTTCCCAGAAGCTATTCGCACTGTGCTGGCCAGACCCACTTCGCATCGCGCTGTCCTGTTATACGCAGGAATTTCCGACCCTCAGCATCTCTGAGGAGATAAGCCGGCGGATGTGACATGCTCCATGGCCACTAGCCATCTGCTAAAGACTTCTTTCGACCATGAGAAAATGTGGGACAACGGTTGTCATTACAGACATTTGTGTGAGTAAGTTACTACGTCACAATCGGGGGTATGAACATCATGGAGGAGTAGTCCCACGAAAACATTGAAAATTGCATTTGAAACGTCAATGAAATGGCAAATACCAAAGCAGAATTTTCGCCATAAAATGGGGAGAATTAGCGCATGATAAAATTTTAAACGTTTAATGAAGAGTATTGATTACATATATAATATAATTCATAATATAAAACAAATTATTGGTGTTAACTTATACATACCGAAAGTTCAAAAATTGTGATTAAGATTTACAGATACTACCAACTGCTAGCATCAGAAGTAACTGTTTTGATGGTTACTCAGAAGCTATCTCTGACTTTCAGGAGACCTTTACCGTAAAGGGATTGTACGGGCTTAATATATCGAGAGTATTCTATTTTTCTTACCTTCTATGTTGTTGTGCGACTGGAACTTTATTATTCTCGATCACTACAATATTTCGCAGAAAAATTAACAGAATAAATTACAGGTATTTGTGACTGGTGCGATGAAAAACAATGGGATTGGATTCGATTATACTTGTATATTATTACGTAATAAAAGGGGCCGATGAAGTGGGTAGAACACGTAAACACACAGGAGCCGCGCCATCTCGTGGTTTCATAATTTGTTTATTGTAATTTTACTCATTTGGTCAAAACCATTTTCCCAAATTGTCCACAAGATTTTCCGAAGTTGCCTCCGCCTCTGATTCCATTTATAAGTAGCGCAAATAGATATTCTCGCACGAGTCCAGAGAACACCTCGAACACATGTGAACATCGTGAATCTTCAGAATTGTGTGCGTTAAATCAGTGGGTTAAGATGCTCGTGATAGATTTCAAGTTTTGTTTCCCCAAACTTTTAAGTGTGGTTTTCAACGTTGGCAGTGGTCTAAAAGGACGTGCAAATGGTTCATGAAAACAGAAGAGGATGATTTATAATCGATGAATGTAACACTATGCAGATGACAGTGGTCGTAGAAATCAATTATTACACTAAGGATGAAAACGGAACGAGCTGCAGTCGAGCTATGCCTTCTTTTGCGGAGATAGGCATTAACCGCACCACTTTTCTTGACGATAACCTTCCTTTACGCACTCTGGCACAATTCACAGTTGAAGGCAAAAGCTCACTGCGAACATTGATGACAACATTTTTAAACACATCTTCACTGGCGCGAAATAGAAGCTATTTTCTGTTGGAAGATGAAAACTTCTGTCCGTGATTTTCTCCAAAATATCTAAAGAAATAACCGAGGCAGGTAAAGATCCAACGCAGGAGAAACTTTGACCGTCTGAGAAAGTTAGAACGCAAAAATTGAGAAAGCTGGGAAGCAACGATTGATTCTCCAGAGATTGGCTTAGCTTCAAAAAACCTAGTGGCCGATTTGGTAACTAATACCCCCTCTCCACCCTCATTTTTCCATCCGTCGGTCAAGAAAAGTTGCGCCAGTAATAAACAGCGTAGGAAAAGTTGATAACGGGAAGCGGTCGGTAAACGCCCTCCAGTGCCACTCGGCGTGCCGCCCCGCCCCGCCCGTCCGCCCCGTCTGCCCTGGCCCTGTTCGCACCGCCCCGTCCACCCCGCCCCGTCCGCCCGCCCGTCCGCCCCGCCCGTCCGCCCGCCCCGTCCGCCCCGCCCCATCCGCCCCGCCCCGTCTGCCCTGGCCCGTCCGCCCCGCCCCACCCCGCCGCGCCGCGCGCGCGCGCCCCGCCGCGCCGCGCCGGCCGGTGCATCAGTGAGAGAACGGAACGGGATGGGAGCGGAGCGGGGCGGGACGCCAGCGGGGGCCCTTGGCCGGCCGTACCGGGGGGCGGGGCGGGGCTGCCGCGGGGCGAGGTGGGCGAGCGCTGGAATGCCTTTATTCCGGAGCGGCGAGCGCGGCCGTGGGTCGTCCAGCGGCCTCCGCCCAGCGCTGCAACCGGCCCACGCGCCCGCGCCACCGCCTGCGTCCGCTTTCTCGCATTTCCTCTACTCCCTGCAAACGACACGCTGTTACTTCAACTGTTAGTGCGTGCTGTGCTTAGTTCTTACATTCAGATTCATACATTACTCCTCTTTTATTTTGTCGGAATAAACTTTTTAAATAAATTAATTTAAATTAAAGTAATACATGGTCTTGTTGAAGTAATGATGATATGTTTTTTTATTAAACCTGGGCGAGGGTACGTGTCGAGACGCGGTGTCGCCTCATCAGGTACATCTGTAAATATGTATTTGTAAAATATATAATTATGTAATAAGATGTATTACATAATTATATTTACTATAGAGCTAAATATTAAAATTTAGTAACAATTTAAAACATTTTAAATTATCTGACAATCAAATTAAGGAATATTACAATTCAATCTACATATAACCAAATTAATCATTTAAATGGCTGACTGTCTTTAAATAAAGTAAAAATTATACATGTATCTGCTTCCTCTCAACTTGAGATGCAAAAAAACCGAGGGGAACTCGCATCACAATTTAGGAATCATACAAATAACGTTAATTTCTCCACCTCATAAAAGGTTCATTACGTTCCACAGTTCTAAAAGGACACGATTTTAGGCATTTAGAGCGCAGAAGAGACCTGTCCAAAACAGTGACCCTATGAGTCAGTCACACGGATTGATACTGGATACATGCGAAAAAACAAGTTCAGTTCCGCCTTTTACCAGAAATTACCGGGTAATGTTTGCGATTTCTAATTAACACGTTCTTTTACATCTTTCTGTTGGTTTTATTCGAAGAATTTTCAGTAGCACTTCTCTCTCAACTTGTTCTCTGTAAAACAGCGGAGTCTCCTCGAATCGCAATAGAAGAGGTGGTTTTTGGATGTCAGTGCCATGCATCAGGCTACCCACACGTGGACGGGAAAAAGGGGAAGGATGAGGGGAGAATGTGGCCCTTTCGCATTATAAGAGAGCACTAAATCCAGTTCGTTGGGTACGCCTCACCTGGGGGAAGTGATGGTAGGTATTCAAATGTCATTGTTTCATATATTTGTTTTAAAACCATCTTTTACTTGTTGATTAATTGTCAAAGAAGTAAGAATTATATTGTGAGCAAGGAAGGAAATGTATCGCTTGGAGCGTGTGTTTTGGTCCACCTTATCCCGGCGTGCACTGCCCTGCTCGTGTCGCCCACGGGCTCTGCTGCGCCCACCACCTCCTCGCACTGCCCCGCCCTGCTCCGCGCTGCACCGCTGCGCGCAGCACGAGGCGTAGGCGACTGCCATCGAGCCGAACACCTGCAGGGAAATGTTTTAATAAACGAAAATATAGTTGTCTTAATAAGTCACATTTGATGTAAACAGGCTTCAATCAAATTATAGACAACGAATAATACAAGGACAATTTATTTCATATTGCACAACGTTTCGAAATCACATTTTCAGGCGGAAATACAATATATCAACTAAACAACCATAAGATACCTTTATAGGGTATATATAACATTATTGTACATATTTCTAAAAAGAGACTACAAACAAACTTGGATTGATAATACGTCAAGGGTATAACTTCTTGTATAAGGAATATATCCTCTGCATGTAATAGGAAATGTAAAACAAAGGTTTCTATATATTAACACTGAACATAACCAACCTCATGAAACCGCTACTTTAACGTTCAAAGATTGAAATACATTTCATCAAACCTGCAGGGAAAGACGGAACTTACTTTCTGTCTGTCTGTCTGTCTGCGGGTCTGCCCATGTCGTCTGAAACACCTATTATAATATTGATTGTAATAATTATTTTTGTACTGGCTTTGGTAGCTCGTGGCATCAACTAAATGTCACAACAGTGCCTCTGACCGAGAAGTCCTAATGTTCGAGTCGAGACACTGGAGGGTTTTCGACACTAGCTAGGTCGAGTTCACCGGCTGTCTGGAGGAGAATTCTAGCGGCCGGCTGTTCTGATCCGTAGTTTTGCATGGTGTCTTCGATGGACACCAGGCGAATGCCGGACCAGTACCCTAACAAACGAGCCCCGGGCCGTGCGTGATCTTTCCTTACTATTCCCTTATCCTATCATCACCCTTTACTTACCCCCACATGCACTATTCTGCCAGACATGTCGGGAGCCCAGTCGGTTGCTATTCCCGGTGTGTGTGTGTGTGGGGGGGGGTCCCGCTGATGAGAGATACCCGGTTGGGGAAAACCCTGCAAGCCAACGTGTATTTCGGCGTCGGAACTCACCATTCAGCGGAAAACATCACCGCCTCCTCCCGTGATAAAACATGCACTATATTTATGAGACTAATAACCACTGCAGTTTAAACACGTCCGTAAGCACTAAATAATCAATCGATTAATCTTCTTTTTGCTTATTTATTTGTACTGCCCGGGTACTTGGTGATTTGTCCATTGAAGCAACTCCAACAAGCCGATGTTACTGGGCATTTTCTATTTGCTCCCCTCTCGCCACCCATAGGCTGTGAATGTTGTTGGTAAAATTTGATTTGATATTTACCGCCAAAGAACGTCACAACAATCTAGGTAATATTTATCTATTTCTCGAGGTGTTCCCCGGCTGTGCGAATATAGGATTGGATTAAGTCTATAATTATCAGAAGATTAATTTTATTCACGGTTCGTTTACATTCCGCCAGTTCATATTCACCTTGAATTTTCCCTTCTTCCAAAATCCAGTATCTTACCTGGGATTGCACTCGCCCTCTGACGGTTCAGAGGCCAGTAAATTCATCACTTGACCACTGAGGTGCGCTATATTAATTTTCTTACTTCTAAATTTACAACCTCCATATTCACCAATTTTGCACGAATATAACATACGTGATTTACGACTAATCACACAGTGCTGAATTTGCGAGAACGAATGAATTCTTAGAGCAGCATGTCGAATGGGCTCTTTCCCGATTAGGTGCCAAGGGGATATCGAAGCACTTCATTACGGAACAATAAATGAAAAGCAGAGGAACGTCATTTAGAAGATAACGAGACAGAAAAGTTATCTTGGCTTCCAGGCTGTTAGCTCCTGTCACTCGCAGAGCCAGCCCCTCCGCCATGCCGCCGCCGCCGCCGCGCGGCTAATGGGCGTGTGATAGAGCGGGCGGAGTGCCACAGGTGCCGTACCTGCCCCCCCCCCCACCGCCTCCGCCGCCCATTGTGCGGCGACTTACCTGTCCCGCCCCCGCAGTCTCGCCGCCAGGTCAGTCGCCGCCGCCGACGCCGCCCCCCCCCCCCCCCCCCCGCGCGCCGCTGGAATGCAGACGCCGCCTCCGGGTCCCCCCCCCCCCGCTGCCCACGCTGCCCACGCGGCCCACGGTGTCCGCCCGCCGTGGCGAGTCATTTTATATGAAAATACAGCTACTACCAGTGCCGGAATGAATGAAAAATAAATTAAAAAAAAAAAAGAATCAATTAGCAAACCATACAAAAACATTAGTTAGAATTAAGAAAAAAAAGATAATAATATTTTTCGTGTAAGTTAAGTATGCCGAAGTGCTACTACAAAATTATTAAATTAGATTTAAGCTAGAATTAAGTTAGCTTTAGTTAGTATTAGCTTTTTTAACCTCTCCCTCTTAGCTGCTTAAGCCGCAAGGCAGCAGCGCAAATTGTATTGCCATAGTGAAATAAATTCCCGCCTTCTCAGGGTTACTGTGGAGGGGAAACAACAGTGTCGGAGCGAGACAATTTTGGACCCCGGTAATACCGAAACCTACCCCCGTCCCTAAAAAAGAAAATATGTGAAAGTCATATCAAAAAACTATAAACTTATTTTATTTCAACAAATAACAAGTTTTTGGAAATGTATGTTTTAAATAAGTCTTAAGTAGAATTATTTAGTTATCAAATAATATTATTTTCATTTTTTAAAAAATTAACGATGTATTAATATAATTAAATATTTTAGGTAAAAAATATGAAATATCAGACTTCTGTGCCGCACCTTATAAAATTACAATAACGATGTTCTCGAATTCTAATTTCTTTTTCATTTTTTTACTGTTTATTCATGGTCCCATCATCGGGCCTTGACTTGCCGGGCCCGGTCTGTCCGTGTCTAGCGCCGGTCCTAGCTTCAATAAATGGATAAATAAATGGATAAATAAGTGGATAAATAAATGGATAAATAAATGGATAAATAAATGGATAAATAAATGGATAAATAAATGGATAAATAAATGGATAAATAAATGGATACATAAATGGATACATAAATGGATACATAAATGGATACATAAATGGATACATAAATGGATACATAAATGGATACATAAATGGATACATAAATGGATACATAAATGGATACATAAATGGATACATAAATGGATACATAAATGGATACATAAATGGATACATAAATGGATACATAAATGGATACATAAATGGATACATAAATGGATACATAAATGGATACATAAATGGATACATAAATGGATACATAAATGGATACATAAATGGATACATAAATGGAATAAGCTTTATTATAAGCCATATGATGGAACGTTGTCCAACTGACTGTCCGCGGTGCCATTTATTGTGGCCCGCGAAGTGTTATTCATCAAAAGTAAATATCCCTTGCATACATTTGGGAGGAGAAATAGTGTCTACAACGCATGCGCCCTGTCGAAACCACAACCCTCTTATTGTAAAAATAGGTTAAGTGTAGATTTAAAGATTATTTTAGGAAATTTAGAAATTCAAACTCATCGCAATGTGTTTAACTGCATTACGGTACGGTCTGATATCACGCTTGGTTCCATGGGCAACCTGCCGAGATCTACAGTGCGAGGTCACGTGTGGATCGCCAGAGTAATGAAAGTAATGCCCACAACCATATTGAAGGATTTAGTTGAGTTCTTGAGGCCTTCCACGTTGGTACCCCTGATATAGAAGAGGTAATTCGAAACGTTGCACGTTTTAAGGTAATTGGGTTAAGTTAGCTTAGCTGAAAAACTGCTAGAATACAATTTAATGCATTTATACTGGGTTACAGACTTCGTATACTATACTTATAATTTACACCTAATTCTAGTCAACATACAACTTGACTCGCTCGAGCATTTCCAAGTCGACGGTGATTAATTCAGAACAGACTGCCATTGTTGATAGTCTTGCTTGTCATGAAACTAAAATCATTTGGTGCCAATGGAGCTCTGTGTACGTAATAAATATGCCACGATTGTAATGTCCGAATGAACTGACGGAATAAATGTTCAAAGTTTAATTGTAATTAATTGAACAGAGTTTATTAAGCGCATCATTGAGTCCAGTCAACGCAGAATTTCCAACGCATTTTACATGAAAATACGGATACACCTTATCTGGACTAGGTTCTTTTGTGTTACCATTGCCAAAGTACTTGTACTATGTTGCATTTATCCGTATGCTTCAGCTGTTCGCCCAAAATGCTCTGGCGCCCTGGGCGGACGAGACGCGAGCTCCCGTCCGGTCTCCCGGAATATGTGTTAGTGTAGTGCATGTTAGTGTAAGTGTGTGGGTAAGTGGAGAGGATAGGACAAGGAAGAGGAAGGACAGATCGCGCGCAGTCTGTGGCCCGATTGGTTGGGTACTGCTCCGGCTGGTGTTGATCGGAGAAATCACGGAAAACTACCAAACAGAGCAACCGGTCTCTAGAATTCTCATCCAGACAGCGACTGAATTAGTCCTAGCTGAAAAGCTAGGGTCGAAAATCCTGCCGCCATCAGGACTCGAACCTAGGACCTCCCGGTCAGAGGCGCTGCAGTGACATCAGTTGATGCACTGAGCTACCACTCCCGCTCCGAGCAGAGCAGCCGGCTGCTAGAATTCTCCTCCAGATTGTTCGTTTGAAATGATTCAAGGCGTTGTCATTGTCAGCAATACTATTTATTTCAATAAGAGCAGCTTTCGATGGCTGAGCCATCATCATCAGTTTTCTGCTGTCTGGAAGTCACAAAAACGACTACTTATTCTTCTACAAAAAATTCTACTTGTTCGCTCGGATGGGGAAGAACAGCGGAGGCGTTTAAATGCCTGCGCGGGTGATTGCGACAGGGCGTTACATAACTGGTGACGTGCTTTTGAACTTGTCAGCGGCCAGCACCAGGAAGTAATGCGGATGAGCACAAGTATACTTCATTGTTAAGTTGTCGGTATTTGTGATGGGTGGATCAATTCTATTTTTTTTTTTTTTTCGAACCTGAATTCTGTTTAGTTCTCGAATTTTGAAACCTTGACGTTCACAATCTTTTTACTCGGGATGATACTCATGATAAATTACTAAGATTTTGTCATAAATTTCGCGAAGGACATTTGCTAGAAACGGAATAATTAAGGAGACAAAATTTCAGGCTGTGTTTCGTTTCAATTAAATCATATATAAAAATAATAAAAAATGTTATGTTGTAATATGTAATTAATTTTATTTTAGTGACGATAATGAAAATAAAATACTAATTTTGAATGTAGACGTTGATTTTTCTGGTTTAAAAGCCCATTGATTGCATATTTTTCGTGCGTCACGCTCCTATGAGAAATGTGACCTTTTCATTGCTGCAATTAACATCAAAATACAAGACAATGGAGTGTATTGTTCTCATATTTATGGCAACGTGAGGAAGTTTTTTTAATAAATAAAAATAGTTTATCGTACGGTATTAATGTTTGAGTCAAGACCCTATGTCTTAACTATGACAAATCCAAGGTGCAAGTTGTTCCGTGGTGGTTCATGGAGACTTTGTGCACATCATTTTTTCATTAACTTTTTATATGTTAGCATTGTCTGTTCGAATTTTGTATCTTAGAATTCAACACCGGTTTAGAATGCAAATTAAGTTAGGACAACTAATTCATATAATTTATTATACCTTTTTATGCAATAAAAGTTTATATCGAGATTTTGGAACAATGTGAAATTCACTTTTTTTCAGATTGAATAAATTTTACTTATGCCTTTTTATACAATTCCCTTTTTCATTCTTTTTGAGAATGTTCACATTTTACACACAATTTCTCTCTTCTTTGTTGTGAGTCCATCGAGATTGTTACGTGTTTTTGCCCAGACTGGGTCTTTCTTCAAAAACAATGAATTTCCGACCCCTCTACGGAAACAGCAGAATCGGACGTTTTAGCAACGTTCAAATAGGCGAGGTGGTTACCGATAAAATAAATCAGCCAGTCAAGAAAAACAAACTCGTTCAAAAATTAATGGGTACCATACGTGCTCAAAGCACATAGTGTCATTTCGGACTTACATTCGATTAAAATATTACGGGACTGGACGTATTTAAAATGACAATAACTATTTCTCAGGTTTGATACTCTGTAATTGTCGGGCATTGATAGAAAACGTGTGTTGGAGGCACCACCCTTGATCCAACAAGTGTGAAAGGGTGAAAATAAGGCAGTCGTTATGCCCAGGAATATAGTACTACTTTCCGTAAACTGGGAGGAAGCATGAAGAGTGTATACGTGGTACTGACTCAATGAGAAACGTGTGATTGAGAGTAGCGCACGTATGCGAGTTCCTTCGTATCCCTGGCCACAGACGTGGGAGGAGTCGTATACCATGGAGCGCAGCGATGCAGAGATAGGCAGCTACGTGTGTCGGCGGCGGTGACAGTGGGGGCGGTGCTCAGTGACTAGGGACAAACGAAAAGCAACAGAAATCCTTGGTGGTTTCTGACGAGTATTCTGGTATATACCGTTATTAAGGAATGAAGTTGTGTTCAATGGACGATTGGAAACGATATTTTATTTAATTATACGTACAATCGGTAAAAAAATAAAAGTCCAAAGTAGTTCCGGGAAGTGTTTTTTCTATCTTTAACTACCGTCTTAAAAAAACATATGTACAAATGCACAAAAATGATCAATATTTTGTTGGACTAGTTCAATCATTTCGCACTTGATAAATCATTGTTTTGAAAGTGAAAATAGCTTCCTTTTGGAACCCGAAAGCGAATGGCCAGGCTCCAAACTAAGCGTTGAACCCCATTGGCTCGATACTCTGCCCATGTAAACGCTCTGATATTGCAACGCGTTTATTAATAAACAGCAATACTTATTGTGAGACCCTGCAATTGCAATTAATTTAATTTTACGAAGATTTTCAGTTAATGCACGTTTCTGACCACCTGTTCTGTGACATACAAGTGCCACCCATTTGTGGTGAGATCAAGGCTGGTTTGACATAGACATGTGTAACATGACCACGGACCTCGCGCTTTCCAAGGCCTCTCACTTTTATAAATATTTGTAAACTTAACAGAAACTTCGTTCACAAAAACTTTATAAAAAAACAAACAAAAACGTTCATACTTTGATTTTTATAGTGTTCGAAGACATTAGGTCATTGTTACACCTCCTGCCTTATAAAATGAATGTTTTTAACAGAACATTTTGTGATAAGCACATTTCTGATACCTCGATTCCGGTTGAGAAGGACGCTCGCAAATTAATTGATTGATTGATTTTTTCGTGTTTCCGGGCGCGTCAACTGCTTAGGACATTAGTTCCGTTAGTGTAGTGCATGTTTTTCTCGGGAGATGGCGGTGATCTTCCCCCGCTGGATGGTGAGATCCGGCGCCGACCTACCGTCGGCTAGTGGGGTTTCCCCTATCCAGGACTCGCCCACCAGTGGGGTGCCGCCCCACCCGGGACAAGTTCTAAGCTCCCGACCAGTCTCCTGGGATATGTGGTAGTGTGGTGCATGTTAGTGTAAGTGTGTGTGTAAGGGGAGAGGATAGGACAAGGAAAAGGAAGGAAAGTTCGCGCGCGGTCCGTGGCCCGTTTGTTAGGGTACTGCTCCGGCATTCGTCTGGTATTCATCAGAGAAACTACGGAAAACTACCGATCAGAGCAGCCGGCCGCTAGAATTCTCTTCCATACAGTGACTGAATTCGACCTAGCTGCAAAGCTAGTGTCGAAAATCCTGTCGAGCCTAGGACCTCCCGGTCAGAGGCGCTGCAGTCACATCAGGTGATGCACTGAGCTACCCCTTCCGGTGCAAATTAATTCAAAAGATTCACTTTATAAGGCAGGCGCTGTAAGAATGACCTAATGTCATCGGCCACTATAGAAAAATGTGTCCCTCATTTTAGTGCATCGCGGATCCTTACACTGACCGTGGGAATCTTACTCCTGACCACCCAGCAATGTTTGTTGTTCGTCTTGAACCACTGTGCAACGTGGGCGGCGGGGCGGTTCCAAGTCAGCGTTGGGTGTCTGCTTCCCGGCGTCATTCGGCTCGGGCACACTCGCTCAAGCCAGTGGTGGCTCACGGCCGCAGATTGCCTTCGCGATGAACTCTCGAGAGTGTGACCAACGTACTAATACTTAAGAGAAACGCTCATTATTATTCTAGGGTGTTGAGACGCTGCAACTAAGGCGTTTAAATGTTCGGCGATATCATCTTAATCGATGTAAGTCGGCCAAGAAATAACATGTTTGCTCCACGCTACCTTCGATACCGATAATGCTATTCCAGGAACGAGTATATTCACAAATGCAGCTGTAATGGCGCAGGTTCAAACTGGCAATATTCATTATGGAGTGTAAAAAATTGTAATGGAATTCTGGACAATTTCTAAATAGTGTTCACGAAATGGTCTGTTTATAATATTTGCGTTATAATATGAGTATAAACGTTTTATTTGTTGACTCCTTATTTTGTTCAGAAGAGGCCAGTTTTTAAGGGATTTATTTTTCATGACGTCCCAGCGACTGAAGTAGTTGCTGAATGTGCTGTAAAGCAAATTCAAAACTTCAGTGATGTTATTTTTAATGAAAAATAACAAAGAATTATAAAATACTTAATTTCATACTATTCCATTTGCTGTAGACATGAGTTCACCTCACAATTAATTAATTTAATTAATTCATTAATGAATTTTCATTATTCCGTAAGTTTTCTCTTTTCTTCATTTTCTATTCCTTTGGTTTCTAAATGACTTTCGTATCTCTTACGAATTGTTAACATTCAAACCATTACAATGAAACAAACTTTTTCTTCTTCAGTTTTGAGATTTGGTCAACAAAAAGGAAGAACTCTGCATAAAATTTCGTCAATATAAGTGGCTAATAGAAAGATATTCCAGGTTATCGTTACATGATAAAACACTAATATATAATAAGATACTTAAACCCATATGGCTTTATGAAATTCAGCTATGGGGATGTGCGAAAGATAGTAATATCAAAATAATACAAACTTACCAAAACAAAAAGCCAAAATGGTCGCTAATGACCTAGATGTTAATGCGACCTTAAATAACAAAAAAAAAAAAAAAAAAAAAAAGCAAGAAAGGCTACGCCTACATGAAAATGCAAAAATTCTTCAACTGCTGGAAAACCAACACCTGTTCCGAAGATTGAAGAGGACCAAACCATTTGATATTGTGTAGTGTTGTCATCATAGCAAAGCATTGTGCAAGTGATAGTGCCAGTTTAAACAACCGGACTAAGTAAAGGATGTCATTGGGCTGAATTTAGCTGATATGTACGTTAGACAGAAAAGTTAATGTTTGGTCTTTCCAGATCAGTTTTGACATGTAAACACAAAGGAGTTTAAAATAAAAGAATAAAAATAAAGTTTTGCGATTTCTCGGGCCTCGTTCTTTCGTACTTCTAGTGTTGAGAGAGGTTTGCTCACCTACATCATTGCCAGTGGCGTCTGATAATTGGGCCGCACAATTGGGCCGCACCTGTTGCGGGGCGGCGGCGGGGGCGGGGCGGGGGCGTAGACAGGGTGGGGCGGCCGCCACGCTCTGCCAGCTGTGCGAGGCGCCTCCGCTCCGCGTGCGGATTAATTTCAAAGACTGCCTTCCCCTCTCTCTTTAATCCTGTAATGACCCGCTCTACTGAACGCGAGTCGCAGCCGAGGGCATCAAAACAGAACGGAATTTTGGAGCAGAAAACGAGGTCAATTGGGTTCTTTGAGGCAACGGGATTTGTTTCTTCGCAATCATATCCAGTACTGTATTTTTAACTGGTATCGAGTATCATTTCAGCTCACCATGTCAATTACAGGTTTCAGCTTGAGTCGTGAACTTACAACAAAGAATTCCTGTAGTTAGAGAGAAAATGTGAGATCCATGAATCACCATTCTAACTCAAAGAGCATTTATTCACTGTCAAGACCAATAATTTTCTCGAAGTAGTAATAATCTTATGAAAAGAAAGTCATTATAATAAATTACGAAGAGCGAAAAAGAAAAAGTGTTCGCCAGTAAAGAAGCTTATGATTTTTTAATAAAAAATCAGATATGTAAGCTTTGTTAATTGTCGTGAAGTTTTTTTCACTTTGTTTTGTTGGTTAAATCTCAATTAAAAACTAATGATAGACTCACTTTAAAATTAATTCCCCCCTGCCGCCGCATGAACTTCAATTGTTACGATTCCAGTTTTAAAAACATCGGTGGTTCTGGGTGGTTATTTTATTTAGAGGGAGCGGATTTCTATGATTTTGCGTGTTTTTTTTTTTACCGTTGTTTCAAGGCATAGCTGAGTGAAATTTCTTGACATTTGTTCAGAATTGGATGCAATATAGATTTATAAGTTAGTGCATATTTGCGCAATTTTTTCCTGTTGGTGCATATTCCTGTAATTATAGGAGAATATTTGGTATATATCGTTAAAATAGAGACATCGGCAAAACGTTTCATGTTTGCATAGAATCTATTTATTTGTGAGCGTTTATTGCTTTGAGCGTTAAAGCTTGACACAATTTTAGTTTTTTTCCTAGAGGTGATAAAATACTTGTACAAATGAAGGACTTTACTTGACATCGATTTTTTCAAACCAGACAGGAAAAGGGTATCAACAAAATACAATCTCATTAAGTAAGGTTCATATTTACTTCAATTATTTCTCCCGCGAAATACGCTAGGTTATATTATGTTGGTACAAAAAATATATCTTCATTCGAAATATGCTACCGGGAGCGGTAGCTCAGTGCATCAACTGATGTCACTGCAGCGGCTCTGACCGGGAGGTCTTACGTTCGAGTCCTAATGGCGACAGGATTTTCGGCACTAGCCTTTCAGCTAGGTCGAATTCAGTCGCTGTTTCGAGGGCAATTCTAGCGGGCGGCTGCTCTGATCGGTAGTTTTCCATGGTTTCTCCGATCAACACCAGGCGACTACCAGAGCAGTACTCTAACAAACGGGCCACGGGCCCCGCGCGATCTTTCCTTCCTCTTCCTTGTCCTATCCTCTCCCCTTACACACACACGCTTACACTAACATGCACTATACTACCACATATTCTGGGAGACCGGTCGGGAGCTTAGAGCTTGTCCGGGCTGGGGCGGTGCCCCGCTGGTGGAAGAGGCCTGGTTAGGGAGAAACCCCACTAGCCCATGGTAGGTCGGCGCCGGTTCTCGTCATCCAGCGGAGGAAGATCACCGCCATCTCCTGAGGATAAACATACACTACACTTACGGGACTAATGATCTAATTTATTGACGCGCGCGGAATCACTAAACCACCAACCAACCAACCAGTCCAAGCATGCTTCTCCTGAATTGTATCAAGAAATATTTATTGAGGAACTGAATTATTGTTCATTTTAATTGCATATTTTTAAAAGCACGTTTCCAAGATTTTGAAGGGCATCCAAATCCTCTCCCTAGCTCTTAACATGGATGTTTTAATTTTGAGCATCGACGTGTTCTGGGCGACGTCGCATCTCTAGTTGACGCCCATCCGAGCGACGCCACCGACTGAGTGGGTGGGTGGGTGGATCCGGGAGGCGCGGGCGCGGAGGGCTGTGTCGGTGGGCAAACAGCGCCGTGCCTCTGCCGCCGCCGCGCAAACACACACACACCGCGCGCTCGCGCTGCCTCCGCGGAGCCCGCGCGGCACCGCGCCGCGCCGCGCGTTGTTGCCGCTTCCCTATCGCGCGCGCTCTCGCTCGCTCGCTCGCTCGCTCGTACTCGGCGCGAGCGACGCAACAAGTGTCCGCGAGCCTCTCATTCATTGCCGCAGAGCACCTCATGCAGAGATCAGGGAGGGGGGGGGTTCTCAGGGGCGCATAGTTTCGCGACGGCGATACAGTAACGGTTAGTGTATCGGGCTGTTATACCCAAGTTTGCGGGTTCAAACCCGATCGAAGACATGGATTTTTAAGGCGAAAAAGAATTCGGTCGGTCAGAGGGGAAGTAAAGCCGGCTGTCCCATGTAGCAGATTTACTGCATGTAAAAGATTCTCTAGCCTAAATAAAGCCTCAGAGCTAAATTCAAATCGCCTGTTTCGTCGCACAAGTAATACCTTCTTTCTCCCCTAGAAGCTGAAAGGAGCTTAACGAAATTTGCGTGATCAGACGGAAGAGCAGGCCTCATGACCTGAGTCTTGCCACGTTAAATAAGGCATTCATTCATTCATTCATTTCTTCATTCACTGAGAAAACGGAGAGGTCTGGGGCAGTAGATCCGTGGTGGTCCCCTTATTTCAAACAAAGCTGCGCCCCTCCCCCAATATATAAACAGAATTCATTTCTCCATGAATCAGAAACAATTTATAGCGGCTAGTTTGAATTTGAAGCAATTAATTTGCTATATATTTTCAATGAAAAACATGTTCGCGGCCTCGGTTAACTTGGGGCCCGTGGCAAGTTGCCTCTGCCGTTTGTTCCTCCTTCTGGGTGCCCTGGGTATTCTCAGGGCAGGAGTGGATTAATCCACGAGCAGAGTAAGTAAGCACATGCTTACTTATCATTCATCATCAACTGGATGGGTGGTCATTATTAACTAAATTTTACATCGGTTCGTGAACGTGTAAAATATTTTTATACCGTTGCTCGATATGTATCTAGTATAATAAATGAAAACTAAGATACACCATTCAAAATGGTTTTACTGTTTTTTAAAATAATCACCGCGAAGATCAATGCATTTTTGCATACGTTTGAACGAATTTTCGAAGCAATTTTTCCATTCCCATTGAGATGTCCCCAAATCATGCACTTGGAACGCATCGACAGCTTCTTCGGCGAAAAACTTTGACTATGTAGTTTATTTTCACGCACGGGAACAAAAAAATACATCATTGGGTGCCAAATCGGGACTGAATGGTGGATGACCCATCAGTTCGATGCTTTTCTTGTTCAAATACTGAATTGTTTCGGTCGCTGAGTGGGAGCCTGCGTTGTCGATGCAGAAAAATCCTGCGACGTCGGTTCTTTTTTCTGATTTCTTCAGTGACTTCTAGCAAACATATGGTTGTGTTCCAACCAGAATTGATTCTCTTATGATTATCTAGTGGTACTGTCATCGCATGCCCATTTATTCGAAAAAGGAGACCATTTGCTTCGAAGTGCTTCTGGCGCGAACACTTTTCGTCGGGGTTGGATCATCTTGAAAAACCCAAACAATCGATTGCTGTTTACTTCGGGGCTTGTATGCGTAGTTCAAAGATTCGTAACCTGTGTAAATTTTATACACAGCTTGTGACGTACCACGATTGTATTTTTTTAAAATATTTGCTTGCACGAAACGACACGAGCTTTTTTTTTTTTAACGATTGTCAGATTGTCCATCTGAAAATTCCCAAGCCTGCTCGTTGAGTAATTTATAAGTGAAGCCAAACTTATGATTGAGTCGTTTTCAAGCTCTTTTGATTCGCAGGAGAAGTTGTTTTGAGGAGGAGAGGGAGCAGGCTGGAACAGTATATAAATATAGATACAAGGGCGAGAAGGGAGCATAGATATGAAGAGGGCGTGGGCGAAAGCAAGATCAAGGGAGGAGGCGGGGAGAGCGAGCCGAGTGCGGGGGGGCAGCGGGCAAGGAGGAAAAGGGAGGGGTCGCCGTAGAGACGTAGTGGGCGAGGGCAAGGGCTGCGGAGAGCGGGGCGAAGGGCCGGGGCGAGGCGCTCCGTATTTTTAGTGGGCGCGGGGCGTGTTTTTGTTGCGGCGGAGAGGCTGTCGCCGCCCCCGCGCCGGAGGAACAAAGCGCGCCCGCTAATTGCCAGCGGAGGGCGGCGGCGCGTGCGGGAGAAGAAGGGCAGCGCCCGCTCCTCGGGCCACGGCCTCTTCCCCTCCCCTCCCCTTCTTCTCCCACCATCCCTACCCCCTCGTGCGCGCGCCGTCGGAGAACAGGTGGACCGCCCACAGCGCTCTGGCGTCTCTCTTCCTTCCCCACGTGCTGTCCTTACATGAAAGAAAGAGCATGTTTGAGGTCATCAAAATCCGCCCCCTAGTTATGACACATCAACTTTTTTATTTCTTGGTAGTATATTGATATGTAAAGAAGTGAGGCAAATAAAGAAATGTATACTGGTACTATAACGAATATACTACGTACATAAATATTACGGTATTCATTAATACTGTTTTTATTAAAATATTTAATTTATTGTAAAGTTATACGAGAGTATTTTATTTTTAGTGTTTGAGAAGTATACGTGTTTCGCTTTGCGAAACAATATCCTGTAGTTTTAGTTCTGTAACATGTTTGCTACTGTAGACCATTAATTATTACATTGGAAAGACTTGAAAGGTCTGGGAGCAGTGCCAGGTTACCCAATAGACAGAGAAGGCTGCAGCCTGGGGCGCGCAATTTCGGCGGATGCAAAATTTCATAAGGCGAACTTTTGAATGTTTTTTTATGGAAAAAATTCTTTTCATATTTGTAACAAAAGGAAGTGTTAATTTTCCATTGGTATATACAGATAAAATGAATACAAAATTATCATATATTTATTAAATCAATATCGCGGTGAGAATACGTATACGTATAATAAATTATTTATTCGTACACAATATTTTCGTCGGTTGGAAACCTCGTACTACATTTTTTTTCAAAATATTATAAATAGCTTTAATGTTTTTTTAAAGCAAATTAAAAGGGGCGCTAAAACATGTGACAGCCTAGGGCGCACAAAAGCAGGGACCGAATACCGAAATAATAGCGGTAAAGGTATTTATACCGGTATACAAATACCTTTACCTCTATTATACCTTTATTCAAAATACCTTTAAAAATACCGGTATAAGACGTCAAATACCGGTATTTTAGAGGTATTTTACCTTTATCCGACGTCTATACCGGTAAAATACCTCTATTTAAAGGTATTATACCGGTATTCTCTCATCAAAATACCGGTATTTTCATAAGAAAATACCGGTATTTCTGTAGAATCATACAGGTATTTGGGGGAAATTCATTGTGATATTTTCCGCTGAAATGACTCAGAGGAAACAACTACACACGGCTGAGTTTCTGACCGGGAGGTCCTAGGGTTCGAGTCCCGAGGGTGGCGGATTTTCGTCACTTATTATAGCTAGGTCGAGTTCTGCCGTTGACTGGGTAGTCGAGTTATGTCGTCAGACAGAGGGACCAGCCAACGGTCTTTCGCAGACGTCAACACGAGCTCGTTCGCTGACCTTGGACCTCACGTCCGGGCGCAGAGCTTGGCGACACGTGATAGAGTGTTGAAAATTTATCGAATTTCTCCGTATAAATCTTGTCCTTTCTGGTAGCGATAAAAAATGGAGAAACATGTCTTCTTATCCATAAATGAGTCTTCCCACGCATACCAAACTTCCTTCTTGCATTGCTGTGTTTATCACTAAATACGATTATTTGCTTAAATTTGACCGTATCTCTAACATTCCCGAAAATAATTTTTTCAGTTGGCCCAGTTTCCTTATTCTGCACCATAATTATAACTAAAACAATATTAAAAATTGACATTGAACGCTAATAGACATATTAACTATTCTTACGCGAGGAAACAGATGCGTTATGTTTAATTCAAAATTAATGATTGAAGCATGTTTAATTTACACCCATATATTATTTAAGAAATTTCATTAAGAAAAATTATTAATAGTACTATATAATGTTAATATTAATAAACTCTTTTTATTAATTAATAATGTTAGTATATATTTCTTATTATTAAGGAAGAAACACTCCTCTCGAAGTGGGCTCCTCCAGATGCATTTTACAATGTAAGCTTCCCGCGTAGAAGGGAACCCTTGCCCACATGCAATGTTAATAGCTAATAATAATAGTAATAAAAGTAATAATAATAATAATAATAATAATAGTAATAACATAATAATTTATTTTTATTACAAATTTCTCAATATTTGCAGTTAATGTCAAAATATATTAAACCCTTAATATAAACTAGGAAAATAACATTTTATTTTAGCCCTATTTATTAATGTATAATTAAGATTTAATTCTGAAATGAAGTAAAAGGAAATCATTTTTTAACAAAAACAAAACTGGGCCTGAAAGCCTGAGAGTTCGTGATTATCTCAAGGTGTCAACGCTTCCTCAGTTCGCCGAAGGAGGGGTCGGGGAGGGAAGAAACGGTCCTACGCCTACGGCACGGCGCATACGTTGACAGCCTCTCCATGTGCGAAATACAAAGACAGACTTAGGTCATCTCTCAGGTCAGATGGGAAATAGCTCGATGAAGGACACTAAGAAAAGGTTCTCTTCAATGGAACCAATAATTATTATTTCATATTTCAACTTTTCCGAAGTTTAAATTAAGGGAGGTTTCCAATACATACAACGTATGCAAAACGTAAACGCCCGAACGCAAAACATTTACAATAATAAGAATAGAATTTAATACAGTTGTTTAATATATATATATATATATATATATATACAAAATAATAATTTAAACAATAAATATCAGTTATTAAATGATATTTGATTAATAAACATTTTGTGAGATATTATTAACTAAAGCAACCTATTTTGTCAACATGTATGAATGGAAAGCTATATTTCTTCATTGAAAATACCGCTATAATACCGGTATAACCTTTATGGACGTCCATACCGGTATAGACGTCCTATAGAGGTATTATGCCGATATAAATGAATAAAGGTATTTGAAAAAGGTATGGAAAAATACCGGTATTATACCGGTATTTTTTACCGGTATTCAATACCTTTTCGGTCCCTGCACAAAAGTCAAATAGCGTTTTCCATTCGCCGCACTTGTGCGCACTCAGGGCAACTTTCGGGTTCCATTCGACCGCTAGGACGCACCAGTGCAAAGAAGCGTATGTTCCATTCGCACAATCACACGGAACCAGGGCGCCCTAAACTGCACTGATCGTGTCAGTGCAGTCCAGTGCACCGGGCCATTGTGAGGTTAGGTAAGGAAGTTATCCATGCTGATTTGGATTCGTGGTGAAATTGTGAAGGCAATTGGGGATCTACTGTCACGCAGGAATACTTCGAATGATGAAGTATATTATGTTTTGCAACCCTTACAAAATCATTCCAATATATGTGCCAAGAAATGTTTCTCGCACGCCCTTACATATATATACCAGCGGAAATGCTCCTGTTAATATTTTTATGGTCTTCAATAATCAAACAATCATGCCGAAGCCTCTCGGTTCAAAATCTTTTGTATTATATCGATCAATGGCAAATCACGAAAAATGAAATTTCGACACATACGCATTTAAAGTTTTCGTAGTTTCTAAATAAAGAAATCACACGTTAATAATTTATGAATTAAGAAGCAAGAATTACAGAAAGACTTCATAAAAATTATAACAACTATCATAATTCAAAATTATTATTTTTCGAGTTCCATCAGTGTGACAGACGAAGAACAGCTATCTATAATATCACTGCGTAGCGCACACGCACTGAATCAATTCCGAAATCCGTTTTATTCGTGGCTGCCCTTCACGCGCGTGGGGCAGCACTGTTGCGGAGCGATGACGTTTGGGAGTTTCGGTGCAACGAATGGAAAACGCTGAAAGTCAGGCCCTGTCTGGAAGCGCGCCCCGCCCCGCGCCGCCGCATTCGCTCGCGGAGCCAGTGGCGTGGAGCGCGCTGTCCACTCGCGGTCAGCAGCCACCGACCACCGAAAGCCATCCGGCGGGTGGGCGAGCGGGTGGGAGGTCGCCCTGGAGATAACCCTGCGCGCTGCGCTCGCGTTACGCGGGCCCGCCTGCCCGCCGCCGGCCGCGTGCTAGGTTACGCCTGGTTGGCGACGTACGCATGCAGCGCTGACCTACCGCGCCGGAGGTCAACAGACAACGTATCAGGATCACCACAAGGCCACGAGTGGTGTTAGATATGTTTTATTATGCGCGTAACAAATATTAATAATTACGGTATTACATTTATTTGTACTTCATTCAATAATTCGAGAACTTTGTTACTCATTTTAGTTAAATTTTTTTATTTTTTTTTTTATTACTATATTTGCTATTACTATTATTTAGTTAAACTTTGTTTTCATATTACTTTTCATCGTAATACAGACTTAAATCCTTAACGAATCCAAGGCTCGCTAGAGATGCACCGAAAACACAGTAATATGAAGAAATTGAAAGGAATTGGAACGTTTTAAAACTTGTGTGAATGCAAAATAAATTCATTCAACAATTATAAATGTATAAATCGTCTTCTGAATCACTTCAATATTTTTAATAGAAACACATTTTTTTTTGGAATAGTGTATTGATTTTTATTCGAACTTAACACTGCGAAAGTTAGATTCGTCCGAAAACGCTATGCATTGTTTGTTGTTTATATTGGTGCTGTTATTAAAATAAGTATACTTACTTTAAACTGGCTGCTGTTGATGGTAGTCTTTTTTTCTGTACATTCCTTAATTTCGAAAATATCGTTGGCGCATCAGGTAAAACAACCTGCAAAACTGCGAGATCAATTTCAGGATCTTGGGGCCGCGATCGCATCAGCCAGATCGATTGGGAAATGTTAATTTTGGTAAAAATCCTGAGATAAGTTTAGGCAGTAGTATTGTTTACAGATGGATGTGCACCTTGAAAAACAACCTTTGCGATATTAGGAATCTCCAAAAGATTCATTTCCGTCAAAATCATCTCGTTATTTTACAGCATTTCTCTACACTACTCGCATGAAATTGTGAGAACGTATGTTCATGGTCTACAACACCTCGCGTATATGAATGCCCAAATTCAAAATTGAAAAGAACGAAATTTCCGTTCTGATCTTGTTAAATTTTTACACAACCGTCTTCATCCGTGAAGACAGCAAGCGAATCCGTTCTTTTTCCACAGAGCGAAGTGTAAACTGCGCCGAGTAGATCGAAGAGAATTCTGCCATAACGTCGCAAAGCCAGGTAGACATAACAACAACAGCACAAAGCGATCCTTGGGAGCCAGGGCGCGTAGCAGCAGCTGCGGTTTCTCACTGCGTGACTCCGCGTGCGTCGAGGAGACGGCTGCAATGCGAACAATAGTCTCCGGCTTTCCTTTGTGCAACTCTCGTGGGCGCACGGCGGTAGAGTTGCATTGACAGCGATGGCATTGGCGACTCGGCGGTGGTTTGTAATGGCTACGGCCTGGATTTTAATGACAAGTCATACATTTTTCCTGAACCTTCGGGTGACTTTTAAAACAATATATGCAGGAATCCAGGTATTGTCGATTAGAAAAACGTGTTTTTATTTTGCATATAAAGTCATATTTACACCATTTTTTAAAAATAAGAAGTCATATTTTGGCCAAATTTTTCCATATTTGTAAGGACCGTTTTTAGTGAGAGGTCTTATTTTGGCAAAATTTTCAACAAAATGCATACATATGTCATATTTTTAAGAACACAATAATAAAAAGCTTGAGAATATGTCTCGCATGACAATGTATCACGTGATATTGTCATAAATAAACTCAACAATTATACTACAATGGATTATTTGAAACGTAAGTGAATTTGAACGGAGTGAGTTGGATCGAGTTCGTGGTCATGTGGCTGAAAAAGTGTACAACAAATAAATTTGTATAACGTCATGTTTTATTTTTAAAGTCATGTTTATTTAGGTTTTAGGTCATAAATGCTCGCATATTTCGCTGATTTTTAGGTCATTAAAATCCGGGCCCTAGTAATGGCATCTGAGGTCTGGATCAGCTCTGCGCATCCCACGGCCAACCGCACGGGTGTACGAGTATATTGGGCGGTCCGCAGGGTCCACAGATAAGACTTCTGAAACTACAGCTTTCTCTGGCGAATTCCAGAATCCAAAGAGAAAGCTTTAAAACATTTGAGCATCCGCGTTGCCATAACATTGGCTAAAGAGACCGCTCCGTAAGGTGTCAAGGAGTGTCCGCTGAAGCCTGGGAGTCTGCTATGCTTCGCATGTACACGAACGTGGAAACCGAGTAGCAAGTTTATTCGGGTATAATTCATGCCAGGCCAGAAAATTGCGTTCAAGGATTGTATGAAGTGAGAGTTTATCTAAGTTTGGAATGCTATTATAAGTATGATATTGTACAGTACCTCATGTACAGTACGCCCCCCAAATAAAATATCGGTTTCAAATTCAAGGGGCCGCTACATCAGCCAGATCGTTTGGGGAATGTCAATTTTGAACAAAAGCGGGTGATCAGTTTAACCGTTAGTGTTGGCGGACGGACGGACGGACGGACGTTTTGCAGTAATTAGATTTTTCTGTATACCATCATTATAAACGACCCTTTTCCATACCCCGAATCGTGCATAATCCAGTATTTTATCGCACGGTACATGACGTCATCGACATAATTAAACGCGACATGACGTCATCACACATTCAGCCAATAGTAGCGAGAGAATCCCGGGAGGTAGAAGAAGACGGAACAGCCGACCACCGTTTTCTCGCACGGATGTCAACAATGCCATCTTGAATTTGATTTCCAGAGGGCGTTGGATGTCAAGCACCAGAGACGTCAGAAGAAAGTTGTTTCGCGAAATTAAGTTTGATTCTCTTATAAATTTATAATGCTGTTATGCAAAAAGAATAGCGTATGCGACTC
This sequence comes from Teleogryllus oceanicus, assembly GCA_964035755.1. Classification (NCBI taxonomy): domain Eukaryota; kingdom Metazoa; phylum Arthropoda; class Insecta; order Orthoptera; family Gryllidae; genus Teleogryllus; species Teleogryllus oceanicus. The sequence continues at coordinate 177,499,601 of CAXIVR010000003.1, forward strand.
GTTTAAAATGTTGCTTTATTGCATTCGTACAAATACGTACGTTGCAACGCACTCATGCAATCAAGCTTAGCATTATAAACTAATTGCATAAACTACTATTTCTGTATCAAGGACCCACAAAACACGGATTCTGGCTACACCACGTGTTACAGAACTTTTTTCTAAATGCAACAACTGCATTTATCCATTTTTTCGTTTTCAGGGCTCTGTAATAAGTTTTTCTGCCGAAAATTTCCCGTTTTTTCTTGCAGCATTACGTAATTTTCTCTCTACTGGATAAGCGGTAATGAGAAAGTGGAAATGAATATAATTTTCTTTTCCGTGCGGAAATAAGAACAAAATTCTCATTGGATTATTCCATTATTCGAATAATTTTTTAAATAGAAAATTCAAGGTACGTTTAGTATTTGTAACATATTTCTCTTTCTATTCTACCAACGTGAAAAACCGTGTATTACTGTTACGGAAGCCCACGAGAAATTTCATTGATTTTTTGCCCACAGGTTTCATGAGTCTGTGTGCCTCTGGTGTAAATGATGAATGATTAGCCGTATCAAAATGGGGGGGTACGTTTGAACGTAAATATAGGGGTGGTGGCAGAATGCTGAAACAAGGTTTGCGCGTGGTTCGCGACCCGTTTAAAAAATGATGCTTCGACATTTGCCTGGAAGTGATCAGGGCAACCACAAAAGCTGCGTATCAGAGTATTTGTATATTGCACAGCAGGGGGGCACAGATACACTGACTTACCGAACTTCCGGCCACCTCCGAGAATCGAACACGTGAGTTCGCCGTCGGCGTTCTTGCCCATCACTTTCCCTCAACGGTTGCAGATCCCAGCATTGAGTTTTCGTTACTAGAAGCTTGGCACCTGGAAAAGAGGGGTCTTTGGAACAACCTCAAACATGTTAACCTATTAAGGACTTTGAAGAATGATGGACCCTTAATGATTCGTGAAAATGGCATTCAACTCCCAGAATCGAATCAACTGATGTCACTGCAGCGCCTCTGACCGGGAGGTCCTAGATTCGAGTCCTGACGGCGGCAGCGTTTTTGACACTAGCTTTCAGGTAAATCGAATTCAGTCATTGTCTGGAGGAGAATTCCAGCGGCCGGCTGCTCTGATCGGTAGTTTTTCGTGGTTTCTCCGATCAACACCAGGCGAATGCCAGAGCAGTACCCTACGAAACGGGCCACGGACCGCGCGCGATCTGTCCTTCCTCTTCCCTGTCCTATCCTCTCCCACACACACACACACACACTAACATGCCATTCACTACCACATATCCCGGGAGACCGGTCGTGAGCTTAGAGCTTGTCCCGGCTGGGGCGGTGCCTCGCCGATGGGAGAGTCCTGGTGAAGGAGAAACCATACTAGCCGATGATAGGTCGGCGCCGGATCTCGCCATCCAGCTGGGGAAGACCACCGCCATCTTCCGAGAAAAAACATGCACTACACTAACTGGACTAATGAACAAAGCAGTTGACGCGCCCGGAAACACGAAAAAACCAAACGAAAGCAGAATCGAAGACGTGAGTGCGCCATCAACGCTTGATCATCACTTTTCCTCAACGGTCGCAGTTCCTGGAACTGATGTTTAATTACTAGACGTTGAGTACGTGGAAATGAAGGGACTCTATGGAACAACATCAAAAACTTTGAACATAATAAGAAATTGGAAGAATGATCATGAATGATCCACGAAAAAAATGGATTTAAAACCATTATTTATTTATTTTTTTAATTTGCGAAATTATAAATTTAGTACATTGAATGGATCAGTTCGAGAATGTCATAGAGGTTTTAATTTGCGTGACTGTAATATTTGAGGGGTGAAGCAAAGACCTGTTTCTCGTGCCATCGGGTGCGCATGGCAATGATGTAATGGCGTGTCGGACTGTTATGCCCAAGTATCGCGGGTTCAAACCCGCCGGGTTCAAATCGGGGCCGTGGATTTTTAAGGGCGAAAAAATCCTTTGTACGCCTTCCTTCGGAGGGGAAGTAAAGCCGGCTGTTCCATGTTAGTAGATTTACTGCACGTAAAAGATCCTCAAGCCTAAATGAAGCCTCTGAGCTAAATTGAAATTCCTCAAGTAATACCTTCTTTCCCGCCTAGAGGTGAAAGGAGCGTAACGAAATGTGCGTGGCCAGACGGAAGAGCAGGCTTCATGGCCTGAGACTCGCCACGCATTCATTCATTCATGTGGTTGTGGGGCGCGTGCTGTGCCAGTGTGCTGGCGGGGGCGGCGGGCGGCGGAGCGCTGCGCGCGCAGCTGCCAGGCGCTGCAAGGGCGGAAGGCATGGCAAGGCGGCTGCCGGGTGCCTCCATGCCCCGCGGTGCCCCGCTCTCTGGCCGGGTGCAAAAGCGCACACCGTTCACAGGCATTCGCGCTGTGTTCTTCGTCGTTTCGAAACCCTCTGTCGGTCTCGCTGTGGTGGAATCCTGCGCGACATTGTAGGCATTGGCGAATAAAAATTTCGAATAAACTCAGGCGGAGACCGTTAAAAGTTCGGTTCCTTGTGTGGTGAAGCTTTTTACCCCCATCTCTTGTAACAACTAACACATTTACACACAGCTTCCCTCCCACCCTGAAATAAAAATCGCCGAACTCCTCTATCTCCTTGGCGAAAGTAGCAACAGAAATTGCATTAATATGTTTTAAAAGTTAGTAAAATCATTTTTTATTAATTTCAGCATTTAATTATTGTTGAATATCATTAATTCAACAAATATTAGAAAACTTTTGTGATTTCTTTTTTCGTCAGCCTTACTCATTGTTTTTTCTAGTAACAAGTTTTTTGATCGGCCTTTCAAATCGTCAATCCTGGCTTCTAGTTGCCCAAGAAAGCTAAGTATTTCTTCTGTATTGGTCGCCCATCGCCCGTTTCTATCTCGTTATCAAAAAATAATTATCACCAGAGCCTTCTTGCACTCGATCGTGCTGTAAAACTGAAGTCTCTTCGAGAATGTGTGTATGTGTATATTTGTCGTTTTGATCGCAGAGCGGTCCTCTCCCCCGCGAGCGCGTCGCGCATGCGCACAAAGCGTATGTGGCGCAGCGGCGAGCTGCGCTGTCGCTGAGAGCGGATGCTGAGCCGCGGCTGATCCCGCCGCTGAAATGTTATGCAAACGAACGTGACGTTTCCTCCGCAGCTGTCCTGGCGCGGCGGCGCTGCACGGAGCGACGGGAACATTGCTCGAGGTCACGACGCACTACTAAGACTTTTCTTCCGCTCTTATTCACTACTCTGCTTTGTCATTCTTCTTTTTCTTTCTTTTTTCCTTCTATTCTCATTTTTCTTTGTTTCTCTTTTTCTTTTACCTTTTTCTTTTTACCCTTTTACATGTTTTACCCTTCTTACACGTTTTACTCTTTTACACGTTTTACTCTTTTACACGTTTTACTCTTTTACACGTTTTACTTCTTTTGACACGTTTTACTCTTTTGACACGTTTTACTCTTTTGACACGTTTTACTCTTTTGACAAGTTTTACTCTTTTGACACGTTTTACCCTTTTACATGTTTTACCCCTTTTACATGTTTTACCCTTTTACATGTTTTACCTTTTTACATTTTTTACCTTTTCCTTCTTTCTTTTTTCCTTTCTTCTCTTCTTTCAAGTAATAGTTCTCGTGCTCCTATTAGTTATCATTTTTTTCTCGGAGTTTTGGCACTTCCCGAGTTTTCGCTTGTCACACGATCGTACTTACTAGGTCATTCTCAAAATTCATTTGTGACACCAGTAAACAAGATGATGTTTCACTTTAAAATAATCGCTTTAATTTGTCATTAGACTGCAAGATTAATTGGTAAATGTGTCTTTTGTCAGAGAATGTTAAGTAGTAAATTCCAGCAAATCATCGATAAGGGTGTAAGACAAGAAAAAAAAAAGAAAGGGAGATGAATAATGTTGAAATGGAAATGAGTTGGATAAGAATGATAGAAGGTAACAAAAGCAATTCAACATTAACTGGAAACTCATGGACAGAGAAAAATGTTGATTGAACAAACCACACAAAATGGTTTCTGAAAAAGTAGCACACACATGGTGGACGCAAAAAAGCTCTCTTACAACACTATAACAAATTATATTAACAAAAAACGTTTTCACGAATACTGTAGACGTTTGTATTTTCACAACAAGACATTGTATGATGAAAAATTCAAGATAGTACTTTTATATGCATTCCCTTTTTCATTTTATCAATGTGAAAAATCGTATATCCTTGTTGGGGAATCCAACGAGGTTTCATTAAATTTCGGCCCACTGTTTTCAGGAGGTTGTGCGCATGCGGTGTGAATGATGGAGGGATAGACATATGAGAATGGAGTAGAAGTCTGAGTAGGAGTGGTGGCAGAATGGAGAAACGAGGATTGCGCCTTTCGTATTAGGAGTTACGAGGCAGCACGTGTCCGCAGTCAGAACGGAGCTTCCCCTAGACGACGCGTGTTTATTTCTCCGACCTCATCGCGTCCGTCTTTCTGCTCTTTCCCTTCCGATCTTTCGTTTTCGGAGAAACCGCCGCCGCCGTGAAAAGACAAAAATATTTTGGGTGGGATCTACGGGCGCGATTTATAGTCTCCAATGACAGAGACACATGGCACAATAAAATCTGGACGAAAATAGAGAAGCGGCTCGTGGTTGTTGAAATTTGGCAGCTTTACAGCAGGATGCTCGAAAAAAGAAGAGAGAAACGAGAACTGGAATGGCGCGTCAAATGGTTCGTCAGTTGAACATAATTAGCGTTTGATTTACACTGGACAGATCACAGGGGAGTCGCTTGAGAAGAGAATTTCCCGTTGTGAAGTTAAGTGAACTTAAGCTTTTTTTAAACCATGACCTAGTTAGTCTCTTCCCAAGAAGAAAATTTAGGTAAAACAAAAAATAGATTCACCATATATATTCTCAAGTTAAAGTTATAGTATTTTACATAAAACGCAATCATACAACTCCTTTACGAAATGATGTGCCTTGAATTCCTTAACCTATCGTTGGTGTTTACCGTATGTCGTATTGTCATTGTAATACGAACATTTTTATATAAACAAATTATTTACTGATTATATCTAAATATGTGCCGACCTGGATGGCTAAGAGCCGACTCAGCGCTTCGGTCCGAAGGGTCGCGGGTTCGAGTCCCGCTTTGGGCATGGTTGTTTGTCCCTTGTCTTTGTATGTATGTGTTGTCGCGGAGGACCTCGCGTTCTGCTGACCCCAGATCAGAGGAGCCCGCAAGTGTGTTGGTGTCTAGTGTATGGTCGAATATGCGTCCCATCGGGACGTAAAGGGTAACCGGCTGTCGGCTGGATAAAAACCCTAGAAAGAAGAAATCTAAATATGTTTGGAATATATTTCACGAGAATTTGGTTGCAAATCTACTAATCAAGTATAACTCTAAAAAGGGTAGGTGCAATATATAAATAAAAAATGTATTATGAGTTCAAAAAGTTTTTTGAACATCAGATTCTCTGAACATGTGATAAATCTATGGTAGGAAATAGTGTTGAGTTCACGACATTTGTATCATCGAAATACGACAAATACAAATACGACAAAACATCGCCTCAATTTCACTTCGATGATAAATCTGTTTTACGATATCTTGCAACTCCGGTTGTCGCCTCGTCCATACAACTTTCTTTTCAAAATCTTTCCTTTTTACCAAACAGATTCTGGATGATCAATAATGGTAAAATATTTCCGATGATCCACTTGTAGAGCTCGCGATTGTCATATGAGTACGACAGATATTGTTTCTTTTGCCAGGTGGAAGAAGCAAGCTGTGGGTGGGTTGTTTTCGAACGACGCTATCCTTGGGTGGTCTTTGTTTTTGTTAATGTATTCAATTTCTTTGCTGGCTCAAGCATCCCGTCGAGGCAGACTCGAGACTCAGCACTCGGGCCTCAGAGCTCAGCGAAAGCGGGAAACAAAAGTAGGACGCGAAGAAGAGGTAACGTAATGAGAATTTATTAATGTGCTTAATTGGTTATAATTGCCCTGATGAACGTTATTCATGGGACGACGACACAAGAAGTAAAAGAACACACTTGAAGAAAAATCAGTCAGCGTGTTCTACGATTAAAGTTATTAAACAGTATAGCATGGATAATAAATAAGTGGAATGATTGGCATGAGCTTTGACTTCATATTGCAGAAACTTGTCAGTTTATTGCTTAGTAAATTGTGACAGTTTCATTACGAAACTACGCTCCGACAAATGGGATTAGAAGTGAAGGGAAAATCTGGAAGATGAGAAAATAAAGAACAAAGATTTAAATGGAGCAAGCACCCGTGTGTTTATGATGAATAATGAAGCAACGTGGGTGTTTGAAGATGATTGGTCCCTGTGTGTTTCGGATGACAGTGAAGGATAACCTACATAAAGTTGATTGTAACGTAAGGTGAGCGAGTTGTACTACTTTAGGTTTTCTACATAAGTCAACTTCCTTAGAAAGGATCTACAAAATACTCAACACGTTTATTTTTTCCTTAATTTAATTTTGAGATAAAAATTATAAATGAAAATAACATTGTAACACTCACAATTACTTTCATTGTAACAAATAACTAACACACTCATGCTTTTAGGGGCAAAGAAATCTGAAAAACAGTATGACACGTAAATTAATAAATACCAGATATGTTTTGTTGCATGAAGACTGTACTTTAACACACCTCGCATCTATATATATCACATGCACCGGTTAGTAGACGTTCTATCATTGCTAATTTGAATGAAATGTATTCATTCTTGATGTAAAATAGTGCTAGTTTTGTCTCACAATTTTTTTGTCACAGTCTTTGGTCAGTTTGGTTTTTTCGTGTTTCCGGGCGCGTCAACTGCTTTGGTCATTAGTCCCGTTAGTGTAGGGCATGTTTTTTCTCGGGAGATGGCGGTGATCTTCCCCCGCTGGATGACGAGATCCGGCACCGACCTACCGTCGGCTAGTGGGGTTTCCCCTAACCAGGACTCTCCCACCAGCGGGGCACCGCCTCAGCCGGAACAAGCTCTAAGCTCCCGACCGGTCTCCCGGAATATGTGGTAGTGTAGTGATATTAGTGTGTGTGTGTGTGTGTGTGTGTGTGTGTGTGTGTGTGTAAGGGAGAGGATAGGACAGGAAGAGGAAGGACAGATCGCTGCGCGGTCCGTGGCCCGTTTTGTAAGGTACTGCTCCGGCATTCGCCTTGTGTTGATCGGAGAAACCACGGAAAACTACCGATCAGAACAGCCGACGCTACAATTCTCCTCCAGGCAGCGACTGACTTCGACCTAGTTGAAAAGCTAGTGTCGAAAATCCTGCCGCCGTGGGGAGTGGGAAACGTAGGACCTCCCGGTCAGATGCGCTGCAGTGGCATCAGTTGATGCACTGAGCTACCGCTCCCAGTTCTTCTGTCAGAGTTCGTTGTGAGTCCAGTCGTGTAAATGGCCTACAAACGGAAGAGGAAAAGAGGAGGAGCGCGCAGTCACGAGTTGGGCGCCAGGCGAACCGTGATGCGGCAGCTCCACTTGGCGCCGGAGTTTGAAATCGCAGCAGCGGGGTGCGCTGGAACGACGCCGACCGGCCCACTTTTCTTTACGACTCGGCTCGACACGCGCACAAAGAACACAAAAATCGACCGAAAACTAAGCAGCATCAGGTGAGAAGTTTCGATGGTTTCAGGTTTATCTGGTTAGCCAGGTAAACGTGAAAAATACGAATACTCACGAAAGCTCAAGAAAGATACTTAAGACACTCAAGAAAGCGTGCGCAGATGATTTTCCCCCATACGTCACATACAGTTTTTTTAAATAAATAAATGAAATACGAAAGCAATTAAACAATTTAGATTTCGAATGAAATATGTAAATAATTGATTGTGTTAATCCGCAATTTCTCAGACCTGATGTTACGATTATACTCTCATTACCCGTGCGTCATTGCTATCTAGACGGCTAACGTCATGCGAGGATGAAAGAAGTCCCAGCATTCATAAGTGCCGTTTCAGAAGAACCCTTTTTTTGTTGCGCAAGGACCCCTCTTTTCATACACTCGACAGCAGCAAAAATGCAAGCCACCAGTTATTATTATTATTCCTCTACATCACGACTAAAAGTGTTGAGTCGGATGAATATAAAATGTACTACAGATTGCAACCAGCTTTGTAAGGATTTCTTGGGGCTGTACTTATAACATATATTTGGGATATTGAGGGCGTCACAGATTTGCCTGTAAAGGTAACTACAGACCTTGTCATATCTGTTCATGTATTTGGACGTGGGTTGAACAAACTAGAAGAGATGACCAATTATTTCTATCTTTTTCTTGTACGTTCGGCGTTTATCATCCTGGAAAATTTTTAGAACCGCTTTATCATAGCATCGTCTTTTCAAAGCCTGATCTTGTGTAGCTGTTGGACGTTTACACTACGTGCTTCTGGAATTGCTAGCTTATCCTACCACCTATCCCATCTGAGCCATCAACTCATCCATAATCATTCGCCTGTTAACATCATATACTCTCCATGAATATCATTTCATGAGTAATAACGTCAAACGTAGAATAACGTACAACGCCAAACGATAAATGTAATAACCTCACCAAGAAAGGGGAGGACATTAAGGGTTACCCTCCTCTAAGAACACTCAGAAACCAGAATGCCTTTCTTCATGCATTATTTATTTTAGACCCAAATCACACGCTGCCTCTTCAGAAACATTTACCGAGTTATAGCGTACGTGCGTATGCAGATGCACAAAATGGCTTCGCCGATCCAGAAGCCTCTGTGCGTATCCGTGGGAACGCTGTACATACAGGAAACATTGATAAAAAGCAAGTGTTTGAATAGGGATTTACGAGTTTTGCCGCCTAGGTTGCGAGAGTGAAGAACCACCGGCAGAAGTTTTAGCGTACGCGCGCGTGTGAAGACCGGCTCTGCCGCTCCTGCAGCTATCCAGCAGAAATTTTAACGTACCGCTCCTCCAGCAGAAATTTTAACGTACGCGCCGATGCACAGAACGGTTCTGCCTTCCCAGAAGCTGCGCTGCACGTGCGCTGTAATTCCAGAATCGTTCGTCCGAAGGAAGCGTTCGAATCAGAACTTGAGATATTCCTCAGGGTCCAATGGAAACCATCGAGCAGAAGTTTTTGCGCATGCGCAGAACGGCTCTGCTGCCCCAGAAATCGATCAGCGCATGCGCGCGTGCGTCATAATTTCAGAATCGTTCGTTGGTTGAGTAGTGATTCCGGGCGCGTCAACAGCTTTGGTCATTAGTCCCGTTAGTGTAGTGCATGCTTTTTTCGCGGGAGATTGCGGTGATCTTCTCCCGCTGGATGGCGAGATCCGGCACTGACCTACCGTTGGCTAGTGGGGTTTCCCTCCAACCACTCCCACCAGCGGGCACCGCATCAACCAGGACAAGCTCTAAGCTCCCGACCGGTCTCCCGGAATATGTGATAGTGTAGTGCATGTTAGTGTAAGTGTGTGTAAGGGGAGAGGATAGGACAAGGAAGAGGAAGGAAAGATCGCGCGCTGTCCGTGGGCCGTTTGTTAGGGCTCCGTTATTCGGTGTTGATCGGAGAAACAACGTAAAACTACCGATCAAAGCAGCCGGCCGCTAGAATTCTCCTCCAGACAGGGACTGAATTCGACCTAGCTGAAAAGCAAGTGACGAAGATCCTACCGCCGTCAGGACTCGAATCTAGGACTTTCTCGTCAGAGGCGCTACAGTGACATCAGTTGATGCACTGAAGTACCGCTCCCGGTCAGAATCGTTGGCCAAAGCTAAATTCTCCTCCAGACAGGGACTGAATTCGACCTAGCTGAAAAGCAAGTGACGAAGATCCCACCGCCGTCAGGACTCGAACCTAGGACCTCCTCGTCAGAGGCGCTGCAGTGACATGAGTTGATGCACTGAGCTATCGCTCCCGGTCAGAATCGTTGGCCAAAAGGAAGCGTTTGAATGGAGCGTACGGTTTCCACCGCCCCAGCGTCCACCGTTGGAGAGCCTCCGGCAGATGCTCTGGCCCGCAGCCACTGTGCGCTGTCCGCGCCGAGGCCCCGCAAATAGGGCGTTTCGAAAGCGCTCGGCGCGGGTTTCCTGCCAGCGCGGCCGCACCCTCGCCTCCACGCCACGCCACGCCGCGCCGCGCCTCGCTTTTCCAGCTCATTGCCCCTCGCGCCTCGCCCCGCCCCACGCAGCGGCTCTCCGTCCTTCCTCACAAACGCCTCGCCCGGCACCACAGCTGGTTTTCTTCAATTCGGCATCGTTCGGAGTATGCAACGAAAATTTTATTTGATTCAAATTGTTATTCAATTCGTTTGAAGGAAATATGGGCTGTGGGAACCACCTTTTTTATTCTCTCGCCTTACGATGTTCTTCGTAAGAAGGGAAAGTTATTATTCGTGCGTCGGAACACGGCGAATTTTTGTTTCCAGAACTAATTAATCCGCTGGCTCGCTCTTTGCATTCTTTTCTTGTTTTTCGATCCTCTTTAGGACAGACCTCTCATTTCCGTATTTTTGTTGTTGTTTTGTATATATTCTGTGATACTACACTTCCGAAATCATGGATACATTTTGCTTCATAATTATAATCTATAAATAATGATTCATTAGTAAATCTGGTGACCTTGTATAGTATATTTTGTAAGATCTCGCATCTACGATGCTTCTGTTAAGAATTCGAAACGGTGTTAGTAAAAGGTTTGGGGGAGCATTGATGTAAAAAGAACAATTCGGAGACGTAACAGCTTTTTGATGGAATTTTAACCTCTACAGCGCTTAATGTTTCGATTTCCTGGAATACAATAAGAGAGTCAGTTCATGCAAGCAGTAAAATATTGTTATAAGTAATAAGTAAGTGATGGAAAGATCATAAATGTCATGCACTTGTTGATTATTTCTATAGGTGTTGACAATTTCCACGTAAAGACATCCAAGGAGTATACTGTGTTCGCGGGCTCAAGTTTCTATAACGCACAGAGTTGAAAATGCTTTGATGGAGGACAAACGCTTCACATCAGACGAAACGTCCTCTGCCGCGATCACTTTCGTCGACTGGCTTTGGCCCCTCGTTTTATCAATAGCTTTATGGGAGACGCTGCCGTTTTCCAGGATGTCGGTGGCTCCTACATGGAATATCGCGACAGGTCCCCGCAAGACTTCCTTGGTCAATGTTGCGCCCTAAGAGTGGAATGAAGTACTAAGCAGTTAATTAAATGTATTTGCCATAGGCTGTTTTCTTTAATCTGTGTGGTTTTCGGGAAGGTTTTCTTGCATCTTGTAAGCGCTCAAATAAAAAATGGACGAGCTTAGGCCGGATTTGTTTCAAAGGGGAATTTTAATCGTGAACTATAGGTTTAACGCCGAAATTGAAAACTGGGAATGCATAAATGTATTAGTTTCTTAGTCTTCTCTATCAAAAGAGATAGACTATATGATTTATGAAATCACACGGGCGAACACCACCATGGCAGGAATTTTTGAACTGATGGTTCCAAAATAGTCATTCTGTTAACTCTTTGAATGCATTTAAAAATTATCTGTTGAATAACACCAAACATTCATAATTTGAAGAGAATAGGTGTCTCGGAATAGATGTTACAAACTTCTAAGACGTATGGTGAGGGGATGAAAATAACTTGACGAAGATCGGTGGGGGTATATGTCAATGTATTGATGAATATAGCTGTTATAAGCAACTGTGTTCATTGTCAAAATGTGGTTATGAGTCCTTTCTATACCCCCTAGAAGCTCATAACATTTATTCTGAAGTACCTGGTATAACACAACTACTGTGAGTGGCCAAGAACAGATGTGGTTCCTTCTGTTACTTCTGGATACTCCCTCCAAACGGATTGCGATTGCTCGATTGCAACATTTTGCCAATGCAACTAAAATTCATACCCATAAAATATCCCATTTTCTATCTAGATAACAAGTAACTTTACATGTATACTAAATTACTCAGCAGTTTTTTTGTCTTGGAAAAAATCCTACGTATAAGACGGTCGAAAGAATGAAGTGTAGTGTAGAATATAAAACAAATACAGAACGTATTTTCATAATAATAGATAACATATGTGAGCAAATCGCGGGTCACTGAAGACATGTAGAATGATATATCTCATAAAAAGCTATGCTAATTCATAAAATCTCTCTATTCATTAAATATTGTAACAATCTTCTGAGGAGATTTGCCTGAGTTCTTATTATGTTCTAAGTCATTTTTGAACATGTAAACTTTCGTTGAAAATATATTAATCTAAGAATATTTTATGCATGTTCTTGATGAGTTGATTTTGTTTTCAGTATTAGGCAAATTCCAAATTTATTTTAAAAAGATATTTTTCTTTATATTGGTATTTCATGAACTCGCTTTCTCCAACGTGTATATGAAACGTGGACTAAAAGTTTGAGAAAAAAATATCAATGTGAAACTATTTCCTATTGCGCAGGTGGCATGCTCCGGTGATTTGCTGTTACTTCAAGTACATCATAGCGCAAGATGGCGGCAGGGTCGGCGACGGTTACTCGAAAAAGTCGTGATGCTGACTGCTGCAGTGTCAACTTCCTCAAGAATGTACTCCACATCTTCAACGTAATATTCTTGGTAAGTAGGTGGGCGTTTTAACCCTATTAATATACGAAAAGCAACCTAATACTTTTTCTCTCATTGTATTATTTCATAGATCCATCTAAGCTAAGAAATGGTCAGTCTCAAAGTATTTGTATGTAGCCTTATGTCTCGTAAACGGTTAATTGGTCTCGACGCCGTTAGAGCCTGTGGTTCGTGGTTGGTCACCCAACCAAAAACCGCAATGTCTCAAATTCGCTTGACATTCGTGACTTCACGTAGCTAATGCATTCGGCTAGCGACGCCTGTTTTGCGGGCGTGACCTTTCAGTTAAACCATTCCTGCATTCGCCTGGATGACCGAGGAAAACCATGAAAACCACGGTCAGGACGGCCGGCACGGGAATGGATCCGGGTCTCTCGAATGCGAAGTCAGCTTGCTACGTCCTCAGCCACTTTGCTCGACTCACAAAGTACTGTGAAGAAATTCATTGATAACAAGTATATTAATTGTCTAATAATGTCTGCTCTATTTTGCATCACTCCATAAGAGACCTGCTAACGAAACGTAATCGCATTTTGTTGAGGTTCTCTGCTTTAGTGAATTCCTAAATTGTGTGCAATTTTGGCAAATTAACACAGAAATAACATTGAATATGTTACGGGTAATGCCTGGCATGCGGCCAATGTGAGGAATAGCCGGATTCACACGTGACGGTTTCGTTAGTGTCATGAAAGACAAACTACACACCTTGTCTCTCTCTGACTTCAGAAACTTCACACCAGCAGTATGGTTCCTGATTATCATATCTGCTATTTCTCGCGAAGTAACGTACCTAACATTCCTTAGCCATCTCATATGAGTTAATGAAAACGTAAAACAGTTGAAGTGCGCAGATGCTTCAAGGCAGTTTTACATCGAACCTTATCAAAGCATTTGGGTTAATGTAAAAATTAATGGACTATTTCACGAATCATCCGTATTCGGACATTAGCCATCCATACTTGCATACATTTCCTCCATTTACATTCGTGATATTTTTTCGTTTCTAAGATATCATAAAATTGTATGAATGGCAATTGCTTCTCTTCAACTTAAGACCATAATCATTCCTTTAATAATCGCCCAAGAGCGCCCACGTTTTGAAGAGCACTGAAATGTTTATTGGAAGTTGAATTATGATGTCATCGTTGCCCTTTTAATGTTTAATAATGATCATTCAATAATGAATTAAAATAAGTAATAGAGTACTGAAATCAATAATTAATGTTTCAGGACTTTTGTATCTTCCTTTTCAGCAGGTGCCTCTATTTGGCGGCAGCTACTGCACTGCTTACGGCTGTTCCTTGCGTGCCATGTGTCCGTGGTATGGCGATGTTGCAGGACAGGCATTTTTGACGAACCTAGGGCCGAGCCCCTGCATCTAGATCCATAGATCCAGGGTTCACTGATGAAATCTGTTTCTCTTGACCCCTTTACCTGACCTCTTGAGTCTGTTTAGTTTTGTTCTGTACCTCCGTGAATAGTAGAAATAACGGCTTTCCGAGGGTTACTTGAACACTTGGTTGTGTGGCGTCATACGGGTGTAATCAGTACACAGACGAGAGTGGGTTGTAATAACAGCAGGTTTATTCACAATTTAGACCGTAGTCACAAATAACCAATGCACTGTGTACAATTAACTAACTAAATAGACCCCACTGCTAGGAGAGATATTTACAACGGCTACCACACCGCAACATACTACCTAATGTTTCGCCGTGCGTAATACAGCCTGCCCTGAGACCGACTACATGTTTCACGAATCACGACAATAACTGCCGGCTTCTTGCGCGCGTGCACGTTTGCACCTCTCACGGACGACCTACGCTGCCGCTGCCGCTGCCGCTGCCAGGATCACAAAGAAGGAAGAGCTATTGTTCTCACGGCCCTTAAATAGCCCTCGCGACGCTGCCCGCCGCCTCCATTGCCTCCGCCCTAGAGATGCGCACACCCTGTCAGAAAAACCCCGTGCGTCATGCTTCTGCCTTTGTCTACGCATCCGGTGCTACACTGCGCCGCGTGCCCACGCTGGTTTTTAGCGACACGACGCTACAGTTGGCCACCACTCCGATACAATCTTGGATTGCGGTTTTGTTTCGCGTGAGGCTGCAAAATCTGGCTCCGATTCTGCTTCGGGGGTGTGTGTTGTGTGTGTGTGTGTGTGTGTGTGTGTGTGTGTGTGCACGACGGCTTCGTCACTGCGAGAGATGGCGCCACCTCCGTGCGTGCGAGGGGCGTGGCTCGGTTGGTGGGTAGCGCCTCAGGATGTCGTCGTCACAGTACAAATATCATACCCCGTCGCGTTACTTCAGGGCGCATTGTAATTTTCAAGGATCCTTAATAATCGCGAGACTATTTGAAGAAAAAGTTTTTTCCTAGGCTGACAGGAAATCAACTTGTTGACTGCCGTGTGTTTATTTATTTATTCGTTTTGTTTTTTTAAATGTAAATTCACATCAATCTATGTGGTTATTGGTGACAATATTAAAAGTTTTCAATAAGTTGAGTTTTGATATACGCATGGTGATATTAAAAGCATGTCATTTATGTTTAAATACTTAGCGTTAAATTTGTGAGAACTTCGCGTGAGATTTTTCAAAACGTCCGTTATTGTTAATTCGCTTCTTCTGTTTTGCATATTTAAACGTCGCAGAATCATATGACGAATGATGTGTGGGAATTGCAGGAGTTACAGATTTGATTGGCTAAATACATGACCATTGGTTAGTCTTCAGTGGCATATACTCACTTGTATAATGATGGTTTCCGTTCTATTAGTTTCACTAGTTGGTCACGATTCAAAAGCGTTTTCTCTCATTTGATGTTTAGTTTGTTTTTTTACTTCAACCATTCTATGTTCCAATTTGCT
This sequence comes from Teleogryllus oceanicus, assembly GCA_964035755.1. Classification (NCBI taxonomy): domain Eukaryota; kingdom Metazoa; phylum Arthropoda; class Insecta; order Orthoptera; family Gryllidae; genus Teleogryllus; species Teleogryllus oceanicus. The sequence goes on from CAXIVR010000003.1 coordinate 177,515,073, forward strand.
TCAATTTTATGTTTATAAATTTTGCTTTTATCAATAGGCGATGATGAGTGGTTCGATTCATTGGGAAGAGATGACGGTTTTTTTCTCCTCTATCTGTTTGGAATGGAATATTTTCGTTCTGTGTATGGAATTGTATGCATTTTTAGTATTCATTATATTATGGTATTAGATGTATAGTAAGTGTAAAGAATTTGCAACTGGCTTAATGCCCAAAGAAAATTAAATAAATTATCTTTCTGTTCCTTTATTGCTTAGGATCTTTACACGGAAGAGATTCACACATACTCGTCCATGTACGTTAAGCATGTTGTAATGTTTCTATATTATATAAGGAGATAATTAGAGTTCATTGCAATGAAGTTCAGGTGAGTGGGTTCCTATTCTTTTTTATTTTGTATGGATTCAGTGCCACTTCTTGAGTAGGTAAAAATGTTAAAATGTGAGTTGTTTGGTTTTAGCGTCATTTGGGGTGGAGCGTGTATTGCTATGATATTTCTGCCATGATATTCAACTCTGTCATGATATCCAATAATTATATGTTAGTGATGCTGAAATATTAGTTATTCTTATTATTTTTATTCTCATAAGTAATGACTTTAATTGGCTATTTAAGGTAACAAAAATAATTGAAAAGGTTATGATATATCAGACCATCAGATTAATTTTTTCGTATTTCCGGGTGCGTCAACTGCTTTGATCATTGGTCCCGTTAGTGTAGTGCATGTTTTTCTCGGGATATGAGCGGTGATCTTCCCCCGCTGGATGGCGAGATCCTGCACCGACCTACCGTCGGCTAGTGGGGTTTACCCCTAACCAGGACTCTCCCACCAGCGGGGCACCGCCCCAGCCGGGACGAGCTCTAAGCTCCCGACCGGCCTCCTGGAATGTGTGGTAGTGTAGTGCATGTTAGTGTGTGTGTGTGTGGTGTATGTAAGGAGGGAGGATAGGACAAGGAGAGGAAGGACAGATCGCGCGCGGTCCGTGCCCGTTTGGTAGGGTACTGTCCGGCATTCGCTGGTGTTGATCGGAGAAACCAGAAAACTACCTCGGGGAGGATAGGACAAGGAAGAGGAAGGACAGATCGCGCGCGGTCCGTGACCCGTTTGGTGAGCGACTTAATTCGATCTAGCTGAGAAGCTAGTGTGAAAATCCTGCCGCCGTGGGGAGTGGGAACCTAGGACCTCCGGTCAGAAGCGCTGCAGTGACATCAGTTGATGCCTTTAGCTACCGCTCCCGGTTGCGAGTCCGTGAGCGCGTGCGGTGCGGCGCAGACGACGTCACCTGCGACGCGGGGCGTGCGACGGCGTGCGCGTGCGGGGGCGTGGCGCGCGCGTGAGATCAGAGGGGGTTCCGGGGGCAGTCGGGCTGGCGAGTGCCAGGCGCGCCTTCTGGGAAGCTTCCACCGCCGCGACGCCCCGCCGCGCCGCCGCGCGGAAAAGCTTGCCAGCGATGCAGCCGCGCTCTGCTCGGTTTCCCACTGGCAGTGAATGGGGCCCTCGCCAAGGAGCGGGCTGCCGCGAACGTCGCGGCCGTCGTGGAAGTCGCGTTAGTTCCGTGAAGGTCTCAGAAGAATGTTGTATATTTGTTCTTGTTATTAAACAGTGGGCGTTGGTTATTTATGGATTGAAGAATTTGAATTGGAATAAATTTTAGTATTGGATATTTTCACATGTTGAATAATATTAGAGTTGTCGTTGAATAGTGTTTGAGTTGTCGTTGAATAGTGTTTGAGTTGTCGTTTAATAGTGTTTAAGTTGTCGTTGAATAGTATTTAAGTTGTCGTTGAATAGTATTTAAGTTGTCGTTGAATAGTATTTACGTTGTCGTTGAATAGTGTTTGAGTTGTCGTTGAATAGTGTTTGAGTTGTCGTTGAATAGTGGTTAAGTTGTCGTTGAATAGTGGTTAAGTTGTCGTTGAATAGTGTTTGAGTTGTCGTTGAATAGTGTTTGAGTTGTCGTTGAATAGTGTTTGAGTTGTCGTTGAATAGTGTTTGAGTTGTCGTTGAATAGTGTTTGAGTTGTCGTTGAATAGTGTTTGAGTTGTCGTTAAGAATAGTGGTTAGTTGTCGTGAATAGTGGTTAAGATGTCGTTGAATAGTGGTTGTTGTCGCTGAACAGTGGTTAAGTTGTCGTTTAATAGTGGTTAAGTTGTCGTTGAATAGTGGTTAAGTTGTCGTTGAATAGTGGTTAGTTGTCGTTGAATAGTGGTTAAGGTGTCGTTGAATAGTGGTTAAGGTGTCGTTGAATAGTGTTTGAGTTGTCGTTGAATAGTGTTTGAGTTGTCGTTGGATAGTGTTTGAGTTGTCGTTGGATAGTGTTTGAGTTGTCGTTGGACAGTGTTTGAGTTGTCGTTGGACAGTGTTTGAGTTGTCGTTGGATTTTCCACCTCTGAATAGGTCATACAGCTGTCAGTGAAACGTTGCTGTTAGTGCAATAAACACAACTGATTAATATTTATATGCAATGCTTTTATTTAATTTCACATTTACTTGAGAAATATGTCTGGGGGGCGAGGAAAAAATATTCTCTTTATATTTATTTTCCTGTTCCACTTCGAATTTTAAGGTACGAGTCAATATTTTCTTTCTATTACTACTTCGTAATTTCTTATCTACTCCTTTTCTAATTTGTCTATTCCTCTTCCTTTTCCTTTCCTTATTTTTTCTCTTGTTATTTTTTAGGTTTATTTTTGAATTTTCTTAGTCCTTGTAGGCAAAATAGTAGCAAGATTAGCAGGTACATCTTTGGTATAGCCGAATCAGTTAAAAATCAAACATTACTTAAACGACTAGAAGATAAATATAATCAATACTGACTGTAAAGAGTTAAGGCGAAATTCTGTTTTTGCGGATTCGGTGGTATAACGGTCAGCGTACTGTTGTACCCGAGTTTGCGGGTTCAAATCCGATCGAAGCCGTGGGTTTTTAAGGGCGAAAAAATCCTTCGTGCGCCTTCTTTCGGAGGGGAAGTAAAGTCGGCTGTCCCATGTAGTAGATTTACTGCATGTAAATAGCAAAATTGAGATCCGCCTGTTTCGTCGCCCAAAATAGTACCTCCTTTCTCTGAGAGGTGGTGAAAGAAGCGTAGCGAAATTTGCGTGGTTAGACGGAAAAGCGGGCCTGATGGCCCGAGTCTCGCCACGTAAAATAAAGCATTAACTAACTATCTCTATTGCTTTATAATCGTGATTGATGATAGGCTATAACGCTCGCGGGTACAGTTGAATCGTGTACTTGGAGTCAGTGCTTGGCGGGTTCAAATTTACGTCACCGCCTTTTTTGCCGTTGCGTCGGTGTGTCCCGGGAGATGCCCCGGTCAAGGATCTCGCCTGCAGCCGCCAGCGATGGGCACTGCGATAGCTCTGCCGCTCCTCAGCAAGTTGCCCAACATATTTGGTGTTAGAACCGCTCATTGCTGTTTTGCACAGCATCCGCGGCTACATGAATCTTGTAATGAGGAGCTTGAACATTCGAAAAATTGCTCAAAAAGTTAAATATTTTTAGTTACTTTACGTTAAAAAATGTATAATAAAGTTAAAATTGTCTTCATATTTAGATTCATGTACCGTTTTAAATGTATAATTTCGTTGAAAAAAATCGAGAACGGGATTCCATTTCAGTATCGGACTCTTTGAGATCTTTAATAATAATCTCAATAAAATAATTTACCTACAAAATCTTTGTTTCGGAATAGTATTTTTTGAATGTCAAAACTCGAAAATGACTTACGCTTCAGTAACCACCCCGCCGGGCCTTGTATAGACTCTACAGGGAGACGTTCAGAATTCCGGAGTGGGACGAATGGACGAATTACAGAATCAAATGAAGAGCGTGCTTTCACAGAACAGTCTAAGAATGGTATTGGAAAGGTTTTCCTTTCTATGATTTGTACGTTCTGAAATGTGGAAATCATAATGGTATGGAATGTATCTGGCAAGTTCAAATCAATATTTTTCGACGACTGGGTCAACTCGTTAATGTTAACAAGGCTTGGAATCTCCCGTTGACTCATTATTTTGCGTTTCCGGGTGCGCTAACTGCTATGGACATTAAATGTAAATGTGTGTGTGTGTGTGTGAATGTGTGTCCCGTAAATGTAATCCAGGGAGGTGGCAGTGTTCCTCCCCTGCTCGAACGTGGGCTACGGCGCTGACCTACACTTTGGCATACCCCTCTAGGTATCTCCACTAGCGGGGCACCGCCCCATCCGTGCTAAGCTCTAAGCACCCGACTAGTCCCCCAACATGTGCGGTAGTGCATGTGAGTGTGTGAACGTCTGGTGTGACGAGGACGAGGAAGGAAAGATCGCTCGCGTCCCGTGGCCCGTTTGTTAGGGTATTGCTCCGGCATTCGCTTGATATTGATCGGACAAAGCACCGAGAACTACCCATCAGAGCAACCGGCCGCTAGAATTCTTCTGTAGACAGCGGCTGAATCAGATCTAGCTGTCTCGTCGAATTCTCGAAAATTCATCGAAAATCCGCCTCCAACGGGAACTGCAGATCCCCCCGGTGAGAGTTGCTGTAGTGGCAACGCCTGTCCTGAACCATTTGACCCGGTGGGCATTCCCCGGAGATTCCCACCTTGCATGGATGCACCGGACAGCGGGCCGATGCGTTAGGAAGTTGCGCGATGCGATGCGGCGCGATGCGATGCGGCGCGACGATGCGATGCGGGCGATGCGATGCGATGCGATGCGATGCGATGCGATGCGGCGCGATGCGATGCGGCGCGATGCGATGCGATGCGGCGCGATGCGATGCGGCGCGATGCGATGCGGCGCGATGCGATGCGGCGCGATGCGATGCGGGCGATGCGATGCGGGCGATGCGATGCGGCGCGATGCGATGCGGTGCGATGCGATGCGCGATGCGATGCGGCGCGATGCGGCGCGGAACTGCAACTAGCGCGGGCGGCGGCGGCGGCCAAGGCCGCGGCACACATCCAAACGCAACACGCTCTCCTCCTCCTCCTCCTCCCCCTTCCCCCGCTCCGCAGCTCACCCACCCGCGGGCCGCGCTGCGCGTGTTTTTTCGCCGCGCGCAGCCGCGACCGTAACCCCGCCCCCGCGCGGCCCCACGATGCCGCGTACAACGCAAAAGGCGGCCAAAACTATTCTACTTCATGATCGTTCGATTTTAGGGTCTTGCATTGTACTTTGTGTTGCTTACCGAGCGAAGTGGGTCAGGCGTAGCGCGTTGACTTCGCTTTTGGGAGGCCCAGGCTCAGTCCCCGTGCCGGCTATCCTCGCTATCCTGGCCGGGTTTTCTTGGTTTCCTTCGGTCATTCAGGCGAATGCTGGGATGGTTCTGCTGAAAGGTCAGGGACGCGATTCCGGCGTCGGTTGCCGAATTCATGAACCATGTCAATTAGGTTCGTTAATTAAGTCGTGTATGTTAAGCGAATTGGAGGTATCGCGGGTTCCTGGTTGGATGACGGGCTGAGAACCTCGGGAACTAACAGCGTCGACGTCAATTGCCCTTTACGGGACATATAATAGCTAATACAAAACTGTATTACTTAGTACCCTTTATATGTACATTAACAATTAATTTGGTATTATATTTAAGCTTATATTATAAGAAACAATTATTATAAGAAACAATTAATTTGGCATTATATTTAAGCTTATATTATAAGAAACAATACCTAGTGCTACATGGTTCACAACTGTATATTTTATTTTTGTTTCATTGTGATAAAGTCTTACAACCAAGGGCGAATTTAATTAGCCTCGCGATCATAAATTTATCCGGTTTTGTTATCTACTTCTCACTAGTTGCTTTTTTTGCGTAAAAGCTTCTTTTTTTCTCGTCTTACTATACATTTTCTAACCGAAATATCAAACATTTACTTTTCCATTAAGATGGTAATTTTAACTGTATGTAAGAAATGTACGTCGACGAAATATAAGAAATGGATTCTTGAAGATATTAAATTTCCAATTGCTGTGAACCACTTAATTTCAAATGAACTTGTAATGTGAAATTCTTGATTCACATAAGAACATGGCAAAAATGGCACATTACTTGGCATGCTGTTTAATCTATTGCCCAGGGAACCGCCTGAAATTGACCGTTGGAAACGCCAGAAACGACTGATCGTGTCACACATTCTGTGGAACGCTCATTCAGCCAGTGCTTCACTCGCGTCCAAAATCTTCCCTATTCCCGACCATGGTCTGGAATCTCATAGTCTACGAAGCTACGAGGTGAACGCCTCTATGTTCTTTGGACATTCGGTGAATGGTCTACGGAAGCAACGCCCGTATTGTTGTTGATCACGGAGACACAAAAGCGTATTACTTCTGGTACTAAGAACTGATTCTGAAAACGTATTTTATTTCCTCTTTATAATTACTCATACTTACTTGTAATATCTACAACCATATAAGGTATGTACAGCACCAGAACTGCAAATTTCGTTTTTTATTGAAGCAATATATTTTTGCCCGCTCTTTTACAGAATCAGGACCACAGAGCCCCGGTCCCTCCACCTCCCCCCGGTATTTTTAGAGCTGAACGCAGCAGCAGCACGAGCAGTCCGCACACGCACACGCACACGCACACGCACACGCTCACGCTCACGCTCACGCGCGTGTGCGCAATGCGATGAGTTGCGGGAGGTGGCGGGGTGTTGCGGGAGGGGGCGGCGTGTTGCGGGGAGGGGCGGGGTGTTGCGGGCGGGCCGTTGCGGGTCAGGCGGCGCGAAGAAGGGAGGGAGGGAGGGGGGGGGCGGGGCGGGGCGGGGCGGGGCGGGGCTGTGCGGGCTGTGCGGGCGGGGCGTTGCGTTGCGGGGCGGGACGTTGCGGGGCGGGGCGTTGCGGGGCGGGGCGTTGCGGGGCGGGGCGGGGCGTTGCGTTGCGCGTTCGTGCGCTCCCACGCACGGTTCCGCCAAACGACTCCCAAACGCGCGTCGCGTTGCCGCGGAGCTCCGCGCAGTTCCGGGAGCGCAGCAGCCGCGCGTGTGGGATGCACGTGTTGTGAGAAACGCCATCTGCTGCTGTGTACGTTCTTAGTCGGTCGCTTGGGTTGATGTCACCTGGGAGCACGGTGACATCAACAGCTGCGCGTGTGTTCATGGGATGGGCTTGCAGAAATCATGAGTATACTCCTCTGCACACAGATGAATTAAGTTCTCTCAGAAATGTCATAGAGGTTGACGTCTCCTAGGAGTTTATGGGAACAGCTGCAGCAGCACGAGTATAGCCGCTCGAGTGTTGATGAGATGCATCTGCGGGTTATACATATTGTACAAGACCTCTCAATCTACAGCGGCACAAGAACTCTATCGTGGTAGCCGCAGCAGCTGCAGGTTGTGTGTGTGTACTCGTAGGTGTGGGTATGTGGTTATGGAATGCCTTTCCGACGTAATTTCACCCTTTCTATATGCAACTGAACAATTTTCTCAGAATCAGTTGAGTTGTTACCTGCAATAAGAGATGCGGGCGCACTGCAGGATGATTGAATGAATGATTGATTTTTTTTCGAGTTTTCGGGCGCGTCAACTGCTTCGGTCATTAGTCCCGTTAGTGCAGTGCATGTTTTTTCTCTGGAGATGGCGGTGGATGGTGAGATCCGGCGCCGACCTACCGTCGGCTAGTGGGGTTTCCCCCTAACCAGGACTTCCCACCAGCGGGGCACCGCCCCAGCCGGAACAAGCTCTAAGCTCCCGACCGGTCTCCCGGAATATGTGGTAGTGTAGTGCATGTTAGTGTACGTGAGTGTGTAAGGGGAGGATAGGTCAAGGAAGGGAAAGACAGAATCGCTCGCGGTCCGTTGCCCGTTTGGTAGGGTACTGCTCCAGCATTCGCCTGGTGTTGATAGGAGAAACCACTGAAAACTACCGATCAGAGCAGCCGGCCGCTAGAATTCTCCTCCAGACAGCGACTGAATTCGACCTAGCTGGAAAGTTAGTGTCGAAAATCCTGCCGCCGTGGGGAGTGGGAACCTAGGACCTCCCGGGTCAGAAGCGCTGCAGTGACATCAGTTGATGCACTGAGCTACCGCTCCCGGTCTGCTGGACGAGAAGATGCGTCATCAGCAGGAGCTGCGCACGTACTCTCGGAATGCGAAAGGAATCTCTTGCTCTTCTACCATGTTGACAGCACCTCAGCCATGCCTCTGGCTAGACTGAGCGACCTAACTCGAAGGTTCATGATTTACTGAATAGAAAATGATGCTGATGGGAATGAGAGATAGAAAACGGGAATAACTATGAAAAACATGACTGGTGGACTAGAAAGGCAAGGCAAACGCTTCAACTCCAAGTAAACCTACCGCCAATTTCTCTGCCACGAACTGCACTTGAAGTGGGTGGAGTTCGAATCTCTGTGCTCAGACGTGGGAAGCTGGTGCGGTGGCACGTTGCCGCGTTGACTGCTAATCTTCTCGGCCTGCTGGCGAGACCTCTCCGCTTGCAGCTGAGGGGGTCGTTTGGGTTGACGTGATCTGGCAGTGCAGCAGCAGCAGCAGCACGGATGCGTAAGGAATGCATCTCTCAGAAGCATCTGTAGGTTCTTAGTTGGGAGGATTCCCGTACTTGAGTGACGTGCCCCGAAATAGCAAATGATGAACGATGGATCAAGATTGTAAACAGAGGTGGTGGATGTCTATGGGATGCCTCTTCGAGATGCATCTGTTACCATGCAATAGGAGAATATATGTTGATATTGTGATCCAAGTACTTGAGGCAGAGCTACATAACTGGAAAGTTAAAATTTTTATTTAATAGAAAATGAGATCCCGAAGAAATGACTGATGATTGGAAACGACACGTGGATGAATAGAAATGAAAGTGAAATTAAGGGCAAGGAAATATACTGTTGTATACTGTTGTCCACCACAAATATTAATGAAATGCTAAGGATTGCAACTTAGCTTCGCACAACTGGAAAGTTTGTGGGATGGCCGTGATGGCGCGTTGATGGGCAATGCACCGCCCTACATATTGGTAGCGCTCTCCCCATGCATCAGTTCCATGGATTTGGAATGTAATGGTTATTCCCAGAAGCGTTTTTTGAGGTTAATATTGCCGCGAAATATAGCAATTGCGCGGATATTCATAGGATACATCGGCGAAAGGCATCCCTTAACATTATTAATTCTGACAGATTTATGTACCGAGCTTGAGTGATCTATGGAGAGGTAGGGAATGGTTTCATGGGTGGATGCTAGTATGATTGAAGGAGAAATTGTGAAATGAGTCCATCAAAACAGAAGAAATCATGCCCGCCTTGTTCAGATCTTTCTGAGGCAGTTCATTGGATGCATTCTGCTTTCAGTTCATTGGATGTATTACTTAATTTCATGGTTCCAGCACACGAGTGCGTGTGGTCTTCCAAGGATGTTGAATAAATTGATAGCTGAAGATAATAATGAAGCAATTTACTATGGAGAAATTGAACAACAAAAGACGGAGAAAATGCTAGAACTCGCAAAAGAAAAATGCTTTCAACTCGCTTTGTTCACCATATATCCTCAAGTAATTGAAATAGTATGTTACCATGTGTATGGCCCTCATGATTGATTGATTGATTGATTTTTTCGTGTTTCCGGGCGCGTCAACGGCTTTGGTCATAAGTCCCGAAAGTGTAGTGCATTTCTTTCTCTCGGGAGATGGCGGTGATCTTTCCCCGCTGGATGGCGAGATCCGACACCGACCTACCGTCGGCTAGTGGGGTTTCCCCCTAACCAGGACTCTCCCACCAGCGGGGCACCGCCGCAGCCGGGAAAAGCTCTAACCTCCCAACCGGTCTCCCGGAATATGTGGTAGTGTAGGTGTTGTGTGCATGTTAGTGTAGGTGGTGTTGGCATGTTAGTGTAGGTGCGTGTGTGTAAGGGGAGAGGATAGGACAAGGAAGAGGAAGGAAAGATCGCGCGCGGTCCGTGACCCGTTTGTTAGGGTACTGCTCCGGCATTCACCTGGTGTAGATCGAAGAAACCACGGAAAACTACCGATCAGAGCAGCTGGCCGCTAGAATTCTCCTCCAGACAGTGACTGAATTCGACCTTGTCGAAAATCCTGACGCCATCAGGACTCAAACCTAGGACCTCCCGGTCAGGGGTTCTGCAGTGACATCAGTTGATGCACTGAGCTACCACTCCCGGTATATATGGCCCTCATTCTTTTAGTAACTAAGTAGTAATAAATAGGCAGAAAATGTGTCAGTAATATATTACAATTTGTATAGATTATTTATAGACGCAAAGTTCGAAACATTTCGCTTTAAAATTCAATATCCAGCTCAGGTGGCAAAGGGTTACCGATCTCGTACTATACCTAAGCTCCTGAATTGCTAAATCATTGAGATATTTTACGAAATCTTTTGTATTTTATAATAAATTCACTGTATCGAATGTTGAGAGTTTACAATCCTAATATAAGGCAATTAAATATTATTTTTTCATACAATTATTCACTTTATTAAAAATATATTTTATAACAATTTTGTATTAGTTACGTACTTACAGTTGTAAGTATATGTACATTTGAATGTGATGTTGAATATCATTCAAGCAAGTCATTACATACTAATTAAAATAACTCAGGGCCATTCATTTAGCAACCTGACAACCTATGTAACGGTATAATTTGCCACTGGAACGAATAACCTTACATTTTAGAAACATTTAAAACAATCGTTCTCACACTTGATGTGAATACGTTATATTGTGCAAATTAATAAGGAACTTTTGTTTATTGTTTAGATTCCTTTGGCCTATACTAAGGTCTTAGGGCGTTTACTTGGGCGCAATCGACAATCTTTTTGTTGTTTTCTGTATCTTAATTGCATTATGAAGGTTTTGAAGCCACGTTAGCTTCAGCACGCCCAAGTCCATTAGCAGAAATGAGCGGAGGGAGCTGCGTGAGGTTTTGAACTAATCGATTCGTTAGCTAACGCCAGTCTTCACTATGGGATGACCACGCGATGATATTAAGACTTCAGCAGCACCAACCGCCGCCGGCAGAGTTGTGGGAATTCATACGATATTAACTGAGATCTCCAAATGAAACTCGATTGAAATGAACACATCCATTTATAATGGTCACCTTGCCCGTCACCTTGTTGAATGCACGTACGCTCGGAGAATATGTTCCGCAGACGCACAGCTATCAAATTGTGACCGTGTTACTGGGTAACACGGTCAGGCTTAGGGTTAGAGCAGCTGGGCGTAAACCAGAAGGCCCGGGTTCGAATCCCGGTCAGGGTGACCAATTCTTTGAACTAATTTAATTACATCCATTTATGTTGCAAGAGAATGTGAATATGATGATTCAAGATTCAGTAGGTGCTAAAGATTAAAGAAGAAGTAAACTACAAGTCGGTGTTTAGAAAACTCTTTCTGTGTTCTGTTTTGTATCATGCCATAATATTGCTTTTTCATTCGCTATTTCTTTGTTTTAATTTCACTAGTCTCATTTCCCAAATTTAATGTTACAATTTCAGTAAAATATATAAGAATAAACGAAATTCGGAGTAATACGGAAGAGCTTTGTAGCCACGGTACGATTGAAGTATGGAAAGCAATTATTGAAATAGTAAATAGGATTCCATCTCTTTAATATTTCCTCTATCCATTAGTCACTCACATCTCTCTCACTTTAATGCTCGTTTCTATGAATACTGCAGACAATGACGTGTTGTCCTTTTGTATCCATCAAGTAATTCAAGATCGGAATTTCCTCAAGTGACTCATGGTTCACAAAAGCTTTTTTTCTTGAATTCTTCAAAGAGGCGCAGTACTTCTTTCAAACACTAGTATTGCCTTCCGTGGGCCGAGCTATTGCATTTTCTTTATACTACAGTTGATCTGTTTCATGGAGGGGAAAACTATCCATATTTAAATCAGTATGCCATTGTCGGCTTATTTTTACGTCTGAAGTACAGTATGAATGTTTATATTTGTTGCATTATAATCGAATAATGACAATCTTAATTTTTATTTCATTTTATCTCATTTTAAAAACCAGTAAAGGCTGTGTAGAATGGACACACGCGGGTCTACTCACAAGAGATCTTCTGCAGCCGTTCCACAGATAGGTGTTTTGGTTTTTTTAAATTATTTGTTTATTAAATGCTTTTTTACAGAGCATACATAGTTCAGTACATAATACACTTTGCATATATAATGAAGGGCTTACATTCTAATTTACCTAAAATTAAACTTCAAACTAATTTGGGTGAGAAATCTTCTCCAGACACCTCTAAAAACAATCTATTTCGTTTTTTGTTTCTCAATATTGTTTTTATAATACATAAAAACTATCACTGACTAAATATTTCAAATGAACTTGATTATCTATTTTCTTTGTCATCTAGTTATATTTTAAAACGTCATACTTATGCTTTATTCATGGATTTTTGTTAAAGGAATTGACACATCTAACGAATAATATTATTACGTCGTTTGTTTCAGTTACTATCATAAGTTTTCCATGAAAAGAGAGGCCCAACCTGTCTCAGATGTAACGAAACATTAATTATTCATAAATAAGGGAGCAAAAACAATGGAAATATTCCAAGTCGAATAAAAAAACGTTTAATATATTTATGTATTGAATGGAGACATATTTTTGACACATCACAATACAACTAAAACAAGTTCTTAAGAGAAATCTTACACTAGGAAAAGCTAGATGTCCTACTACATCAAACAAACTCGTTCACTCGAAATCCATTTTCTTGTCAGAGCTGTCCTGCATATATCTGTTCCATTCTCAATAAGGTGCATATGTACAAGAATTTTGATTTTCCATTTGGCGTCCATCTGGATACAGTTCGAGCCGACTGCAAGCGACCGAGATCGGAGAATGTCGATTGCCGAAATTCGTCCTGCTGTGCAATATCGCCGTTTCTGAATGATCCCATTTTTCAAGGCGCCTTTTATCCCTTGACCCGTGCGACGGCCCTGATAGCCTAGTGGTAGCCGAGTTGTTTGCTGATAGCGTGAGAAGAATGGGGATGACATCATGAACGGCAAAGTCATGAGTTTCATTTACGAAGCGTCAGAGCAAATTAAGATTTTTTGTCGGTTACAAAATAGTCGTTGGTCTAACGAGTACATACGTGATCCATTTTCTTGATTGCAGCTTCTTTCCTCCAACTCTCATTGTTTCTACTATTCACGAACGTCGTTTATTATTATATTATAACAAGTAATACATACAATTCTTTGTTTTATTTTTTCTTTACCTTTTCTGTTAGAAATTTCTTTTTTATCATCTTACTTGCCAAGAACTTTCATAAAAAATCTTTCTTTTTAATAATGCTCACGTGTAAAATGTTTAATTCAGTTGACGTAGCTTTTTAATTAAGTTTCAAGACGTGTTTTATCAAGGGCAACTTGCCTGATCTCAGGATTGTGCGACAATTTTAATGATGGAAACGTTGATTGTTGACTTGTACAAATAACTTATCCCCAAATATAGTTCATGCGTGACTGTGTGCTTGGTCATAATCCAAAAATCTGCGGTAGCAGCACTCGATTCCAGCGTGTTCTCAATTAAACAGCTCCTTAATTGTAATTGTTTTACTTCGCATCAAACAGTTCGTGACCCTGGGCAAATTTCGCTCTTTCGCATCAAGCAGTTCAAATAACAAGCTCTCTTTTCCAGTAGGTACACCCTTGCCTGGCGTTGGGAAACCTACCGAAAACACCGTTAAGACATTCAGATTTTAGCATTTTGGCTTTGTGATGTATTCTAACACGATGAAGGTGTGTAGTGTCTAGTCATGATTGATATATCTCCAGTGACACTGTCTCGAAGTGATGGGCCGCGGCACGTTGATGAAAAGCCAACGCCTGATTGTGCCGTCCCAAAATGAAAAATAACAAAACTGAGGGCATATAATTAGGATTAGAGAGAAAAATTAGGAAAAGAGAGAAAAATGTTGTCATTTTATTCACACTTCTAAAATATACATTTTTGTTTGTATTATATAGTATTACATTTCATATAAACTTGAATAATTTGTTTGAAAAATAGGTAAATATTTATGATAATATGGATGCTTCATAAGATTTAAATTAACCTTTCGTGTTCCGCAGGTTGAAAATCGCTGCCCTAGAGTACTCCACGCTTTATTTATTTATTTATTTATTTATTTATTTATTTATTTATTTATTTATTTATTTATTTATTTATTTATTTATTTATTTATTTATTTATTTATTTATTTATTTATTTATTTATTTATTTATTTATTTATTTATTTATTTATTTATTTATTTATTTATTTATTTATTTATTTTTTATTTATTTATTTATTTATTTATTTATTTATTTATTTATTTATTTATTTATTTATTTATTTATTTATTTATTTATTTATTTATTTATTTATTTATTTATTTATTTATTTATTTATTTATTTATTTATTTATTTATTTATTTATTTATTTATTTATTTATTTATTTATTTATTTATTTATTTATTTATTTATTTATTTATTTATTTATTTATTTATTTAATGTCAAAAAGCAGTTGAAACTGCGTATGACGTGCTATGGGGAGAAGTGAATTCTGTGCACATTTTCAAAACTCTGTGATCTCTACACTGAGTCATACACTAAATAAATTTTGAAAGAAAAAAGCTGTCGTGTAATAAAATCTATTTTCAAGGATAAATAAGCAATGCATTTTGGGCTCTTATCCATGTTGTCCTTCGGAATAATACTTCCTGCCGCAACAACATGGGAACGATAATTTGAAAAACTATATTTCCCAAGGAATTCTAGAAGACGTGCACAGATAATGACGTTAAATTTGAAGAAGCTGGCGGTCCAGTGCGTGCGATCAGATCTCCCTGAAAGTCCTGTGCGTGTGTGAGGGTCAGAGGAGGCGTTGGGCGTTGGTTATCTCGGGGTCAGTGACCGTAGCGCGTTGTCCTCTTTTTCGGGGAAGTGGCTTGGGGAGGCCTCAGGTCCGATGGGTGCTAGGCACCGGATACCGTAAAGTACACACACTTCAACTGTTATGTCAAGACTGGCACCTTCAACGAACGCACACAATAATACGGATGTACCGTTGCCGTTTTCATGTGAAGCGAGGGCTAAGTGACATAAATAGAATTGGCACCCTGCATGTTTTGGTTGTTAGTGTTGCAACGAAGAGGTGTAACGCTCTAAAAATACAGGATCGTTTCTGTCTGCCAATCAAACAGAAAGCTTTAAGTTGTACAGTACTAAAAATAATTTTGAAATGACAATTTTCCTCCGGATTCGTTTTACAAACTATTTCTGATTCGCACATCTACTTAAGTAAAATCTTTGACTCATGAATTGTCGATGTGCGAAGGCCGCTTTATTTTTAAACCTCCGATCGAGCTGTTAAACCGATAGAAAAGTTAGGAGTTTTTTGGAATGTGTAGTGATCGATTGTGCATGTCTTCTACGAAAACATAGCTGGGGCGGATTTTGATGACCTAAAACATCGTCAAAAATCAATAAAATGCTCTAAAATTGTTTAAAAATGCCCTGAAAGCAAAGAAAAATGTACAAATGTGATCAAAACCAGTTCGGAAGAACACTGAAGCTGCTGGATATATTACTAATGTAATGAAGGTTTTTCCTTTCGTTCTAGTGAACTCGGCTTTCAAACTTTCGGTTTGAACTGTTCTTTACCACGAAGTCTCTGTCTTTGATGTGAAAATCGACCGAATTGTCAATGGCGCTGATAGGTGTCACTGGAACCTTTGATTACATACATCGTTTAAGATTACAACTTCTGCGCGAAGAAATCGAATAGGGTACTACGGGATACTGTGGAGAACATTTGCTGTAACAAATAAAGATTATGTAAAGAATGTACAATTTAAATATTAAAATCTATGAAATCAGCGAAAACTTTACAAATGACGTAAAAATGTATAAAAATAATTTATTCGTTGCAATAAAAAAGGCGTCAATAAAATGGGTCATTTCCTTTTGTCATAACATGTGTTTCCGGGCGCGTCAACGGCTCTGGTCATTAGTCCCGTTACTGTAGTGCATGTTTTTTCTCTCGAGAAAGCGGTGATCTCCCCCCGCTGGATGGCGAGATCCGGCGCCGACCTACTGTCGGCTAGTGGAGTTTCCCCCTAACCAGGACTCTCCCACCAGCGGGCACCGCCCCAGCCGGCGGCTCTAAGCTCCCGTATGTGGTAGTGTAGTGCATGTTAGTGTGATGTGTGTGTAAGCGGTGAGGATAGGACAAGGAAGAGGAAGGACAGATCGCGCGTGGTCCGTGGCCCGTTTGGTAGGGTACTGCTCCGGCATTCGCCTGGTGTTGATTGGAGAAACCACGGAAAACTACCGATCAGAGCAGCCGGCCGCTAGAATTCTCCTCCAGACAGTGACTGAATTCGACCTTGCTGGAAAACTAGTGTCGAAAATCGTGCTGCCGTCAGGGTTCCTCCCGGTCCCTAGGACCTCCCGGTCAGAAGCGCTGCAGTGACATCAGTTGATGCACTGAGCTACCGCTCCCGGTTAGTCCATCGGAGTGATTGTGTTCTTTTCCGTTGTATTTGCTTCCAATTATGCCATTAGAAGACAAACGATATTGTCTCATGACAGGCATTTGAAAATGTTCATATTTAAAGTTTCCTTTTGCAATAAAATCCACATGCTAATGCATAAATCATACTCCTGATCAGTGAACTTTCTAAGGGTAGTGAGATACAAGGTGTGTAGCTTTGAACTGTCTGTCGTAAATTATTAATAACAGTACCACCCCATTTTAACTTAACCTAACCTCACCTCACCTCATCTCATTGTACACGTCATCTTACGGTTCTCTATGCATTTGTGAGTTGGTGACGAGGGTCTTGCTTGGGGAGTTCGCATAAAACAACTTGAGCCTGTACAACGTATATTTCCAATGCATTTTAAGCCAAGAGACTTTTTGTGAACATAAAAGATACCTCGCGGTGACTCTCTACTACATTACGTGGTTGAAGTTAGAAATTATTTTTTCACTGTCGTTTATACCCAGTCGTTTTCTTACAAATTTCGTTGTCATACTACACCTTTGTCTAAATCGTCTGGAATTAGCCCACTACTAGCAACGTTACCCATTTTTCGGTCTTATATTTTAACACATACATTACTTAATACAAGAGACTAAAGAGCCATTTGAAATGATTCGGTTATTCGTCTCACACAAATCATTTTCCAGCTGTCTATTTGAAAGTTTTAGACAAATAACTGCGCAAATTTCTCTTAACAAACATTATGTTAAGGATTTGTTTTCTGTTTAAGAGTATCGAATAAACCACAGATTTGACATCCAATAACATGGATTCGTTTGTTTCAAATTCCTACGATTTCTTTTAAATGAGGCATCATCTACGTTTTAGAAGCATCTAACAATTGAATTTATCTGTTGTAGACTCGATGAAGATAATTCTGTTTATGGTGATTACTCAGCATTGAGTGCTGTATTATATTTAAAAGTCGTGAATATCAGAGAAATAAATTTCTTAATGAGAATATTGATGTGCTGTTATAATTATATCCCCAGGTAATTAGTGTCGCTTTTCAATTCTCTTTCAGACGGGAAATAAGAAGCACATTCTTTCACACTTCACGCACTCACGTGTTCGCTGTCATCCATTCTTTCATCAGTATCTGGACATCCACTGTCCAAAGACGATACCTTCAGACATCTTACTTGTTTTTTTTTTGTTTTAAATGACACTATCGATGTTCTCATGCGAATCTATCATACTATTCTCGAGCAGATTTAGGACCCAGATATAGACGCCCGATCTGTCACATTCTTCCTTCCTTATCCTTTCTCCTTTCAGTATTGACGCCCTTAGAAATGACGTCTGGATGAACTCCAGAATGCGACTTCCAATACGTCTTTCGCCATAAGTACCTGGATAGCAATTTTCGTCAGAAGCTGTCAACTACGATGTTGTTGAGTGAAAAAATATACTAGAGGGGGACAATATGAAATCGCTACACGTTTTTCTCTTGATTGGCGCCCCTGAACGTAAGCGACGTGTGTCGTCGAGAACCTGGGCATTGTGAGTCCTTCGACAGAGCTTTCGTATGTGAGACTGACCGGCAGCGGTAGCTCAGTGCATCACCTGATGTCACTGCAACGCCTCTGACCGGAAGGTCCTAGGTTCGAGTACTGACGGTGGCAGGATTTCAGACACTGTCTTTTCAGCTAGATTCTGATCGGTAGTTTTCCTTGGTTTCTCCGGTCAACACCAGGCGAATGCCGGAGCAGTAACGAACGGGCCACGGACCGCGCGCGAAATTTTTCTTCCTCTTCCTTGTCCTATCCTCACCCTTTACACACACTTACTCAAACATGCACCACATTACCACATATTCCAGGGGACCGGTCGAGAGCTTAGAGCTTGTCCCGGCTGGGGTGTCAACCGGCAGGTGGAAGAGTCCTGGTTAGGGGGAAACCCCGCTACTGACGGTAGGTCGGCGCAGGATCTCGCCATCCAGTGGGGGAAGATCACTGCCATCTTCCGAGAAAAAAACGTGCACTACATTTACGGGACGAATGACCAAAGCTGTTGACCCGCCCGGATTCACAAACCAGCCAACCAAACAATGTGAGACTGAAGACCCAACATAAGACACAGACTATCAGCCCCAAAACGTTTCTTGCGGACTCAATCATTTGGGATCCTCTGCGGGCGTCAACGTCGGCCTGTCTCCCCTTGAGCCGTCTGAAGCTAGCAGCGCCCGAAAATCAAACTCAACAAAACTATATCCCAAATTCAAGGCTAATTAGTGAAGTTAATCGAAATTGAAAGGTAATTAAAGGGTCTAGGAACAATTTATTAAGCCTCTACTTTCCCAAAAATCATGACTGTAAATCATCAAAGAAAAACGGATGACATACGTTCTCATGCGTTAATGTACACGAAAACTCAAAATCCTCATTAAAAAATTATAAGCTTGAGGGAAAATCTATCAAAACATAAGAACGTAAGTAGTTTCTTTTTGTACTGCGGTGGAAAATGTGTGCTGCAACAGTCTTTCTCATGAAGACTTTAATTAGCCTTTAATATTGGGTGCATTTTTGTTGACTTCCAATTATGTAAAGTTGTCCTTTCCACGTTTTTGTGAACCCCAGGAGAGCCTAAAACCGGGAACAAAGCGATAAATTAGCCGGAATTTAACATTTAATTCTCGATGCGGTTCGGCCGAGTTGGTTTTTTTGGTGCCACTAGTTCTAGAGGCCTCGCCCGATGGGCGGCGCCTCACGCGAGTGCAGTGCGTGCAAAGGCGCGAGCGGCTGCGGGCGAGGCCGCGGGGTCGTCGCTCCCGCTGCCTCATCCACGCACAGGCTCTGCCACGCCTTCGCCCCGCCTCTTCCCCGGCTCTGCCCGGCCTCTTCCCCGCCCGCCTCCGCCCGCCTCCGCCCGCCTCCGCCCCGCCTCCGACCCGCTTCGGACCCGCTTCGGACCCGCTTCGGACCCGCTTCGGACCCGCTTCGGACCCGCTTCGGACCCGCTTCGGACCCGCTTCCGACCCGCTTCCGACCCGCTTCCGACCCGCTT